>CM062817.1:1337310185-1337910185 GCA_031772625.1 Pinus tabuliformis
GTATCCTTTATAACTTAGTACCCAAAGAAAAAATAATAGATCAAGCTCTAAACCCATATACAGCATGTCGCTTCCATAAGTACATTTGTCCTAATAATACATCACAAACTTCAAGAGGAGAAACATCACATAGTACCTCATCCATGAAGAGCTTGATGTTGTATGGAAGGTGACACTGCTGGTTGACACAGAGATCTCATCCTTGGTGAAGCCACCCGATGGTGTAAGACTACATATGTGTTGTAGTTAATAGGCCCAGACTCTTCACGACTTCTACTAAAATGAGGTTCATTTGGCTCCTGTTGTCGACAATGAACTACAGCGGAGAACCCTTCACCCACAGTTGTGAGTCGAATAGGTGCTCCCCCTCTTTTAGTTCTTCAGGTTCAATCTTCTAGATCTTAGTGGTGGCCACAGTCACACTGGGCTCCACGTCAACGATCTACTTCCCTTTGTGATTTTCCTTGCCAGGTTCTAACTCAGAGTCGAAACATGCATCGGACTCAGAAGCCTTCAGCTCGGCCATTAGTGACTTCTTTGCCTGACACTCACTTGTGTTGTGAGTGGAGATCTTATGGAACTCACACCACTTTCTCGTGTCCTTCTTTGTCTTCATGGTGTTGTTATTTTCTTGCGGCTGTCGTAGGTTATGTTGGGTCTTTCTGCCTTGGCTTTTCCCTTTTCTCTGTGGTTTGGGGGTGCCTTTCCCTTGCTTTGGATTCGCAGATCCAAATTCTCATTTTTTCTTTTTGAGCTTCTACTTAATCTTGACAGTGTATTGGTACATTGTGTTGAGCAAGGAGATGTCCAAAAACTTCGTCTCATCCTGGATGTACCTGTGTAGGAAGTTAGGGTACTTGAGTACCAAATGTTTCTTAGAATCCTTGATACATAATGTTTCACTTTATGTATTTATCCTCATAGCTCCTGACAGGGTAGTACTACGCATCCCAGAATGAATCCCAAGTGGGTGCAACCGAAAATAGTGAGGATGTACTTTCATCCTTCTACTCACAATATGTTTCCCACCAATCTTTGACATGGGGAATAGCTTTGAGAAGAAAAAAAGTAATATTTTCCCTGCTAGAAAATTTATGAACAGAAAAATATCCTTCTAGCCGATTTAACCATTTACCTACAACATTTGCATCTATCTGACGGTGACCCTCAAATATGGGAATTTCAAAGTTAATTTGTACATTAAAGGGTGTGGTGCTTCCAGAGTAGCTTCTGGAAGTAGATGTGTCACCCTTGGGTAATAGCTGAAGGATCTGGGAAAAGTTGTTTCATCAATGTGTCCCTTTGTCGCTCAAAGGCTTCTTCGAGCAAGATTTTGAAAGGATCTCCTGCCCCCTAGTCTTTCTATTCTTTCCCCATGGGAGGCCATCAGGATTTGTGAGGCTAGTGTTGCAAAGGTTCGAGCAGTTCAAGCCCTAACTCGTTATATCTCGACCTCGTTGGGGACATGCAAAGAAAAAAAAGAAACAGTAGACTGCTCTAATACCACTGGTCTGAATTTAAACAAGAATGCAACAAATTACATATATAACATAAATACAAAGATTCAACATAAAAACACCCCATTTCATTACTATCAAATACTGAAATATGCTTACAAACAAAATGGAAATAAGACTATCTCAGGCGATTGTATCTTATCTCTAAGAAGAGATGTGGTGACTACATTCCTCTGAACTGTGTTACAATGAGTCTCAAGGGCCTATTTATTATTGAAAAACATGATAAAACCCTAAATAGCCAAAACCATAACCCCATGAGAAGTAACACCAAGCGTTTGTGGGCCCCAGTGGGGTTAGTTGGGTAGTTAACTTCTCGAGGTCATAACTTGGTCATATAATCTTCGTTTGGCTCATACGATACCTTGTTGGAAAGGTGTCTCTGAGTCCTACAATATTTTCTATAGGCCCCTGCCTTTGGCTATGGGCCTATAGCAGACCTAAAAAAAACATTGTTTAGGGGGTCAAACTTCTCCGAAAGTTCAAGACCTAAAAAACTACTAAAACTAGTAAATGCTAAAATAAACAAGGAAACAAATGAAACTAACTGGAGCTTTAGGTGGGATAGGTGGGTGGCCACCAATATCCACCTGGATCATCATCCCTAGCCTCAAATTTTCCAAGCCATGCCATGGCTCTTCTCACAATCATCATGAAATTTGAGGATAGAGGGTGCATCCTCGCTTAAGAGACCTAGCTAATGTAGAAGCCTTGGTTACCTACTATTGCGAACATACATCTCATGTGGCCTAAGATGGTTGTGCAAGAAGCCAAAGTTGAATGACAATACTTTAGAGGTCAAAGAGAATGTGGAACAATGGATTCTAGACACATGGACCAGTTATGAATAAAGTTCTTAGAGAACACAATTAAGCTTAGCAAGAGATACTACTTAGCATGTATTTCTTGCATATGTAACTCACCAAACTAGACACAAAGTTATTATTCTTGCCAATAAAATCGTAAATTTGGACTTCCTTGATAGCACAAAAGAGGAATGCCATTGGAGACCCACTTAGGGTGTAACGTGCTCCCTTACCACCCCTATACCACATTAAATATGTAGGGAGACAGTTAATATCGTAGACTTGATCTCCATAGTCCTGTTATGGAAATGGGGAATAAATTTTTCTCTCTTTTTCAAAACACAAAACCAATAGCACTATTGTGTTTGTCTCGCCGAGACTTTTTCAACGATATAAAACTTACATCAATATGACTTAAGAATCAAAATTTATAGCCCTTGAAAGTATCATCATTAAATTTTTGGACATGGCAAAAAGGAGATGCAACATGGTAGTCATATGATGCTCACATGGTGACCCCACCCCACTAGAGGTCCACCTTGGCAAAACCGACGACCACCATGCCACCATGTAACCACCTCGCTAGGATGACATAAGCTCTAAGTCAGTCCTTTTTTTGAAAAATCCAAATGTTACACACTCCCGCAACTCGACCCTCACTGGCCCAACCCGGTGGGTCCTACTCTTCGGTTATTTTCTTTATGCAACAACTAGGGAATTTTCCCAGGCCTCCTGACCCCTAACTTGGATGTTAGCCCGACCTTACTCATCCACACTATGTGGTTAGGTGAAATACCATATGAACTTTGGCATTTAGATCAACTAGCCTGGCCCCCGACTTGCCAACTTGGTAGGTCCAACCCAGCATGATTATGTGAATTTTTTCTAAGTTTGTTTAGATAGACTTTTTCAAAAAAAATACTAAGGATGCAAGCACTTATGCCTTCACCTCTAGACCTGTAGATATTTAGGACTTGCTTCATCCCTTTCGAGTTTAATAATTATTTCCAAACTCAACCAGGTTCAATGACTTGCTCATTGACACACAAGCGAAATATATAACTCATAAAAATGTAATCTACAAGATTACGTCATAGATCAGCCAAATCTCCATTTTACTCACACACATATATGAATTATATTCATTAATAAGAGCTCAATAACACAAATATTAGAATGAAAACAACAATAATACATACCATAACCATGAGTATGCATCTAATGAAATAAACACAGAGATTTGATTATCTCTCAAAGTAGTAATTCAATGATATTAATGCTAATGAAACACTTGTAACAGAAAAGCATCCAAATAACCATTCCTCTAAAAATGATAGGAATTAGACCATTCCTTAAGGATTACACAAGGCATCATCATTCCATAGTTTTATAGGAATCACATTCCACCCATTCATAAAGGTATATGAATAGAACTGCAAACATACATATAAAATTCACTTTCACATGATGCATAATAAGCACTATTGCACAACCACAGAGGAGTCAACCACTCCTTTGCATCACAAGGGAAGGAACATCCTTCAATATTAGTTCATGCACTTAATACATAGAGAACATTTACAACACAAGAACATGTATATAAAGTTCGATAACACTTATCTTATAATGAATAACCCGTAAATTGAGGTTGGAACTTCGATTCTCCACCCAACCTTGGGCAAGCTATAGCCAAGACTTTCTTGCAACTGTCACCTTCAGGCCAGATTCTAGATCTTGATGAGGAGTTCTCAGATGGGAAGAAATAAAATTACGACTTGAATAGGGTCTCGAAAGGATACATCACCTTTACTAGGTGTCAAATACAAGAGATAAGAATCCACTTCCTTAGACCTCTCAACAATTCCTAGTTGTTATAGCATATAGGTTATTATCTCAGTCAACCTTAATTATGTATTTATTTCTAGCATAAAAGCTTACAACTCAATACCAAGAGGAGAGTTCTTTCAAATTTTAGGAATATTCATTAGCAAACAAGCTACCATGAGTGTGGGGATCACCCATATAGGTAGTTCATGAGAGAGGTCAAGCACCAATGTTCCCATCCTAAGGCCACACCTAATGGCACATCGGCCTCTTAAGTACCTGGGTGTATCTACCTCCTATCAATTAGTTTCATCAATCCACAAGCTTCCTAATGGGTTCATCAGCCCTTGAGAAAACCACTCATAGTGGTTTCATCGGCCTCAAGGCAAGCCACTACTCTGTAAATTCTTTTATTTCAACTAGCAAGCCACACACAATAGTTTCATCAATTGCGCTAATACATAGTGAACTCTCTCTCTATGAATAAAATTTTCTTCCAATCTAGGAAGAAATTAACCCCCAAAAAATAAATACCCCATTCTTTCCACCATCCATCCCTTAAATAATTATCTTCTGATGCCTTTCAATTTCGATGCTTGCCTCTTCCATATGCATAGATTCATGGATTCTTATCCTTTTCGATGATTTCCTCTTCCATATGTATAGAATCATGGATTTTTCTCCCATTAAATTTTATAGTTGCTTCCTCTAGTTACATGGGAATACTCTCTTCGTCACCCCTGTCAGTCTACCAACACAACCAAACTTCATTTAATTTTGATTCTCTCTCTGCATATTTTTTTATAGATAAAATTAGTATGGTTCCCAAACATTCCTTTTCCAAACAAATTTATTGTGCAACTGGTTCATTAAAGCACACAATCTGGCATTAATATCAACCAAGTCTCCGCAAGAAAATATCCTTCCCAAACTCTGGGATCTGTGTCCCAATTTCTCAGTCATCTTAATTTTAACAAAAATAGAGATAATATTTACAATAAGAGGGGATGATCCAGTTCTTTCACAAACCCCTCCCCATGGAGGAAAATCTTCCTCAGTGTTATATAACCAAAAACTAAACAAAATAGGCCTTAAGACAAGCACAAAAATTATTTGAGGCTTTATATACACTGCTTTGTACAATTTATTTACAATTCCATTTACATTCGTTTCATTCAACAAACAAAAAAGGATATGTTTCCTGCATTTGTTCAGCCATTTCCCATGTGGCTTCCTCAAGCCCAAAGTGCCTCCATTTCACCTTGATTTTCTATATTACTCAATTTTAGAGTGTGAGTTATCTCTAGTCCAAGTTGCATAAAGGTTCTGACTAGAACTCTCCATCTGGTTCTACATATAGCATAGACCAGTCAATCACATGATTAGCATATGAAACATATCTTTTAAGAAAAGAAACATGGAAAACATCATGAAATTTCACTGATGGAAGCAAGGCCATCCTATATACTACTAGCTTTATTCTTTCAAGCACTTCAAATGGACCACAAAATTGTGGTGTCAGATTGACACATGACCGAATTTTTAAGGAGCTTTTCTTAGGTCTAACTCGCAAGTATACATATGTGCCCTATGTTGGTCTGTATAAACCTTACGTCTGTCTTATGCCACCTTTAAATTCCTTCTAATAGTTTCCATTTCTTTCAACATATCAAGCCAATGAGGACCCTATTCATTGGGTCACTCTAGCTAATAGGAGTGTTACAACTCCTCCCATTGAATGCTTCAAAAGGGCTCATTTTTACTGACTCTTGATATCCATTTGTTAGAGCCTAGATTTGTCTCAGGCTGAAAAGACAGGGTTCTAGGTCCACATCAAACCACGCTCAACCTTGTAGCTAGCCCTACGACGACAAGAGAGGGCTCTCTCCGGGTCAATCTCGGCAAAAGGTAATCAATGAGGCTCGAGATGACTAAATTTGCAACTGATCTTAGGCTAGGTATTAAGTGCAGGGATTTGATTTGGTTTTTTTTTAGGGTTTTGTTGAAAAAATGGGTAAGGCAAACAAATGGCTCGGATGCCTTACTTAGTATATGATATATTATAAACTTCATATGCTATATTAATATATCAAATCTAAGATTGATATCAAAAACTCTAAGATTATTAACTCTAATATATTATTATACATATCAAGGATTAATATTATAATCCCAAGGGAATAATATTAAACCAAAAGGATTAATATTATAAAATCAAGGAATTACAAACCCAAGGCATTATTAATATTATAAACCCAAGGAATTAAGAAACCAATGGGATTAATATTATAAACCCAAAGAATAAATAAACTAAGGAATTAATAAACCCAAGAAATTAATATTAAAAATCCAAGAGAAAAAAAAATAAACCAAAGGATTTAATATTAAAAACCCAAGGGATTATTAATATTTCAATCCAAAGAAATCGATAAACCCAACACATTCGTATTAAAAACCCAAGATATTATTAATATTACAAACTCAAGCCCCCGATTAGGGTGTGATGGGATGCGAGACCCCCGTGAGATCATCCTTATGATTAAACAAGTGTGGAGCAGGGCAAGTTGGCGGCCCACCCAATACAACCACACACTCAAGGTAATTAAGGAACTAACGACCCATAACCAAGTGGCAAAGCGGACCTCGGGCGCCATAATTTGGATTTTACAAGTGGTAAGTTTGGTGGTAAATCTATCATTTTGCATTCAAACGTTGTGGTTTCACCTCAAGAGATGTGGTGAGGTGGTGAAGGTTGCTCGTGGGACTGGAGACCTGCTCCACAGGCAAAGCACCCAAGGCGATAGCAAAAGCATGACAACAAAGCAGGGTTACTGGTATGTATCTCAGGCCTTCTTATTTCATGAAATGGCGATATTGCTGCAAGGATTGAAGCCAGAATGGCAGGGTTTGGTGATGATAGTGCATGGGTTAATTGGAATTGGGTTAAGTCTATCTCTAATAGCATCTGGAATGTCGATTTCAGTCTTTTTATGGAAATCTACTAGATCATATGGGCATGTATGGGGAGTCAGGACTGCATTTAGGAATTTGTCTATAAACTTTGTTAATGAGTCTTGTAATTCTAGGTGTCTAAGGCCCGGATGGGTCTAGGGTTGGTTAGAGAGTCTGGCAACTTTTGGAAGTCTTCCAGCCTAGAGGAGCATGTATGGGGAGTCAGGGTCATCACCCAGCATCTGATCTGTAAATTCTATGAAGGCCTCATTTAATTCATGGATTCAAAGGCTTGGTTCAACCTATAGTCGATTAGAGAGTCTGGGAGGAGTAAGCCATCCGAGCCATTTGAAAGATATGGAGATGGTTGAGTCTTCTGCCAGCCCAAAGGTAAAGGCTGACGGTGTCGGGGTTGTTTGTGTTTTCATTCCTCAGAACAGGAAATGGGGAACCAAAATGGTCTCCCACAGGAAAGAGACGGATGGTAAAGCCTGGATTTGGCATTTGGATAGTAAATATTTTATTGAACCATCTATATGCACTACCCTTTCAGATTTGCCTAAACAGAAAACTCCTCCAGCTCTAGCACTGCTGGTTCTCGCTACGGTGAGGGCTCGAGAGGTACCGTAGTCGTTGGGTGACCCAGTCTACGGAAGAATGGTGAACACAGAGGTTGCAGCGGGGAAGTGAGGGCGTCATCGTGATAGCAACCAGAATATCATGAAAGGGAAATCACCGCTGGCTTCGTCCGGCAATCCCCAATGTAAAAAAGCAAGGAAAACAAGGGAGGATAACATTCAAAATCTCATGCATTCTTACAATGTTGGATCGTCGGCACAAGTGAAGTCTGTTATCTCATCATGGGAGGCGGAATTGAATGCCAAGGAAGCTGCAAAATTGATTCCATCATAGGACTGGGAACCTTTGGTAATGGACCCTGGACACACCCGCGGAAGGTTGACTCTATTCAAATAGTAAGTCCAACTTTATTGGGTAATCAAGAGCTTATTGGCGAGAGCCATGTCAAAAACCATAACTTGGATGGCCCCTAGAAAACCTAGCAATATGAACCAAACCTCAAGGACATTCAACAAGAAATACAGACAATATAGGTACAACAGTAGCATCAAATGCCCACCTTGGCCGCATGGACAAAAAGCTACAAATTCTGCAATAAAATGAAATGCCAGGGTCGAGTGCAAAGGACCTTGCCCCGGTAGAATCGTCTGATGATTGACTACCAAGAAGTCATGAAATTTCTGAAAGTTTTTGATGTTTTTTGTTGTTTTTATGATTTGGTCGAATAACATTTACATTTTCAGTAGTACATATACATGGGTGATAGATATGGAATTCTATAAGGCTTGGATAGACATAATCAAACTGTTTATGTTTTGGACGACTTATGATGTTAATCGGTAGCCAACAGACCTGGTTTCCTTCGGGCAAGTTGAGGCCACCTGACATATTTTTTGCAACCTACTTTACATATGATTAATAGAAAGATACTGCCAAGCTTACACACAAAAAAATATTACAAACTCAAGCATTAATATTCATGGGCTTTAATAGTATTCCCTTGGGTTTATTAATCTAAGGGTTCATATTCCTAGGGTTTAATATTATTCCCTTTGGTTTATAATCCTTTAGGTTTTTAGTATTAATCCTAAAAACTCTAAGATTATAAACCCTAATATAGTATTATACCTATGAGGGATTAATATTATAAACCCAAGGGATTATTATAAACCGCAAAATAAACATGGTTTACCATGGTTTATTTTCATATTGAGACAGCCCTTGTCACAATGCAACGTTGGACCATGCTTGACCATGCTTGATTTTCATATTGATATAATCTTTGTCATAATGTGATGTTGGACCATGGTTGATTTTCATATTGAGACAATATTTGTCACAATGCGACGTTGGACCACAGTTGACCATGATTAATTTATAAAATATAGTTGACCACGATTGACCATGGTTGACCATGATTGTTCATGGTTGACCATGATTGATATTATAAACCCAAGCAAATAATTAATAAATCCAAGGGATTATAAACCCAAGGAAATAATATTAAACCCTAGGAATATGAACCCTCGGGATTAATATTAAAAAATCAAGAGATTAGTAATATTACAAACCCAAGTGTTAATATTCATAGGGTTTAATATAATTCCCTTGGGTTTATTATTCTCATGGGTTTATAATATCAATACCTTGGGTTTAGTAATATAAGGGTTCATAATCCTAGGGTTTAATATTATTCCCTTGGGTTTAATATTATTCTCTTGGGTTTATAATCCCTTGAGTTTTTAGTATTAATCATATAAACTTTAAGATTTCAAAATCTAATATATTATTATCCATATGAGGGATTAATATTATAAACCTAAGGGACTATAAACCCTAGGATTAATATTATAAACCCAAGGGATTATAAACCCTAAAATAAACATGGTTCGCCATGGTTGATTTTCATATTGAGACAGTCCTTGTCACAATGCAATGTTGGACCATGGTTGACCATGATTGATTTTCATATCGAGAAAATCATTGTCATAATGCGACGTTGGACAATGGTTGACCATGGTTGATTTTCATATTGAGACAATCTTTGTTAGAATGCAATGTTGGACCATGGTTGACCATGATTGTCCATGGTTGTCCATGATTGAAATTATAAACTCAAGTGAATAATAAACACAAGCGATTATAAACCTAAGGGAATAACATTAAACCCTAAGAATATGAACCCTTAGATTAATAAACCCAAGGGTGATCCGGATTTAAACAGGAATGCAACAAATTACAGAGATAACCATAAATACAGAGATGCAGTGGAAATAGTACTTCATTTCATTACAGTAAAATACTAAAAGATGCTTACAAACAAAAATGGAAATAAACCAGCTAGGGTGATGGTAGCTTATCTCTGAGAAGAGATGTGGCGGCTACATGCCTCTAAACTGTGTTACAATGAGGCTCAAAGGCCTATTTATTTTTTAGAAGCAATGGAAAACCCTAAACATCCAAAAACGTAACCCTAGGAGATGAAACGCCACAATATGGGCCCCGTTTCGGGTAAATTGGTACATCAACTTCCCGGGGTCATAACTTTGGCATACGATCTCCGTTTGACGTGCACAATAGCTTGTTTGAAATATCTATTTGAGAACTACAAATTTGGGAAGAGAAACATCAGTCCATGGACTCATGTTGCTACTAGATTTCCCAAAAAATGTCATTTAGGGCCTCAAAACAGCTCTAGAAGTTCAGGACCCGAAAAACTGCTAAAAATAGTAAATTGTGCTACAATTAAGGAAACTGAAAAACTAAAAGACACAGTTGTGGGGGTCCAAGTGGGATATATGGATGGCCGCCAACATCCACCTGGATCATTCCTCCCCCTTTAGGAAGCAATGGTCCCCATTACGTTGAGTTCCTCCATCTGCTGAACTTGGTCCTTGCTAAGTTGTTCTGCAAACTCTGACGTGTCCAGTAATGGTGGGAAGCATGGTAGAGGGCGGTACACATTGAACACTCGGTGCAATCGAAGGAATGGAGGAATGTTGTGCTCCAAATCATTATTCCCCGCAGCCTTGGTACTGGTGTAAGGACCATGTCAGAGTGATCAAAGCTTCTGATGGGCTCTTGTAAGGCGTTCTTTCTGTAGATGCAACCAGACTTTGTTGCCCACCTGAAACTTGTGTGGTACCCCTCTGGGTGAGGAGAAGTTGTTCTTGTGTTCTTTCATGACCGTACCCCTCTGCTACTGCTGCTACGTAGAGGAACCCTTCGCGGGGGTCATGGATGTGGCAACGATCTTCCCCTTACTTTGGGGGTGAACTAGATAGAAAATGAATTTCCTAGACTGGGAGATGAGCTTGCTGCCTTTATTAGTAGTGATCAAAGAGGTGGCGGTAGGTGGGGCTACCTCCAGTATCCTGTATAATGAATTACACAAAGAAATAGTGACATCATGAGGCCTTGACTCATACACAGCATGTCGCCTCCATAAGTATGGTTGGCCTAATAATACATCACAAACATCCAGAGGTGCAACATCACACAATACCTCGTCTGTGAAGGATTTATGTTGTAGAGAAGGCGGCACTACTGGCGAACTCGGAGATCTCATCCTTGGTGAAGCCACCCAATACTATATGGTTGCGGGTGTGGTGTAGCCGTTAGGCCCAATCACTTCATGACCTCTGCTAAAATGAGGTTCTTTTAGCTACCACTGTCGACAATGAATTACAACGGCGAACCCTTCACCCACATCTGTGAGTGGAAAAAGCACTCCCCCTCCTCTAGATCTTCGAGCTCATTCTTCTGGATCTTGGTGGTGGCAGCAGTGGTGTTGGGCTCCACGCCAATGATCTACTTCCCTTTACCATTCCCCTTGTCGGGTTCTGACTCAAGGTCGGAACATGCATCTGAGTCTGAAGCCTTCAACTCGTCCACCAGCGACTGCTTAGTCTGACACTCACTTGTGTTGTGAGTGGGGCTCTTATGGAACTCACACCACTTTCTGGTGTCCTTATTCGACTTCGTGGTGTTGTTATTTTCTTGCAGCTTCGATGGTTGTCTTGGGTTGCCCCGTCTTAGCTTTTTCCTTGGTTCTGTGATTTGGGGAAGCCTTCCCTTGCTTCGGATTCGTAGATCCAAAGTCTCGCTTCTTCTGTTTAAACTTTTGCTCGATTTTGACAGTGTATCGGTACCCTGTACTGAGCGAGGAGATGTTCAGGAACTCCATCTCTTCCTAGATGTACCTATGTAGGTATCCACAGTATTTGAGTACCAAATGCAGCTCACAATCTTTGATACCCAGCAGTGTGCGAAGGGTATGAAAACATTTTGTAAACTCTGGCACATCTTGGTCCCTTCCTTGCCGCAGCGTGGTCCACTTTATGTATTTGTCCTCATAGCTTTTGACAGGGTAGTACTGCTCCTTGATGGCATCCCCAAATGAATTCCAAGTGGGTGAGGTTGAAAATAGTGAGCCGTAATTTCATCCTTCTGCTCGCAGTAGGTTTCCCACCAGTCCTTGACGTGGGGGCTGCTTTGAAGAGAGCGAAAATAATATTTTCCTAACTAGAAAAATCATGAACAAAAAAATAACTCTCTAGTAGATTTAACCATTTATCTACGGCATCTGCATCTATTTGACCCTCGAATATGGGAATTTCAAAATTAACTTGTACCTTAAATGATGTGGCGTTTCCATAGTAGTTGTTGGAAGCCGATGCGTCGCCTCTGGGTAGCCGCTAAAGGATCTGGGCAAAGTTGTCCATAATCACGTTCCTTTGTCACTTGAGGGCTTCTTCGAGCAAGATTTTGATAGGATCTCCTGCCCCCTTGTCTTTCTTTTCATCCGCCATGGGAGGTCGTCGGGATTTGTGAGGTTGGTCTTACAACGGTTCAACCAGTTCAAGCCATAACTCCTTATCCTGACCTCGTTGGGGACATGCAAAGAAAAACAGAGAAAAAGCAGACCGCTCTGATACCACTGATCCAGATTTAAATAGGAACACAACGAATTACAGAGATAACCATAAATACAGAGATGCAATGGAAATAATACTTCATTTCATTACTGTAAAATACTAAAAGATGCTTACAAAGAGAAATTGAAATAAACCAGCTAGGGTGATGGTAGCTTATCTCTGAGAAGAGATGTGGCGGCTACATGCCTCTGAACCGTGTTACAATGAGGCTCGAAGGCCTATTTATTGTTGAGAAACAATGGAAAACCCTAAACATCCAAAAACCTAACCCTAAGAGATGAAACGCCGCAATATGGGCCCCGTTTCGAGTAAATTGGTACATCAACTTCCCAGGGTCGTAACTTTGGCATACGATCTCCATTTGACGTGCACAATAGCTCGTTAGAAATATCTATCCAAGAACTACAACTTTGGGAAGAGAAAAATGGGTCCCATATTTCCCAAAAACCGTCATTTGGGGCCTCAAAACAGCTCCGAAAGTTCAGGACCTGAAAAACTACTAAAAATAGTCAATTGTGCTATAATTAAGGAAACTGAAAAACTGAAAGAGACAGTTGTGGGCGTCCAAGTGAGATAGGTGGGTGGCCACCAACATCCACTTGGATCAAAGGGATTGATATTATAAATTTGAGGGAATAATATTAAACCCTAGGAATATGAACCCTTATATTAATAAACCCAAAGAATTAATATTAAAACCCCAAAGGATTAGGACCCCAATGGAATAATATTAAACCCAAGGAATAATATTACAAACCCCCAAGGTATATAAACCCTAAGATAAATATTTATAAACCCTAAACTAAACATGGTGGACTATGGTTGATTTTCATACTAAGACAATCCTTGTCGCAATGCGACATTGGACCATGGTTGATCATTCTTGACCATGAACGACTTTCATATCAAGACAATCTTTGTCACAATGTGACCTTGGACCATGGTTGACCATGGTTTATTTTCATATTGACACAATATTTGCCACAATGCAATGTTGGACCATTGTTGACCATGGTTGGCCATGATAGATTTCGATAAACCATGGTTAACATATTAATCTAAGGATTTATAATATTAACCCTATATTTTATTAGTTACTTGAGTTTATTAGTCACTTGGGTTTATAATATCAATCCCTTGCCTTTATTATTCTAAGGGCTCATATTGCCAGAGTTTAATAATATTCATAGGGTTTATAATATTAATCCTAGGGTTTAATCCCTTGGGTTTTTAATATTGATCCCTTGGGTTTTCAATAATTATCCCTTGGGTTTAATATTAATCCTAGGGTTTAATGTTGTTCCATGAGGTTTATAATCCCTTGGGTTTTTAATAATTATCCCTTGGGTTTAATATTAATCCTAGGGTTTAATGTTATTCCCTTAGGTTTATAATCCCTTGGGTTTATAATATTAATCCCAAGGTCTATAAAATTAATCTTAGGGTTTGATGTTTATTTTAGGGTATTTCTAGTGCTATAACAATCCCTTAGGTGTATTGTTAGTGCTTAATTGTTGAATATAAGAATTAGTTATGTTTTTTTATTTTAAATTATAATATTAATGAAATAGTCAAATAAAAGAGAGATAAGTAATTTTTCTAGAATTATATTCAAAAGTAATGTAATTCAAAAGAAAATAATCATAAAAAAATATTTTTAACAATTATAAAAAATAATAAAAATATATAAAGTTCTAACAAATACTATAGTAGTGTTTTTTAAAATAAAATTATTTTTTTAATTGTATTTCAAAAACAATTTACAAATATTTATGGAAGAGATATATTGCAAAGAGAAATCAGTTTTATAATTGTATATGAAGATATATATTTATTGAGTCCTTGGAGTTATTGATGGTCATATTGATTGTTGAATATGAGAATTAGTTATATATTTTTTTAGATTATAATATTAATGAAATAGTCCAATAAAAAAAGAGAAAGTAAGTTTTCCAAATATTATTGATAGGTAATTTCTAGTTAAAATTGTTATTATTTCAACTTTTTGTGCAATTTTTTCCATAAAAATCTTTTATATGACATGTTATTTTTAGCAAAAATATCCCGAAAAGTATATTTTTTTAATTATATCTATATGCAAATGTGTATTTTTTTGTCAATTGTTTAAAATTATTATTTTTTAGTGACAAATATTTTATGTTTATTGAAGTATTATTTAACGATACATAAATTTATAAAAAATCATAACTTCAAAATATTAATTTTATTTTTTTTAACTTTGCCAAAAAAATAAAAATTTCATTACAAAAACATTGCAAGGAAAAGTAAAAAACGCAAACTTGAAAAACCCTTAAAAACAAGTATCTTAGGAAGAAAAAAGAAGAAGAAAAATAGGACAAATTGAAAAATAATTAAATAACCAACATTTTTTTTAAATACATACTTAAGAGAATTTGAAGTGTCAAAAATATGCCCTCCAAAAAGAAAGTTGATGTTGCATCAACACTTTTCAAAAGCAGCATGAAAATCACCAACATTTTAAAAATTTGTCCATATTGAATACATAAGAAATTTAAAGTGTCAAAAATAAGCCCAAAAAAAACAATAATTTTCAAAATCGGCATGAAAATCACTAACATTTAAAAAAGTTGTATGTACTTAATACATAATAAAAATTTGAAATGTAAAAAATATGCTCTAAAAAAAAGGTTGATTTTGCATCAATTCTTTTCAAAATGGGATGATTTTTTGCAATCTCTCAAAAAATAAGAACTCGCTATTGTTCTCGTTAAGTCGGTAACTTTGTTCAAGAACAAAATTCATAAAAAAATAGAAATGAAAACCTAGTTTAACTTGTTGAAATGTGTTCTCTATATTTCTATTTTCTCTTGTTAAAACCCTACACCAAAACCAAAGTGCATGAATGCTTAAACTTGAAAATATGCAGAAATATATTTTGCAAATTTACAAATAATATTCTTTTGTTGTCACACACAAATTTTGCAGCATAAGATAAAACCAAAAACAACATATTAAAATCAGACTTAGATTTTCCCAAGCTCTGCATTATATCACAACGTACTGTGACTCTGGGGTCCTAACATGTGGAAAAGGTAATTGAAGATTCATTATGTACATTAGCCATGATGTCAAATTTTGGGCATAAGATGTGATTTTGTGTTTAGGGAACTAGCTTCTTGTTGTACCAGCTACAACAACCCCCGGGGTTTTCAACACTCTAAAATTTAGAACCCCCATTTTGATGTCCTCAGAAAATGCATTACAATGGTTATCCAAAACTAATCTTCTCCTAAAATTTTATAAGTCTTTTTTCACTTTAACTTGGCCCAAGAAACCCTTGTTGCAAAATTATTCAGTTAACCACATCATTGTTTTGCATCACATGTATTAGGTATAAACAACCCTTTATTGCAAATTGTTATCTCATATTGCAATGCAAACTCGTCTACCTCCTAAGAATGTGATTTGTGGTTGAGTAATGTATCACTACAAACAAACTTGTGGCATCACAAACTGAATTGCAACAATGCAGCTAGAGAATCAACTTGTGGAAGTTGGCTTCCACCACACTGCCTCACCTCATACTACATTTTCTCCTGTGATCACGCATATATTGCACCTACCCTTGTGCATGTGGCCAAAATATTATATAAAGGGGTGACCCCTCATTTCATTTTAACAGTCATCTTCTTTGAGTCCACGAGTTTGCAATGCACTAAGCCTCCCCATGTTGCAGTATATCCCTGCGATCAGCGACTACAATTGGCGTTAAGGACCAGGTTAATACCGCATCTCTCCCTTTCCATTTATCGATTGCAAGTTTGTCCTATATTCCCCGTCATTTATACTACCTTGTCATTCCACCTTCCCCGTGATTCATCTACCTCGGACCTCCATTATATAAATCTAGCACCAACCTCATAATCAGTGTCATGAACCATCCTACTCTCCCATACCTGAACTAGTCCCTACTAACCCTTAGAACTTTTCATTGCCTCACTACACCAGCAGAACTCAGGGAACATTCATATACCTTCAATTTCCTAATTTCCATGTTTCCAGCAACACATATTGCATTTGTAGTTAGCATTTACATTTATCACATAACCACACGTCACTGTTTCAAATTATAATTAAGCCTTACCTCATCTTTACCCTTGTGGTCTATGAATTAGCTACTATTCACCACAAGCCACTACTATGAATCATAGACAAACCCTTATCCTTACTAATCTCATGGTATGTGACTAAGCGAATCATGATTCTCGTGTTACCTGAAGTCACTATCACATGTGATAGTTGAAACTCACCTACAACCTATCCTTTCAATTTGTAGTCAAAACCCATCTATTGCCTATCTTTGTGATTTGTGGCTAAGCTAACTAAAATATGCTCTCCTCATTTGTGGCTAAGGCCAATCACACCCTAACTTTACAATTTGCGGTCCAATTTTAAAGAGAATTTTTTATTGTGGTTAGACTAACATTTTTTGTTACCATTAATATCTTTGAAATGTCAGGTACTATCAATATCGACTGCTTCAGTATTTCATCGTCTATTTGTGAAATGGATTCAGCAACCAAGAAGAAATCCAAGAGATATTTACCGGAGAGAAATATTGAGGGAGTGGTAGAAATCCCTCTCAATAGAGTACATCTATATATATACATTTCATACTAAATTGATAAAGTAGTGAAGATAACCTGGAGGAATACATATTGATTATTTGCTAAGAAGGAAGCAGAGGTGCGATAGGATGAAGAAGATCGCCAAGTATATGTTAAGGTTAAGAAATCATGGTTTCACAAGGTTTCATCCCATCTGGTTGTATTTCCATGTGTGGATAAAATTGAATGGATTCTTCAAAATATAGATGAAAATGATACCATAGTCGAAAATGGCCTAGGTGAACTTGTAGAAGCTTACAAACCATCTGAAATAATTGAATATTACAGGTTTCCCAAGAATAACACAATCCTCAACACAAAATGGTTTGCTAACTTCACCAATTCAAAAAAAGATATTTTGAAATATTGGTGGCAAGAACCAAGAAAATTCATTCAAATATTTGATCACATTTACAAGACAAAATCACTCAGGAAAGTCTACTAGATGCTGGTGTTGGAAACATTTGAGCACTGCTGAGAGGAGGGGGTGAATCAGTAGTGTGATCTATATACCATTTTTTCATTTTATTACATTACTAAATCACACACTTATATTTCAGCAACTCACAATATGCTAGCAACATATGAGTAAACAATAAATATATAAGCAGCATATAATAAAGCAAACCATCAAAGCACATCCACACAAATCATCGTCACACATGAGACACAAGATTTCTAGTGGAAACCCTTCCAGGAGAAAAACCACCCTTGTTGTTGATGTTCTGCTTTGAATTTCTATTATGTCAAGAAATTGATCTTTTACATAGTGTAATGACTCCCATCATCATGGAGACTCGACCTCGTCTACAAATGCCAATTTCCATTGGCTAGGAGACTCGATACTACTGTATCAACTTAGAATAATTTTTTCTCTACAGATCTCTACAGACTACCATCCACTGAAGGCCACCACGATCAGTCGATCCTCACCCAACGACCATTGGACTATCCAACCACCATTGGATTGAGAAACCTCCATCTCTCGTTGAAGCTTCAACATCACTACTCCACCTCCATGAAGTCACTGATCCTCACCACCATGTGTATCTCCTTTCATCTATTTTCAAAACGGATCCCAAGACATTATGCTCAACCAGAAATTAGCTCTGCATACATGCTTTCAACAACAAGAAATCATCGTCAAAACAATATAAAATAAATGCACAAAATATGTGCTCTCCAAAACAAAATTGTGGCCATATAAATTTGAATATGAAATACCCTCACAAGAATATAATGTTGCATTAAAAAATTAACAACATAAAACACTAAGTCTATGCACCAAATGTAATAGCATCTCCTACAAAAACAAGAGTGAAGGTCACCAACATATCTCCAGCAGCATACAAAAACACTTCCTCAAATAATCTCTACTCCAGAAGCATCAAATCTGATCTATAATTAATCATGCTTTATAACTACTCTCTATTCAGTAACTAGCACTCATAGACTGAATCATATATTCTCTACACAAGGTTTGAAGCATCAACTCACTATGCAACACTCTCCAACACACTCTCTAACATCCTCAACTCAATCGACTCACAATCAACCATCACATAGCTCCAAGATCAAGTATATAAAACATGTAGGGCGAAATTGAGCTAGGGGATATGACAAAAAGTGCACAAATTGGACCAAAGTCACTACTAGTGCACTAAATTCATTCACATCATGAGAGGACTTTTTGCAACTATTTTCAAACTTTTCCACTAATTCTGGAAGCCTCTGGGAATTTCCAATTTAATTTTCTTCTGAAGAGTGTGAGGAATGCAGAGAAAATCTCTTCCAAACCCATAAACTCTCCCTTAACACTACTATGCATGTGACTTTAACCTCTTGGAGTCATAATCACTCTCATAAGCTTCCCTCCATGCAGTTGGAGCATCCCAACCGCTCCCATAGGTCTTTGTGCATGTGAATGGGAAGGGAAACTTTCATTTCTCTCAATCTAGACTGAATTTTGAAAAAATCCTATTAGATAACTAATTTGGTTCGCTCTGCATAAAACCCATGTCTCATAATTTTGAGATCCATCATTTTCCCAAAAAATCCATTTCAAATCTGTCACTTCTATCCAAACACCATACTAAACAACTGGGCTTACAATTGAAGTAAAACATTTGTTCTTCAATCCACCTCTGCAAGTAAATGAAACAAGCCTCCTAAGTGTCACTGCCAAGTTGACCTAGAAGGGTCAACAAACAAGGTTGGCAAGTATGCCAACAAGTCCTCCACTATCCATTAGACTTCACCACAGGGTGCAATACCTCTGTCAGACCTAAAACATGTCCATAGCACAATCATCAAGTGATCACGTCACTACTCAATTCTCCTTATAGGCATAGACGTGAATACCTAACAAGGACCTAGTTAACAACTCAACTAGTGTGTCATCAACCATCTCTAACACATGTAGATCATAGATCCGTATGATAAATTATAGGAGAACCATATACCTATAGCAACATTAGAATCATCAATGTACATGCCAACATTCTAACTCCTCCATGACCAATAGGCTACCACAAGCTCCATCAATGCCATCACATGAGTGTGCCATCAAGAAGACCAACATCAATTCCAATGCATACCAACACATACCATGGTCAATCAATCTACATCATCATGAGGTTGATATAAGTGCATGATCTGAAGAGTTGACAACGATGCCAACACATCCATCTCACTATCAGTATCAAGGGAAACCATCACACGTACCAAGGAGCACCATGACCATGACCTTGTTGACATCAATGCCAACACAACAATTCCAACAGTTGGCAGCCATGTGCTGAGGGATTTATGGTAAACAAGATGGATAGTTTTTCGAGGAAATTTAGGTTCCTATGATATATGCATGTGCCATGAACAGAACCATCTTCAACTTGGGAATATATATTGGCCTCCTCCATTCATAAAAATATTAAAAGGGTGAGGAATGTCTCAAAAAGAGAGAAAATAGAGTTTTACATGGCATCATACTTTCTAGATGCCTTATGTGCCATATTCAAGTTTGAGGGACTGGGATGATGGAGTTCCAATCAGAACATTCAACCCATACACATAATGTAAAAATCTATGGTACATGGTATACAGAGGGATGTATGATTGAATCATTGAACACTTCTTATTGAAACTATATCAAAGATTGTTTGACACAAAGCCTCTGTGTATGTCAGAAAGAGCCAGAGAATCCTTGCAGGATATTGCAGAATGGTCCACAGGCTTGGAGATGCCACATATATCAGGATATTTGGTGCATACAATCCCCCTCACCAATTATGTACATTCATCACAGAAAAAGTGGTAATGCAAGAAGTAGTGTACCAAATTACTACAGGAATGACTAGCTCGTTGGTGAAATACAAGAAAGCTCCCTGCCCTAGATTTCCTTTGAATATTGGAGCCTATTGTATTAAACATTTCAAGGATGCAGAGGCGGAATCCAAGGATTTGGAATACTTTATTTTTGGTGAACTTAAGTTTTCATGGATATGATATGAAGGACATTACCACCAAACATCATCATGCAGTCAATTATAGTTGAGCATATGCTTCGCTTGTTAAGGAAGACAAGGAGAAGGTAAAGAACTTATTCAATTCCTCCAAAGCCTTGGAAGCATACCAAGGGGATAGCACCTCTCATCCTTTAAACAACCCTAAACGTTTAGAGGACAACTTACAGGAGGGCATGAATCTAGAAGAAATGAGAGTTGTGTTGAAGAGAAAGTATGAGAAAGAGGCAAAGAAATAAATATTAAATAAAAAAAGGGCCAAGTGGGAAGCCAAGAGACAAGCTAAATAGGAAGCAAAAAAGAAGCAAGCAAAAGAATAAGTGAGGAAAATCAAGAGGAATAGGAGATGAAGAAAAAAGAGGAAAGGGAAAGAAAAAAAGAGGAAACACTTAAGAAGAAAAGACAAGAAGACATAAAGAATAAGAAAGAAGAATAAGCCTTTATGAAAAGTGAGGAGGAAGAGAAGAAGAGATGGGAAGAGGAAAGGAAACAAAAAGAAGAAGAAGTTAAGAAAAGAGAAGAGAGTTATCCAAGCATCTAGAGGAGGAGCTCATTGTTGAACAACTAGCTAAAAAATAACAAGAAGACACTATGTCAAATAACTTGCAACTACAAAAAATCATACCCTTTATGGATGTCCAGCCTCCTACACCCATTACTAAAGGACACCTTTCAATTGATGAAGCAGGTAGTACCTTTGAGGAATAAGAGTGAGTACGAGGTCTCTCACACTTTAGATTTGATCAATTCAAGAACAAGATATATCAAGAGAGATGAAAGCACTTGGTAAGATATCCAAAGAAGCCTACATCAGTTATCATTTAGAGTTTCATAATGGTCGACACTACGGCCAACCCAGTTTCCATAGCCTCTGTCGGATCTGCATTCACTATTTCCACTGCACATAATGCAGAATGATTGGTAGACGAAGTGGAGTTAAAAGAGGATTTTGTGAGGCCCAACGAGAAAATGATAGGTTGTGTGTCGAGAACCATACTCTTTTAGGCTCATGTTCGCACAGAGAATATTTCAAGGAAGACATCTTAGAGGAGGTAAAGGTAGTAGAAGAAGTTATCAATATAGTTTATGAAGGTATGATCACCCTGAACAAAACAATATCTTTATTATCATAGTTGTAAGGTGATTTTAAAGGGAGAGGGGAATTAATAAAGCAGACCTTCTCAGCTATAGAGTACCTCTTTGAATGGAGTAGAGAGTATTTAGATGCACCAACTGGAATTCTGAGAAAATAAAGAATGAACACTGATAGGGATAAGGTAAGAATCAAAATGTCAATGCAATTGCATGAAAAATGACCAAATACATGACTAGAACCATAAATGAATATCAACATGGTAAAATGAGTTTGAAGCTCTAGTTGAGGAATACAAAATGTAGAAATTTTGAATAATATGACACTTATTCACAAAGATTATCCCGATTATACACTATTGCGGAATACATGCATAATACATAACCTCCTCTATGTTTATCATCAATTTAGCAGCATTAAAAATCATGAAACATCAATCGCATGCACACATTAACACAATATGTAACCCGGGGAAAGCATACAGCCGAAAACCCCACACTATCTGTATATTATAATGATAGAGAACATGTAACAATACATAGTACAATACTCTTCACAAGTACTCAGTAATATCTCCACCTATTACACACAAACTAGCTCAGATCTGAAGCCTCAAATCTTCTCCACTGTTTGCCTGCCTCCACTGCGCAATCCTGCAAGAGAATCAATCACTCTGTGAAATCGAATTCCTTTGGTTATACTACGCAAGCCTCATGGGCAATATCCATCCATGCATGTGCAAATCTCATGCACAACTATAGTCACAACTGATAGCAATCTCAACCTCTAACACTTGTCTCCACTGAACTGTACATGCACTGAGTTAACTGATGTACTCTGTAGTTGCTTTATGAGTTAATAATTAGTGAATTAATTTAATCAATTAATTCACATCACTCATCACTAGTCTATTTTTAGTTAGACTAAGTACAACTAGTTCAACCAAGTCAAACTGAACACAACTCCATCAACTCCACAATCAACTCCACTGAAACTCAAGCACATGAGTTCTAACTGAAGTCCTGCATGCAATAGCTCAACTGACCCACAAGAAAAGCATATTTCCTTCTGACAGTTGCATGTGCCACATTTGTAGCTCAAGCTGAAGTGCTCCAAGAGGATAATATAATGTTTATAGTCCAAATATTATTATGAGACAATAATATTTGATTGTTCTATTTTTAGCCTGGAAGTCTAAAAATAGAAACCGCCCATATGTCTAAAAATAGAAGTCCATCCATTTTTACCAACATGACCAATCATCCACAAATAGCATCCTGCAACTCATAGACCATGATCCATATGTCTAAAAATAGACATAGTCTAAAAATAGAATTTGCACCAAAAATAGCCTACCGGCCCACTTTGTGAAGGTGACTTCTTTCCACTAAGCTCCATCATCTTGTTGCATTCTCAAAATACCCATTATTGGTGTAACAGGAACAATAAGACCTGGAGGAGATATTTGGTAGGAGGTAAAATAAATATTATATGTGATGAAGCAAGTGGCTACTCAAGATAACTTATAACTTACAAAGGAATCAATCACACAACATATTGTAGGATCAACCAAGTTGCACACTAAACTCTTTCGGATTTCATATTGGATACAAATAGACATGAGGATCTTGTTGTTGGATTATATAGAGTGCCAAATGAGATTAGAAAGTGAATTGTCAAGGAAGGACTAATCCATTTCTTTTGAATACAAGGATTGGTACATGCCTATGACACAAGAGTTTCACATAGAGGCACCTGACATGGCTTTCATGGGTTTGGTTCCATGAAGGAACCTTGTATTTTGAAATATCTTGTAATTTGTAAATAGAGTTTTTTTAAATTAAAGTGATGATAGAATTTAAAAGCAAAATTCATTTAGGAATTAAAAGTCATAAATAAGGTGAAGATTCATGAGGGAAGTTTAAGGGTCATGGGAGGTGAAAGTTCACCTCATTTTTGTATAAATATACCCTCATGGATAGTTAGAAAATACCTTTATTTTTGGACTCCGTGTTGGGCACCTTGTTTAGGAAATATTGTACATCCAATTGAGAAATTAATTTGTAGCTTAGCACTTCCACTATTAGATTCCATGGATGTTTCTTATAACGATGTATTATACATTTCAGCATAATATTGAGAAGCTATTTGAGCCAAGGCAACAATTTCATGCATGTATTTTTTAGCATTGCGACACTTATCTTGTGGTGATTTGATGGTATGTGTTTATATTTCCATGTGTTAAGGTTAATGAACATTTTTGTTAGTTTATAAAATATATCTTATTTGAATTTGTATTCAATTCATGCTTTTATTGGCATTGTTGGTTGCGAACTAATTCACGATTGATAAATGAATACTTTCTTTATCCGTGTATCTTAATTAAAGTTTTATTGCATCCTTCCCTTAAAGGTTCGTGTTATTTACTTTGGTTGTGGATATTGATTTTGTGTCTTACTTGCATAATATTTCATAAAGTTATTCTAACTTTTGTTTGTCGAGAGTTATATTAGTTTTCTCATGCATTTCTCATTCCATCCAAAACAAACTTTAAAACAACATTTTGGCAGTCAAGCCCGCATATTGGATGGGACTCCTGTTCCAAATGGTGTAAGGTCTAATTGGGTATTTGCACCAGGGAGATCCCCTTACTGTTGGAAGAACATTTTGGCTCTCCAACACTTGAATTCTCCTATTATTGGGCATGAGCTACCACTATGTATGTTGGGAACAAGATTCAATTTTGCATGAAAATGTTTAGTAGGACCAATTCAAGAAATTACAAATATGTGAGTTCGGCCTTCTATATATGACAACGACATTATCAATTTTTTTGTTCATGATGTGTATTTCATATGATATATTGTGTTACTTTTCTTAAACGGTGAATGGTATAAATTGGTTAAGCTTTTATGTTAGGTGGTTAAGTACTTATGTTGTTAATTGATTATCTGAATTACGACTACTAAATAATCAACTAGAAAATATATCCATTACAGCTAACTACTAAACCATTAATTTTGATTAAAATACTAATTGTGATGCCTCTATGATGTTTATATAATATTTATAATGTCCACATTAAAGCCCATAACTTTAAACAATATTAAAATTGCTAAATTTAAGATTCACCCAAATTAAACATTAATTTAAGGTATAAAAACCTTGTTGGGTTTGACTTTCCTAATTGTCTTGGGATTAGGCTCCTTAATTAGGGTCAACAGTTTATCCTATTGACATCTCTGTTCAATTTTTCTAGTATTATTCTTCCTTCTTATTCTTATCCTCTACCAATCTTCAATAACCACATGCCTTCCCATGGAAATCATGCACATTGCTTTGTCTACTTTATAATCATTATTTCACATCCATTTATCTATTATTTCCTCTTTCAAATACCTAACTATATTATACACATCTCAGGTTTTGTGTGCCTACAATGTATTGTTCCTTTGTTGTAGCCTTAGACACCATAATTATGCATAGGTTGTCACAACTAGAAATCTCCAAACCTTTGATAGGGAATCCGCCAAAATAAGAAATCATATCCATCAACAAGGATTTTTAAGTCCATAAAATTATCGTTTTCAAATTCCAATTACCAAGGTTTCTAAATTCCACAAAACTTGGGTTTTCAAATTTTGTAAAATATGGTGTTTTGAATTCCACTAGATTATACATCGATGGATATTTCCAACTTGCAATGCTAGGCTTTACATTCCTATCACAAATCCTAGCATCATATTATCAAGTTGTAGGTTCATTGTACTCTATCTTTTGTTCACTCCTTGTGAAAAATTGACAGTTTACACACTTAGCCTTATCCATCAACTAGGTTTTCCACACTTAGCCTTTACCACCAAATAGGTTTCGTTGACTTCTTAGGAGAAAATGAGGTTATCCACACCAACCCTTAGGTATCAACTAGATTTTCCACACCTAAACTTAGCCATCATAGCTTAATACAATTTGGCATAAGTGAGACTCTCTAAACCCTTAATAGGGCATCCACCAAAATAAGAAACCTTATCCACCAACTAGCATTTTAAATATCCACAAAACTAGATTTTTCAAATTCCACATCACTAGGGTTTTCAAATTCTACAAAACTATGGTTTTCAAATTCCAGTAAAATATACATTAATGGACATTTTCAACTTGTGATGTTATGATTTATATGCCTATCACGAATATTAGCATCATATTATCAAACTATAAGCTCTTTGGTCTCTATATTTTGTTCATTTCTTAGGAAAATGAGTTTTTACACACTTATTCTTTGCCACCAACTAGGTTTTGTTGACTTATTAGGACAAAATGAGGTTAACCACACTTCTCCTTAGTCATAAATTAAGTTTTCCACACCTAGTCTTAGCCACCATAGCTTAGTACAAGTTAGCACAAACCCTTGATAGGGAATACACCAAAGTAAGAAACCTTATCCACCAACTAGGCTTTCAAATTCCACAAAACTAGCCTAGTTCTCAAATTCCACATTACTAGAGTTTTCAAATTCCACAAAACTAGGGTTTTTAGCTTCCAAAAAACTATGGATTTTCAAATTCCACTGAGATATAAATTGATGTACATTTCCAACTTTCAATGTTAGGCTTTACATCCTTATCAAAAATCCTAAGGTAACGTTATCAAAATGTAGGATCATTAGACTCTACCTTTTGTTCACTTCTTAAGACAAAATGAGGTTTTCCATACTTAGTCATATCCATCAACTAGGTTTTCCACACTAAGTGTTCACAACCAACTAGCTTATGTAGACATCTTAGGAAAAAATGAGGTTATCCATAATTCACCTTAGCCATCAACTAGGTTTCCACACCTAGCATCAACCACCATGGCGTATTTCCAACTAGCACAAGTGAGACTGTCCATACCATAGATATGGCATCCACCATAATAAGAAACCTTATCCACCAATTATGGTTTTGAAATTTCACAATAGTAAGGTGTTGAAAATTGCACAAAACTAGTGATTTTCAAATTACACTCCAATATGAATTAATAAACACTACCAACATTTGATGCAAGTTCATTAAGGTGTGTTTAATTACATTGCCTAATTATGCACTCAAAGTTGAGTTCACTGTGTTCAAGTTATAGCATCCAACTCTTGGCATTCTAGATTCTATTTGAGTATAGTCGTGTACCAAAACTTGAAAAAGAATTAAATTCAAGAAGACAAATATTGATGTTATGTGCAACTCAAGATCACAAGTGAATATCATTGCAACAGAGATGGACAACAAATCTATATCTATTGCACTGAGATTTGCATGTGAACTTTGAGTTGAACAGAGCATCAATATATTTATTCTCAACCTATATCTTGATATGGAAGAATCTGGTATTTTTGGTGTCTTCCTGTTATTGAACGATACTCAGATTCACCTCCTTCTACATTGATGTAGAGATGATATTCTCATCCATGTCCAAGTTGCTTTCAACCTATTTGCTCGAATCAATGGCCATGAGTTCTTCTTCTTTACATATTGATTTTTTATTCTTTGGGTTAAGCTATGGATCCAACTTCTAGCACTTCTCCTCTGTATGACCATCAATGCTATAGTAGTTGCAGTGGTTGTTGGGATCTTTGCACTAGTGTGTTGTGGTTATCATGTTTTTATATGTTCCACCTTTCCACTTCTTCTTCCCCTAATTGGAATATTCCTAGTTCTCCTTATGCTTCAACCCACTTTATTTCCCTTTATTCTAGCTTGTGTTCTTCATGTATTGTGCTTGTACACAAGCCTTTTCCATCAATTTGGACTTGAACTTTTACAAATGGTTTTGTAGACCCCATAAATACTTGAGCAGTACATTTGGGTTCTTTAGGGAGATACCTAGTATTATGGCCATCATTCTAAATGCATTGGTCTACTCCTACACACTCTACCCCTACTTTTTCATGAAGTAATTCCATCGAATCCATTGGTCCTCTACATACTCAATAGGGTAAAATTGTGACTTTATGATAGTTTTTAAATCCTCCCACTTAGCCACTGGAGGATCATCATCCAACCTCAAGGCATTCATGTGGATTTCTTGTCAGGTCAATGCATGGCCCTCTAAATTCAATCGAGAAAGTTAAATATTATGTTCTTCTTCTATATAATAAACACTAAAATAAACGTCTAATTGTTGTAACCAATGATTTAGCTTTATAGAATCAATATCACCTTCATATGGCTTGATGTCAACCTTCGCTTCCATTTTCAACAAGGATTGTGAATGGTTCATGGCACTTGTATTGGGTTGGTACTTTTCGGGCCCTTCTTAGATCCCCTCTATGGTTCTTCCCAATCTACTTATTTCCCCTCCAATCCACCCACTACATTAGAACCTCCATCTTCTCTAAATATCCCAATATTATTGGTCAAGATCATCATGAGAAGGCTCACATTACAGTATATATTTGCCACTTTTTCTTCCTAATATAAATTGGATCATTATATTATCTTTCATTTATCTCAATGCTTTTAGAGTGGAAAAGTGGAGGAATCAACTCACGGGACCATTTTTACCAACGAGACTAAGTTTGGAAAATTGGGGTCTGAAACCTTTTAGGATCATTTTGAGGCATAAAATGGTGTTTTTAAGTGTAAAAATGTGTTGCTTAAATGGGGAATCTTTTTTCCTATTCTACACATAGAGACATTTCCAATAATGTAAGAATTGCCTCAATTAGAGTCTATATGCAAAAATTATGCCCCACAAAAGTTGACCTTCCTTTTTCAACCACAATAATTCAAGAGGATGCCACGTTAACCCCATTACTAAAGAAAAAGGGGTTAGCCACATGGTCATGATGAAGAATAATCTAGAAGAGTCCATAATGTAACTCTAGTTAAGAGTTGAAGGAGTCAAACCTAATCATTAATAGGTTATATAGTTATGTAATAACTGGGCCACTAGGAGAAAAAGGGGTTTTGTTCCAGAGCTAAGAAAATTAGTCAAGGAGGATAGGGCGAGAGTACATAGAGAGGGTTTGTGCACTGTAGTAGCCCATGGGCCATAGGAATTAATTCTTTGTACTTGTAGGCATTTTCTATTCAGATAAAGAGAGAAAAGCAGCCTCACCTTCCTTTTGGTTTTCTATCAAAAGGATTTCCCAAGATATATCTTGTGTCAATTGTGGTTTGTGAGTTTTTATTTCACTACTCTCTATTTTCTAAATAATTCATTAGAGAAAATTCTAGTTCTAAAATGGGACTCATAAGGAATATTATAAAATAATAGTGGAAATAAAATAAGATTAGTATATAACATAAAGTTAAGAAAGATTGTGGAGTGATGGCTAGGCTTTCATCTTCCTCCTCTGTTAGTCATGGCACTATAAAGGACACAGGTTTCAAAGTTGGGGCCAATGGGGTTCCAGGACATGGTATTTTTTGGCATAAGCGTGATCATAGCTTAGGTTGGGGCCATACTATTCTCGTGACATATCAACTGACCTTTTTTCAATAAGGGCCCAGGGAGCCGAATGGAGGCAAGTGTATTCTCTCCGTGGTGGATATTTTCTGCTCGTTGGACGAGTTGCAGCTTGGTGACATGAGTTTTCACTCTATGGAGGTCATGATGGTGTCGTTTTCTCCCAGGTATGCTCGTAGGAACAATAAAGGTAACATGGATTGGTTGCAAGGTAATATAGGCACTCCTATGCTATTGTATCAAAGTTTTGGAGATACTATTTTTGTTCTCTGGTGGGGCGCGAGAGTTTGGAGCCGCATGTTATTTGATTCTGGGGTGTATGGTTGTGTCTGGTGCTTTTCTTCTAAGACATCAGTGAATCCCTTTTCAATGACATGCAAGACTGCTAGACCTGATTACCCATTTTCTTTTCATCAAATGGTGTATTATGGTTGTTACAAAGACTACGACTGATGGAACGGGCCTCCCCCTAAATGGATTCCCTCACTGGTTATTGGATGTAATTTACAGGGCACCGACAACCCCAAAATTTCCTCTAATGGTGGATTTGAGCTTCATGGTGGATTTGGTAATAGCCCATCATAGGAAAAAGAAACATGCAGAGGAAAATAAGGAAATTTCAAGGTCTGGGAAGCTGATCTCCCAGGAAAAAATATGTACAAGCAAAGTATTTCAATTTTTCACTCAAACCCCATCTGGAAGTCGATTCTCATGGGAGTCATGAAGTTTTTTTTTGGTTCGGGATTTGAAAAGGGAGATCCATAACATATCTGGTATTCCAATGGAGTCACAAAGTCTTATCTACGCTATTAAATATAGGAAGGATGATCAACAACTACAGGACTACGATGTAGATTGGAATTCCACAATTATCATTAACCTGAGACTCCATGAAGGATTTTCTATACAAATCCATCGATATACCTCATTCAAATATGCTCTTAAAGGCAAATCTATTGCATTAAGGTAAATCTGAACAGACTCTAAACATTCTTGGGCCCTATATTGTGGAGCAGACAAAACAAATTCCGGAAATGACAATAGTTCTAGTAGAGTCAACTAATCTTCACACAACCTATCAATCCTAGGAAATCATTTGTAGGTTTAATGGTTTTTGGCCAAAACCTTTGGATCTCTTTCAATGGATTTTTATGACCTGGACATCAGACTGTGAGGTTCATTTATGCGCCAAGGGTTTCTTCATAGTAAAATTTGAATCATCAAAGATCAGAGAATATGTTATACAAGAGGTTCCATGGTTCTAGGGTAATGTGAGACTATTTATCACCCCATGGTTCCCATAATTTGATGCCAACTCAATGGTGGTCTCCAAAATGCCAGTGTGGGTAATATTGCATAATTTACCCCTTCATTTCTGGCATCCAAAAGTCTTAGAAGGAATTGGTAACCTATTGGGGAGATACATTAAGATGGACAAACAAATAACAGAAGAAGAAATATATACTTTTTCCTTAATTTTCTTACAGGTGGACCTTAGCAAAGGAATTCTTAATCGTATTCTTCTGACACACAACAACTAGTGTTAGACTCAGTTCTTAGATTTTGAGAATATGGCATTCAAATGTCGCTCTTGTCTACAAACTGGTCATTTACAAAACGCATGTCTTTTGAAAAATAAATATCCTAGAAAGAGAAAGCAACTAGTCAAGAATCCTAATGGATGGCAATTCCCAACCTAACAACCTAATGAAGAAGAGGGAGAGGATCTGATAATTGAGGATAACTCAAATCCACAAGCTCTCCCAACAAGAGAAGGAATCAATCAAGAAGTAATGGTGGAAGAAAGGTTGCACAATCCAAATGCAGAAGGAAATCTTGATCAAGAAATGCAAAAGGAGAAGGAAATCGGAGGATCCAAACGTCCTTTTTCCTCTGAGAACTCAAACTCAGATAAAGAACATATTAGAAAAACAGTAGACAACCAACTAATCATTGTAATGTCCACTCCTAATCCAGGAGAATGACGAAAAGTAGAAAATAAGAAGGGTAGAAAGGGTGAATAAGTACTTTTTCTTAGTCCCATTTTCTTTCTTTCTTGTTGGTTTTGGATTTTAGGTGCCAACTATTGACTGGCCGTGTAATTTTATTTTTTTGTTTTTTTTTTTTTTGGGCATCAGTCGAAAGGTTGATCTAAAGGAATGCCTATAGGCATATACAAAATTTAATTTTGTTCCTTGATTCAGGTTGAATAAAATTACGATTTTTCTTCAAAATAAAATAAAATAAGATTAGATTACATCATCAAATTTTAGAGGGGAAAAAAAACACACACTACTTTTTCAACTCATATTTTCAACTTATCTCCCTATGATTTTACTCAAATTTCGAGGAGGAGCACTCATTGGATGCACAATTTAATTCCTCATCCAAGGATTACCCATGTTCATACTTTCGATGGACTATGCTACACAAAAAATGAGAAATACATGAAAAAATGGTATTGCAATCACGTTTTTTCCATGTTTTTCTCATTTTTTGTTTAGCATGGTCCATCGAAAGTATGCAACATGGGTACTCCTTGGATGAGGAATTGAATTCTACATCCAATGACTGTTCCTAATCGAAATTTGAATAAAATCATCGGGAGATAAGTCGGAAATATGAGTTGAAAAAAAACAGTGTTTTTATTTTTTCATTTTTTAATATTTTGACTTTTTTACTCAAGAAATGGTGAATCATACCCCATGGTTGACATAATCATCTTTAATCCTATTGGCTATTACAAATTTGATTTTGGTTGTATATTTTTGTTTTGAGGCCCCTTTTAGACCTAAAAATATCTCTAATGGTAATTTACATGCATACGCACTAAACAATAATTAATAGATTGATAAATATAAGGAGAAATAAATGATCATAATGTAGGATTTTTATTTTCTAATATATTTTAGTAGAACAGTCTCCTTTCTTTCTGTACCTCTCCCATTCCATTCTCCATACCTCTTCCAGGAAGAGAACAACTGCACACATCCTAGCATTTTATGGATCATATTGGTATCAGATTAGGTTTGTTTGGGTATATTGTGGAGATCTGTAGGGGATCTATATCATCTAAGCCAAAATTCATAAAACCTCAATCATGGTTGACAAATCTATGATAGCTCTGCAAATCCTGCAGAGGAGAGATTTTCACGGCTATAAGAACAAGTTATAGATATAAATCGTAATGTGAATATCCTCATGGTAGCCCTAACCAATAAGCTCAAGTTATTCGGAGAATATGGGGGTTCAAATGGAGAGGTCTAATCAAAGGGGATATCAAGACATCGGGAAAAAATAAAGGAACCAAAGAAAGAACCTGAAAAAGATCAACCTAGTTTTAGTGTTGTGAACCATTCACAATCCTGGTTCAAAATTAAAATGAAGATCGATATCAATTTGTATCAAGGTGATATCAATACTCTGAAGTTAAACCACTAGTTGTTACAAGGAAAAGTGTCTATTTAGAACTGCTCTATCCCACTAAGGTGTGACAGCTGCCTTAGAAACAAACAGAGAAAAGCTACTTATGTTTTTCCTTTATGAATTATAGATAGAGAGGAATAGAAAGACCAACCTCTGTCTTGCGCTAATCCTTTGATTTGATCCCTCTCTTCTTTGATAGTCCCCAGCTACTTGCTCCCTTGCACGCCCAGCTTCAAAAAGTACCTGTAAGATCACAGAAGCATAGCACTATACAAAGACATGGATCTATATTCATAAACAATCTAGGATCATATGTAAATTGACCACACAAATGTAACAAACATCAATGATACAAAAGCATGGAGGAAAACTCAAATAGTTTTTATTGATAAACAAGAAAAGATCCAGGAGGAGTTACAACCAGTTGTTCCGACCCAGCATCAACCTCCCAGCAAAGAAGCCCCTCTTCACCTCAAACAAAGCTTAGATCACCCAACAATCTGATGTTTGTCTCTAGAAACCAACAGCAATTCCTTACAATATGCAAAATTCCAACCTCTCACCTCCTGGATCTCTAGGATGAGAGATCTATATATAGATATTTTCAGAGGTGTGAGTCAGCTCTGGGTTTTTTATTAGTGTCTTCTCTCTGACAGTTCTTGCCTCCACTTGGAGACTGAGGGCCTATTACTCATCCTTGGTCGAATTCAGTGAGGCAAGTGTCCCAGGAGAAGTTTCTGGAAGATTCCATGATCATCCACCTCGCAAACTGTCTCCGTCACTTGTCTTTTCTCATCCATCGCACCCCATAGAAGGGCTTTTTGAAATGCAACGTACTTCTCGTGTGTACAAGGTGAAATGCATCGCACTCTGGCCATGGAGCAAGTGCAATGATCCAGTTTTGACCAGTTCTGAGTAGTTTTTCATGGAGAAATTCTAGGAGAAGCTTTAATCAGTTGACCTTGTTCTTTTAGGGGTTGGAACAACACCTTTAGGGACTTAGGAGCCCTTGGTTTATGGACATTTCATGCTTGGGGTTGTAGGGCCCAAAAATGTTTATAACAGTTGCCCCCTAAAGCATGAGGTCGTTAATCCTTTGGTGTCGGGTGAAATGCTTTATTATGAGGATCCGAAGTTCTTTCAATGTTGGGGAGGAGACCTATAATAAGATACAATACAATACATTATCTTCATAATATTTTCATGATTCGGCTGAGGCGGGCATTCCCATGCTTAGCTTTATAAATTCATTTTCATATACATAGGACAGACAATCGTCTGAGTGTAGACTGATGATTCTGATAGAGCCATCATCCTTTTGAGTGGATGATTATCTATGCAGCAATGATGTACATTTAATGTCTTTATTTCCCTGAATATATATCGCAGCCCGGATGGATGAAACTAGATCCGGGGTCTTCAATCTCGTCCGATCTTCACTCGAAGTACAAGTCGATCCATGTGAGGAATGTTCTGAAGTCGAACATGGAAAGACATTGCTTGGTTACCAGTCAATGATGAAAACTATTAACAAGCGCGAGAGGAATCACCAATAATGATAATGACCCTCAAGGTACCGCAGTACAATTCACGTGGTGTGAATAAAGGACTTGGCGTCGAACACCACGCAAAATCTTTCGGTCGAAGGCCATTGATGTAAACCTATCGCCGGAAGTGAGAAACTTGCCATTGAGGCATGCAAGTTTCAAAGTACTGAATGGGGTGTTCCTAGATCAACTTCTTGGATAATGAGCTGATGTCTACAAGAAGTGATCTGTCACAGGAGGGCCTTAATGAATCCCACATCAATGACATGGAACGGAGCAAATGATTTTAATGGAGGTGAAAACGATCTGGTGATATAAGGTTCAGGGTGGCGGTCATGAAAGAATGGAGTATAATGTATGGTAGTGGGTGAGACACAGGTGAATTCTCTGAATGACTTCTCTTGAACATATCGGCGACACTGATGTGATGGATCAGTAGCATTAACCCCAAATGTGGATGGTATGGCGTGACCATGGTGATGTGACCGGTGAATGAAACAACCCAACCCGACTCGGACACGGAGTGGAAGTGTCATGTTCAAGAGCGACTTGCTACCAACAAAGTTTCTTTGAGTTTTCTTCCCAATTTTCCCCAGTCATTGCTAACCAGTACCTCTTTATTTTTTTCAAGCTTGAGGAGGATAACATATTCTTGTTCTATAATTTTCCCTTCGGGCAAACCCATCGCTATGTTTTAACGAGCCTAGCGATAGTGAAACTCGTTCTCGTCTATAGACAAGTTTGTCGCTATTAATCTTTTTAACGAGTTTAACGACAAAGATAACTCGGTCCTTTTCAATTTTAGAGAGTCTGAAAAGGAACGTAAAGGTAACTCCAAAATTCCTTTTTCGTCATCTAATCCCTTAAGTCCGAAAAAGTATAAAACAATACAGAAGGGATGAATTTTCGATACTTTTAACGAGCCGAACAAAACAAGCGCTCGATCTTTTTGTGTAATAATCCATCAGGTCCAAAAATATTAAAATCTAGAGGAGGGATAGCACTTCCTGTCCCTTTAACGAGTTGGAGAGGCCAATGGCTCGGCAATCTTTTCATATTTTACGAGTCAGTTGAAAAGAGCTTAAAGGAGACTCGTCTTTTGAGGAACGAGTGATAAAACGGGTAGCAGTTGATTCCAGGTAAGGTTTGGAGTTTTCCAATCACAGCAGTGTTAGAAGGATCGCTAGTGAAATCACTCTTCGCAGTTGTTCCTCAAAATGGGTAAACAATCAAATGGAGGTGAATGATCGACCAATGAAAAGGTGGAGGTGACAGTGCAAACATGACCAAGGCTTTAATGGCTGAAGTACTACATTCATGATGGTTATTTACCAGGGAATAGTTCATTAAACGCGGGGGGGGAAACATTTGCTCATGGCTTATGTTTATTTTTTAACGAGCTTGAACTATGTGCTAAAACTGCTCGATGCAGGTTTATTTTTTAATGAGCTTGAACCCTGTGGTAACATTGCTTGTGGCGGGTTTATTTTTTAGCGAGCTTGAACCCTGCAGTAACACTGCTCGTGATAATTTTGCATGCCCCCAGCATAATAACGCAAATCGAGGTGCATGCCCCCCAAGCTTCATTGCATTCAACTCGGTGGTTGGAATGAAGATTTACCTTTGAGATTTGGAAAGGGGAATTGTTTCATTTTTTTAATGAGGTTGACACAGTAAAAGAACTATCCTCATGACTCCTTGTTTCATTTTTTAACGAGGTCGACACGAGATAAGAACCATCCTCGAAATCCATCGTATTTACAGTATTTGATAGAAAATCAAAAATTGATGGATGATTAAGGTTGCTGAAATAATCTTCGTGGTAATCCGGAAGATGGGAGCGATGGTGGTAATCTTCCCATGGTGCTTCTCCTATCATCATTGATTGAATGATTCCTTCGTCTGTAGAATGTACATGCGACCAAGGATTTGAAGAGGTGCCATATTCCTTAGACCTATCTATCCAAACACTCGAAGAGCGTTGATTTGGGTTTCCCCCCAAGCCAAGAAAATTGATTGCTACAATATTTCTAAAATGGCGATGATCCATGCTGATAAAATGTTTAGGAATCTTTCGAATCCATTAGATATAGAAGATTTCATATTGCAGGCTTCCACTGTGGCCACTTCCGCCAAATTACTCGGAGGCGGTAGGGCAAAAGTACCCATTAAGGCAGGGTCTTTTAGGAGGCCTACTCCAATATTTTGAAGCAAATGATTGCTTCCATGGATCATTGGAATGCTTCCCATAACTTGTGAACTGTTGGGGAGAAATGTTTGTTGGTCGACGATTGTAATTCTTCCTTGAAAGGGAAATGCAATCTTCCTGAAGTAGGTCGACACAACTGCGGCCATGGCATATATCCAGGGCCTTCCCAGTAGGATGTTGTAATCGAGGTTTTCATGGATAACCTCAACATCAATTTCTATTGTTTTGCCCCCCAGTTCAACTTGCAAGTTACTTAAAATCCCGTATGGAGTGTATGATCGTCCATCAAATGCTTTTAATGTCGTTGACGATCTCGACAAGGGTGGTGAGCCTAAATTTTTCCAGCAACTCATCGACATAATACATGTAGATGCCCCCTCATCAATAATTGTTCGATGAACAGTTTTGTTGAGGGCTTTCACTTGAATAAGGAAAGCTAGTTGAGCTGGTAACTGAGGGTCATATCCTTTATGATCAAAGGCCACAAGATTGGAATCCATTGGGTCAATCCCACCTATTGCTGATAATAAAGCTTGCTTTTGGGAGGGGCAATTTTGCGGTACCTCAAGTGTCGACATAGCGGACGGCGATTGGGCTAGGTCCTCTATTATATTATAATTCTGTGCTACTTTTGCACGAGGATTAAATGTCGATTTGTGTACTACTCCCTTTGGCGACTTTATCATTTGTTCAGGAATGATGGGTGGCACAACTTCGGTCAAAGTTGTTGTCGAACTACTAGGTTGTTCATTAGCCTTGTTATTCGACAGCTGTGGATTCCCGTAATCTTTATTCCTTTTCAAAGCATCATTTTGTTGCTTTGAGATAGACAACATAAGCACTTGGGATCGGGAAGCATTTTGATTAGCAACAAGTTTGGTTCCTGGGTTTCAAACGGATCAGTCAATACTGCTGAGGTTTTTGAACTCTTAAAGAGTTTCTTAAATTCAGCTTTATGTGGACAATCTCTCGTCCGATGATCCTCATCGCATATATGACACCCTGCAGGGGGTTTCCTTTGCCCAGAAGGGTTTGCAGAAGCTTTATCGTGCTTCTTTTTTCTCCCTTTCTTTTTCTTCTTGCCCCCTGGTTGCTTCAGTTGTTTGCCCTTGTCGGTCGACACGACATTTACTTCCGAGGCAAGAAGTTCCTCATTTGCATTTTGACTAGAAATCTTATGGGCCTTTTTAGTTGTAGCCTTTTTCGATCTCGTGTCTGTTGCGCCAATCACACCATCGCCGGCATGAGAGTCATTGTTTGATCTAGGAGGAGGAGGGACCGAGAATTCCGGTCTAGGAGTGTCAGGTATTTTATCGTAGAGCGTGCCAGACTAAGTGTAAATTAAGTCCAAATATTGCGCACGAGCGATAACCTTCTCTTCGGTGACGACTCCCCCTTTTGCCACATCTTCCGTGATGGAAGGTAATAATGACTTAATAAACCATTCAGCTAAAAGCTGATCGGGAACATACGTTTTCACCATTCTACGACGACGTCGCCACTCATGTATATGATCAGATATATGAGTGGTCGTTGTTTGTTTTAAATTGGTAAGAAGTTCTGTTCCCGTTTCGTACCTTATCGGTAACTGAAAATGGGTTAAAAAGGTTGTGGCTAGGGTACTGAAGTTGTCGAATGAAGCTCTAGGCAATTTGATATACCATTTTGCTGCCGGACCAGTTAACGTCCTCCGAAAAAGGCGAAGCCTAATCAAATCATCGTTTAGGGTGTTTGATGAACACCATAGATGAAAGGTCATCACATGATTTGACGAATCTTCGCCCGGATTTCCATTAAATTTAGGAATATCTGATGGAAGTTTATGCAGAATCGCTGGCGACCAAGGGGCGTAAGCGATTGGATCATTCGTTGGCCGGTTTAGATCTGGTAATTCTAGAGTTGCTACAAAGGGCAACTGTTGATTCAGGTTAGGCGAAGCATACCCAGGATAAGATGGAATCGCCTGAGCAGTGGGTCTTTGCATACCAGCATAATGTATTTGATGCTGGCAACTTTGACAAGGTTGATGGGCATAACCATTATAATATGGTTGTTGATAACCGCTTTGGAAATGTGGTTGCCCATTACTTACAAAGACTTGTTGCTCAGGTCCTTGATATGATTGCTGGAATGGCAGTTGTTGAGATTGAATCAGCCATGGTTGTTGGACCATTTGTTGTTGCCCAATATTGGATGATTGACCAAGATGAGGAGTCATAGTACTTGTTTGAGCCTGAGTCGCTCCAGATAAGGAGGTACTAACCTGAGGTTGTGATTGAGTCGTTGAGACAAGAGGTTGTTGTATTGCAACCTGAGAAACTTGGGGTTGACATACAACAGGTAGCGCTTGTACTTGCGATGCAGTCACCATAGCAGGTATAGTGGGAATATTCGACACAAGGTGGAATGGTTGCATTGAATATGCAACCCTTGGTCGCTGAAGCAGTATTGGTACCCAACCGCTGGATGTAATTCCAGTTTGACCTGAACTTTGTTGTAAACTCCCATATGGTTGTTCTTTGGGAGGAAACAATGAAAAGGCATACTGCCCTCCATATGGTGGAAATCCAGTACTTAAAGGGTAGATTGGCCTTTGAAGACACATTGGATCAATCTGTTGAGTTTCAACATAAGAAATACCAGATGATAATCCGGATGAAGAAATAGGAACTGACCATGTCATCGAAACAGTCCCTGATTGGACTCCAGCTTGTTGTTGATAACTTGCCGGGACAGATGGTATACCATCGAACATCGTTGGAGTAGCAGCAGGAGGCTCTGCCGCTGCTGCGTCAGATGACATAGTCTTAGATGTTGACGGTTTTTCAGACATTTCTAGTCTATCCAAAAGATTACCTAGCGATTCTATAAGAACTTGTGATGAAGGGAGACTAACTTCGAATACCAACGAGGGAAAGGTGATGATTATTCCGTTTAAAATAAATTTTAGACGCTTTTGACACAACTTGTTTTTTCAGTTTTTAAGAGTCGAGAAAAAACAAAAGATGACTCTAGTCGCCTTCGATTTTTAATGAGCCTGAAGTGACAAGTGCTCAGATGGACCTTTTCCGTTAAGGAGTCTGAAAAGGAACGAAAGGGACTACTCTGGAAGTCTAGGTAGAGGGAGTACCAAACCAATCGCAAAACTGCAGAATACTTTTTACGGTACGGCAGTCAATATTCCCGAATGTTGTGTTCAGTGCATTGCGATCGATAGGGCGGCAGACACAGCTTCCTATGGATAAAGGATTTAAGCCTATAGGGGTCTCCCAAAATATACTCGACGGTACATGGGAGCACAAGTCTGTACTGGCACTTATCGTCTCAAAGTGGAGGAATCACCCAACCATCAGTGAGAACAACAGTTACCAGGCTTTACGACGCCGGAATACATCTCTAGCCTAGACCTATAAATGTTGTGTGTTAAGTTCCAAAGTGTTGTTAGATTCATTGAATTTATTTTGAGTTGATCTTGCTTATGAAGTTTGCCTTTCGGGTTCACCACGAGATGTAGATGTAATTCCTAAAATTCAATCTAAAGATGATAAACAAACTTTTTATCTCTTTTGTGCAATGAAAATCCTAGCTACTAGGGAAAAGAAAGATAGAATCTTTTCACAAAGAGCAAAGAGCACACTGTAAATGCACTTTCCTAAATCAAGCCAAACAGACTGTCTATATGCAAATGCACGTGCATGTATTTGTTTTCGACTTTCTTAGTATATGGATGCTAAAAAGAAAGTTGATGTACAAATCTGAATTTCTTTTCAAGCGACAAATATAAACAAGCTTCTTTTTGAAATCAAAAATAGAGATGATTACGACACCTTACGATTTTGAAATGAATCCTTGTTTTTGACACTAGAAAATTACAAATTATGACCAAAGGCAATAGTAACAGGATAATCGACCATCAACAGCAATCAAACTTTCTCCTACAATTGAAATCGACACTTGCGACAGATTCAAATCAAAGAGCAACAGTACGATTATGCTACTTTTGCAAAGGAGAACTGTAAACAACTCAACAAACACACAAAAACATCTACAGTTCTTTTGTACAAAGGAGGCGGAATAACAGCAAGGAAAAGGGGTTTCAAACAGACATATACTGATCACAGGCAGCAAAATTCAGGAATAGAACTGGAAAGGATGAATTACAGAAACCACAATTGCACAGAGCTAGTCTGATCAGCGCACCTGTAACACAGAGAATCTGAAATGCAGCGCAGGTTGCCCACTCGGGAAGTGTGCTGAAATTCAGAATCTCTGAACAGTACCTGCGCTGGGCCAGAAACGAGACTCTGTTCGGTCTCCGGGTCACAGTTTTCAGTTCAGTTCTTGGTTTTTGGCCGAGTAAAAAGCAATCAGTAATGCAACAATCAGGGGTAGATCTAAGGAGGATCTAAGATCTATCACAAGGGCAATCAGATAGTTTGTGAATCAGTTGTTTAAATCATAAACAGATCCAGTGGATGGATTGAAGCAGCAGTTATCTACTTTGCATTTGTTATGGCAAATGCAGTTCGAATGCTACTTGTAAGTTTATGAAACAAACAACAAAGAATGATACACAAACAAACTAATTAGGTCCCCAGTGGAGTCGCCATTTTGTTACAGGGAAAAGTGTCCATTTAGAACTGCTCTATCCCACTAAGGTGTGACAGCTGCCTTAGAAACAAACAGAGAAAATCTACTTATGTTTTTCCTTTATGATTTATAGATAGAGAGGAATAGAAAGACCAACCTCTGTCTTGCGCTAATCCTTTGATTCGATCCCTCTCTTCTTTGATAGTCCCCAGCTACCTGCTCCCTTGCACGCCCAGCTTCACAAAGTACCTGTAAGATCACAGAAGCATAGCACTATACAAAGACATGGATCTATATTCATAAACAATCTAGGATCAGATGTAAATTGACCACACAAATTTAACAAACATCAATGATACAAAAGCATGGAGGAAAACTCAAATAGCTTTTATTGATAAACAAGAAAAGATCCAGGAGGAGTTACAATCAGTTGTTCCGACCCAGCATCAACCTCCCAGCAAAGAAGCCCCTCTTCACCTCAAACAAAGCTTAGATCACCCAACAATCTGATGTTTGTCTCTAGAAACCAACAGCAATTCCTTACAATATGCAAAATTCCAGCCTCTCACCTCCTGGATCTCTAGGATGAGAGATCTATATATAGATATTTTCAGAGGTGTGAGTTAGCTCTGGGTTTTTTATTAGTGTCTTCTCTCTGACAGTTCTTGCTTCCACTTGGAGACTGAGGGCCTCTTACTCATCCTTGGTCGAATTCAGTGAGGCAAGTGTCCCAGGAGAAGTTTCTGGAAGATTCCATGATCATCCACCTCGCAAACTGTCTCCGCCACTTGTCTTTTCTCGTCCATCACACCCCATAGAAGGGATTTTTGAAATTCAATGCACTTCTCGTGTGTACAAGGTGCAATGCATCGCACTCTGGCCATGGAGCAAGTGCAATGATCCAGTTTTGACCAGTTCTGAGTAGTTTTTCATGGAGAACTTCTGGGAGAAGCTGTAATCAGTTGACCTTGTTCTTTTAGGGGTTTGAACAACACCTTTAGGGACTTAGGAGCCCTTGGTTTATGGACATTTCATGCTTGGGGTTGTAGGGCCCAAAAATGTCTATAACACTAGTTGCATCAATTAGAAGTTTATTTCAATGTTCATCATATAGAGGGGGAGCGGGAGATTTCATTTGTGCAGTTGAAATTAGAGGGCCATGGTCTGACCTAGTGGGAAAGCCACACTAAGACCTCGAGGTTGGAGGGAGATCCTCCAGTGACTAAGTGGGATGGCTTTAAAACCTTCATAAAGTCACAATTTTACCCTATCGGGTATGTAGAGGACCAGTGACTTTGGTGGCACTACTCTAGGAAAAATTAGGGGAAGAGTGTATACGAGTACACTACATAATTTAGAAAGATGACCATAAAGTTGTATATCTCCCCAAAGAACCAAGAAGTACTCCTTAAGTATCTGGGGGGTAAATATACCTAGCTACAAAAGCAAGTGATTTTTTTCAAGCCTAGATCAATGGACGGGGCTTTTGTGTAGGCACAATATCTAGACAACATAGGCCAAAAGAAAGGGAAATCAAGTGGATTGAAGCAAAAGGAGAACTAGGATGCTTCTAAGGAGGGGAAGAAGAAATGGAAAGCAGGAAAATATAAAAAGGTGACATCCACAAAACTAATGAAAATATACCAACAATCACTGCAACCACTGTAACATTGACATTCATACATAGGAGAAGAGTTGGAAGTTGTATCCAAAGGTTAACCCAAAGAACAAAAAAAAATATAATAAGAAGAAGAATCTCATGGCCAATGATTTAAGCAACTAGGTTGAAAGTAGATTGGACATGGATGAGAATATTGTATGTACATTAATGCATAAAAAGGTGAAGCTAAGTAACCTTCAACAACAACAAGAGAATGAAAAGATTAAATTCTTCCATATCAAGATACAGGTTGAGAAGACAAATATTGATGCTTTGTTCAACTTAAGATTGCAGAGAAATCTCATTGCAGTAAAGTTGGTGAAAAAATCGGGATTGGATGTTTGTGATCATCAAAGCTCATATTCATTGGGATGTTGTGGCCACAACACCCCCCTTAACTTTTCAAAATTAATTGGACCCTCCATTTAGATTTTACTAATATCATTTTTAAGATGTTTTGGTTTACTTTATTTTTAGATATTTTCATTTTGATGATTTCATTACTTTCATTTTGATGTCGGCGTTCCAACAATTCAAATTTTGTCTCATTCGACTTACTTTGGAAAATATGCTTGGTTAAAGTTAAATCAATTTCATTACTTAGGTATAAAATATGTAAAAATATATTTTACTATATTTGTAAATAAAATTAATTTAATATCTTTATATATTTTAATTAACTTTGATTAATTAAGTTAATTAAATTAATTAGTTTGTAAATATTATTTTTTAATTATTTAATTAATTTTTCTTATTTAATATTTAATAAAAACTGCCCACAACACACACATAAAGTAAAACATATTAATATGAAATATAATATAAATCAAATTTATTAAAAAATTAAAATAAGAGAATATTCTCTCTTGGTTCCCCAAAAGGTTTTGCATTGGCACTTGTTCGAAATCTCCTAGGGTGACTAGCCGCGAGTTGACCGGGAATTGCTTCGAGGGGATGAGTGGGAGCTTTCATATTATAACATGAAAGTTTTGATTAAAGTTTCAATATGTGGGAATGAGGTCCTGCTTTCATCCATGTGGGCCTCCTCTCACGCCCTCATCCACCCACCCATCTCCCTTCACCATATACCTACACTGTAAAACATTTTAATTTTAATCTTAAAGAATTCGTTTTTATCAATTTTGTTTATTTCTTATTATATTTAATTTGTTTTCATTTTGATTTATCTGAAACATAATTTAATTTAATTAAAATTTGTTTTTATTATTTTTAAAATTAAATTTATTAAAGTTTAAAATAGATTTTAAAATATTTACTAAAATAATTCTTAATAAATAAACTACCTAGCATTTTAAATAAATGTCGAACACTATGCACTTTCCAGCAAGCTAATGTTGGTAAAACCTAAATTTTGGATGGCTTTATTTTGACTTCTACTCAACAAAATTGAGTAAATGAAGGCTCGTTGGAAATATGATTCTTTAGGGAAGGATTTAGAAGTGGTTATATGACTAGATTTAGTCATTAACTATTCCAAAAGGTAGCAAAATATATAACTATGAATTTGCAATCAAAAATCAATTTTTTTGAGTTTGGTTTTCGGGAATTCTATTAGCCCAAATTATCTTTTTATTTCAAATTTGCTTCGAATGATCAATTTTACCAGATAAATATCCACAGAGAATAATTAAAAGCATGGATCTTCTTTATTTAATTTATTAAATTTAATTTGATGCGAGAATTTGTTTTGACAGTTTTGCATTTTGCTTTTGTATGCGCATTTAATTTATTTTTAATGTTATTTTTGGATGATTTTTGGCAAAGCTTGTTAGAGAGATGAGGCACGGGAGATTTGGAGCAATTATATGGAAGCAACAGAGAAAGAAGAGGAATATTTACAGCTCTAAAATCGTTGGATCTAAACTGATCTTTCAACAACTCTGCTTTTTGAGAATTTTAATTATAATTATAAATAAGTTCTGAGAGGAGATTGGGTTCCAGACTCTATGGATATTTTTATGCAGAAAGGACTGCAAAAACTAGAATTAGTAGCCGAAAATTGAGGTTTTAGGCTTATTTCACTAGTGTAACAAGTTAATGGTCTTTTCTACAGTCTATGTAGAGATCAAGTCTTGAAGCAACATAGAAGAAACATTATTGTTATTCTATGTAAAATCAGAGGTCTTGTTGTCATGTAGATGTTAATTTTTCCTAGGGAAGTATTGTTATTTTCTTTAGAAAATTTCATTAAGACACTTTTCACCATTTAAATTACATTCACCGCATATCATGATAACGTCAATGGAAATTATGTAGAAAGAACAATAACATCAACTATGTTGCGGAATAATAAAAGGAACGTCAAAATAAAAGCATGCACAAAATGAGACACCATGATTTTGTCAAGGACCAAGGAAAAACCCCACAAGTCGGTAAACCATTTCAAATTTTTCTTCTTATTAGATTGTCATAAAATGTTCAGCAAAGAGAGAATACAATGTTCCAATTCATCAATCACAAGACTATCTAGCAAAACCAACCATACAATTTCCAAGAGATGAACTCAGCAACAATACTGATCAAAACAAAGTTCCAAGCATGTAGTCAATGGTCAACATTTGCGGTCAACTATCAAAATACCCTAGGTCACAAGCGCACGAAGAACCCTGCAATTTCATACTTGCATGAACCAATTTCGCGAACCAACTTCAACCATGTGTGATCCAATCTGAAGAAGATAGAAGAAGAATATGTTTGATAATCATATCGAAATGTGGTTCACTTGACTTATATTTATAGGCTTCCAAGGGTGTCCAATTCATGGGGGATTCACTCAATGAACCTCTGACATAGCACGTGCATTTGTGGCATACTAAACAATACCATTAATTTGACTACATATTGGAAAAGACCTCTAAAAATCACATTATTTAACCCCCTACCAATATGAACCCAACACACTTTCCCAATTTAAAAAACCCCTACTTTCATTAGATATTGTAGGTATCCATTTTTTCATTAACATTTTTTATGCCCCTTTATATTTTTTCATTAACTTTGAGTTCCATTTTTTATACCTATCAATATAAAAACCCTTTACCCCCTATTATATGCTCAATATATTATGTTATTGTTTCCTCAATATATAGCCCCCAAATGAATGCACGTGGTATGGTATTTCTCCCCTAGTGAAGGCCCCATGGTCCAATTTCTCTTTTGGGTCGACCTGTTCTTTTGTGTACATGTGGGTTTCCATATTCAAAATACATTTTTCCTTAACCAAATTAAATTCTTCCAAGGGCTAGGAGGGGTATTTCTTAAGGACTAAGATTGTCCAAAGGAGGGAATTTGACCCTGAGATTCCAAATTAACACTCCCTCTCAGCTCGTGAAAAATTACTGATTGCAACATGTGTCCCATCTCAAATATCAAATCAAATGTCATCTCTACTCATCTCTGCTTTTCTATACTCATCTAGGCTCATCCTTGCCCATATTTTCTTATCTCTGCTCATCTTTGCTCATCTATTGAACACTCTCGAATCTGAAAGAATAATTTGACATTGTAGGGGAGCTCAATCTATCACCCTATATCCATTGGGGAGCCATTGCTACTACATGGAAATCTATCAGCGAGGAGCCCAGTGCTACTACTTGTGAATCTCTGCTAGTGGGTAACCAATGCTACAACCCGGGAAACCTTGATAGCAGGGAGCTCAATGCTACAACCTTGTAAACTCTACCATCGGGGAGCTCAATGCTACAACCTGGGATACTCTACCAATGGGAAGCCCAATGCTACAACTCGGGAAACTATGTTGATCTTCCAACATGACCCTTAAGATTCAGTGGTAGAACACCTGCGTGGGATGCCACTTACCATAATTGTAAGGATCTATCCTAACTCGAGCATCTAGCACCCATTGTCGAGATGGTGGGAAATAAAAATGCCAACTGGGGTATACTCTGTCAAATCCAGAGGTCGCTCAACCCCAGGAGCTCTAAGGCTCAATTCCTCACCCTGGGAGCTCAGACGTGGGGGAAGAGCATAGCTTAGTGTCCTTGATCAGTAGTGACCCTTACCGAGGAGGGTCACGTCCATCAATCCATGTTACTCTCTGAATATAAAGAAACATATCAAGGTGCTTGTATCTAATGTCGGCTTCAATCACACTAATTTATGCAGTATTTTCAAGAAGTGTTCCTTTGTTTTCCTATTCATGCAAGACATAAAATCAAATATTATGTTAGAGAAAATACATGTCATAAAAGGATACCTTATTCATCCTTTCTCCCTCTTGTGGAGGCAACAACCACAAGCCTAAGCTTGTCTCATTTAGCATCATTGTCTCAATATATGAAGATATCTTTGTCCTAGCTATATACGGAATTCTAAAGCCAATCGGATCCCACTCTTGTTTTCATAATATATCATTGTTGTATCAAGGACTTTCTTAAACAGTTCTCCAAAAAATATTCCTTAACCAAAATGCCTCGCAACTAGCCATGCTAGCAAAATTATACTCTGCCTTTGTCGTGCTTAGAACTACGAATTCAATTTCCTGCTCATCTAAGATATCACGGCAAATCCCAAGCTAAAGCAGCACCCAAATGTGTTCTTCCTTTCAATTATGTTTTGAGACTAATCAATATTGGTGTTTCCATGCAATCTCACACCTCCGAAAGTAGTGCATCACACTAATATCCTTCATCTTCAACCCAAAGGCTAGCTCCCTCTTACACTGGATCATCAAAGGCTCACTACTTTTCAAGAATAGATCATAAACATATAAAACAAAATCAAAGGCATTCCTTGAACTACCTTGAAGTGGAGAATGGATTTAGCATTGCTTCTTGTGAATCCAAGCTTCACCAGGTAACTATCTATGTGGGAATACCAAGCTCGGGGAGCTTGCTTCAAACCATACAATGCTTTCTTCAACCTGAAAAAAAATGAGTCTTCTTATACTTGACCTCAAATCCGTGAGGTTGTTCAACATATATTTCTTCCTACAGAATTACATGAAGAAATGTTGTATTTTCATCCATCTGGTGAAGTGTCCATCATTTATTAGCAGCAAGGGAAACAATAGATTCACAGATGTCATCATAATCTTCTCCCTCTTTCGGGGAGAATCCTCTAGCCACAAACCTTTCCTTGTACTTTTCAATGCTTCCATCAGCCCCATGTTTGATCTTGTATAGCCATTTCAAGGTTAAAAAAACTTTCCTTTAGATCTCGGAACAACATCCCATACATCATTCTTCATAATGGATTCATAATATTCGGCCATAGCATCCTTCCAAACTTGTTCTTTCACTGCTTCTTAAAAATTTGTGGAAGTCTCAGCCTGAATCATAGCGCTCATAACATATCCCTAATATCGGCACAGCTTCTAAAGGAACTTTTAGTAGGAACATGGATCTCAACATCCTGTAATGTATCATGAATTCATTATGGTCTATTCCTTCGATTGAAGAAAGTGTAACTAGGTTCGGTCTTCATGACATTGTAATTATGATTATTAAGAAAATGAATTTATTATTATGCCTTGCCGCATGGGTTTCATGAGAAAGAGGTTTATTTATTTATTAGTGGCTCCCATTGAGGTCCTTTAGGATTTATTATTAATTCAAAAATTCAATGTCATATGAAGAATCTCTTCTTGAGCCTATGTAATGTATACAAGTCTATAGAAATGTCTAGATCAACCCTCCAAATGACAAGCACAATCCTCTTCATCATGTCGGCCAGAAAAAAAATTAAATGCAGTCATGTCGGCTCATATCATGTGACATATCGGTTCACTGTCATGCCAGCGAATTATGGAGTAAAAATGACTATAAATACCCCACTAGGGTCACCACAAAAAGACAGAAAACTCAGATTCTCTGTAATTTCGTATGGGTGTAGGAAGCTCTGAAATTTTGGATGGAATAGTAAGGTACAGGATCTCGGTGATGATTACAGGGTCTCCTCCTCGGTGGCATATATCTTAGTGCAAGGAAATTACAGTGATAAGTATCTATGTGCCTTGGCCTCTTCATGATCACAGTCTCAGCATACTGAAAGCAGTCATGACATACTAAATGCAATCATTGTCTCGGTGATATCTTAGTAATATACTCTCGAGTTTAATTATGATGAAAAGGATCATGATGATCCCACAGTAGCACTTACAGTCTTGGCTTAGTTAAAGGATCTTTGTGGTACAGTCTCGGCATAGTTATGGCAGGGAAGATCTCGGTGCAAGAAAATGCAGTCACAGTCTCAATTGTGATGATGTTGATCTCGGTGATCCAACAGTAACACATTCAATCTTAACATACATTCAAGATGAAGTTATGATCTCAGCATAGATATTGATGGAGACATGAGTTACAAGGTTAGGATATCAGTGAAGGTGCAACAATGGTCCAACTGTAATAATGATGACCTCAGTGAAGCAGCAGTGATGAAGATGATCTCAGCAATGACAAAGAAGAGGATTGGTGTCTTGGTCTTGGAGTGGCATAATAGGTCAAGGGTCATGGTCTTGGTATTCATCAATTGGAATCTCTATAAGAAGAATTTTGTGTGGGTTTTCCTCTCCAAGAGGGAGAGGTTTTGGCCCTGGCAGAAAGCCAACATCATGTGTTCTTGTCTCTTTGTTTTTGGTAGCTATTTGATGAACTAAGAAGACACACTCTAATAATAATAACAAGTGAATATTATGCTAAGAAGTAAAGTTAAATACCTCACAAATAGTTATCATGAAAGAAGAATCTCATTAACTCTAACTGCCTTAGATTCTTCAACAATGTCAAATCATCATTTATTCAAGTCTAGAAGCCTTTCTTTAGTCTGCAATCATCCATCACAAATAATAATAGGCATTGGTATCTCAACAAGTGTCTCTCCCTTTGAATTGGAAGTCTCTATAATCATTAATCAATACATCAACCTATCTATAATATTATCATCCATCAACAAAATCGTCAAATCGCGGACTCAAACTATATCAGGGTCTTAGACATATATACATCATATGAACATGTCATAAAACATTCATCAAAGGTTAGTGTCATATAATTAGGTCAGTTGACAAGTGTGTCTTCATACATCAAAGATCACAACATCACTTCTTTATCACATTACTCAACCATTTTTCTTCATAACCCTAACATCATCAAGTCAAGGCTTCCATTTTTGTCACATTGTCAAATTTACTATGTTGTTAAGTTATCATAGTTTATCAAAACCTTATCAAGATCAACAAGAATATAGCTATAAAACCTTGAGTGTCAATTTACTTCCACATTATTACTATCAAGGTTACCATGCTTATCACAAGCATTGGCAATAGTATAAAGTTATCAAAACCAATGTTTCTATACTTCTTTATAAAATCAGGAAATCCACCATGTCTAAAATGTAAGATACTTGCAAAATATCAAGTGCACCAATATATGCATGAAACATTTATGAAGGTGATATTCTCGTCATACCTCGAGGCTTAACTTGTCATTCAATATTTTAGCTAAATCATAACACGGAAACAATGTACTATACATACCTTGTAACATTCGGATATCTTAGCAACTTATAGCACTTACATATTGTAATTTTCAGATTTTGTGCTCCTTTGTCAACTTTGCAAAAACTTTCATGGGGAACCTCTTCCTGTTCCAGCACTAGCTCTTCTCTTCCTGCACTAGTTGTCTTTTCTTGCACCTTAGATGATCCTCAAGAAGGATCTACTTATCACATATCATCTGGAGGTTAGAAGCTTTCAAATACTCAAATATTTATGCAGGAAGGATCGAAACAATAAATCTAAACAAGAATAGTGTCATGAAGAAATAAATCTAGAAGGTAATTATCTTTAATGAGAGGTGATCATCTCTTTCTTGAACCAAATTTGAAGAGTCGTTACTATCCATTATCCATATAATAATGTTGCCTTTAATTTCCAATCATATTCATTAGCAACTAGCCCATCTAAGGTTACACTAAATCTGTCATAAGTGTTAGAACAACTTCTCACTAATCATGCTAGGGTTTCAAGCCTGCATAACTCGAGCCTTTTTCATACTCCAAAGTTTCTTCCAAACCCTATACTCATGTTATTCATCAAACCCTAATAACCAGATTACATAAGGCTTCCTTCAATCCCTATCCTTCTTTTAGGTCTCTGTCATCTTCACTTTCTTACATCAATGGTGTCTTCAAAGGGGTGATCTTTAGTGACTTCTTTTCAGCCCAGATTTAATACCATGTTAATTTTTCTTAGGGAAGTGTTGTTATTTTATTTATATAATTGCATTAACACAATTTTCAACATTTATATTGCATTCACCCCATATCATGATAACATCAATAGCAATTATGTAGAAAGAACAATAACATCAACTATGTAGCAGAATAATAAAAGGACATCAGAAGAAAATCATGCACAAATAGAGCATGATTTGGTCGAGTACCAATGAAAAACCCCACAAGGGGGAAAACCATTCCAAATTCTTCTTCTTATTAGATTCTCATAAAATGTTCAGCAAAGAAAGAGTGCAATGTTCCAATTCATCAATCACAAGAATATCCAACAAAACCAACCATACAATATCCAAGAGATGAACTCAACAACATTACTGATCAGAATCAAAGTTCCAAGTCTGGGGTTAACTGTCAAAATACCCTAGTGTTATCAGGAAAACTAGTGTCTATGCAGAGCTGCTAGTCCCACTAAGGCTGGTAGCTACCTTAGAAAAAAACAAACTAAAACTACTTTTGTTTTCCTTTATGAGAAATAGATAAGAGGGGAATAAGGAGACCAACCTCTGTCTTGTGCTTGGTTCCTTGCTCGATTCCTCTCCCTTCTCATAGATCTTTGCTACTCGCTTCCTTGTCTACCCAGCTTCACAGAGCACCTGTAGAATCAAAGCAGCATAACACTATCCAAGAAAATAGATCTATTATCATAAACAATATAGGACCAGATATATATTGACCACACAAATGCACATAACATCAATTATACAAGAATGTGGAGGAAAACTTGAATAGCTTTATTGATAATCAAGAAAGAGCAAAGAAGATTACAACCAATTGTTCTGACCCAGCATCATCCTCTCAGCAAGAAAGCCCTTCTTCACCTTATGAAAAGCTTAGATCACCCAACACTATGATATTGCACCAAGAAACCAGCAGCACTTCCTTACAAGATACAAAATTCCAGCCTCTAGATCTCTGGGATGAGGGATCCATATATAGATGTTTGCAAGGGGGGTGAGTCAGCTTTTGAGAGTTGATTAGTGTCCTCTCTCTGATAGTCCTTGATTCCACTTGGAGATTGATGATCTCTTACTCATCCTTGGGCGAATGTAGAGAGGCAAGTGTCACATGTGAAGTTTCTAGAAGATTCCATGATCCTCCACCTTGCAGATTGACCCTGTCATTTGTCCACTCTCGCCCATCACACCCCATAGAAGGGCTTTTCAAGATGCATCGCACCTACTGTGTGTATTTAGGTGGGATGCAGCGCACTTCGACCATGGAGCAGGTGAGATGGTCCAGTTTTGACCAGTTCTGAGCAGTTTTTCATGGAGAACTTCTGGGAGAAGATGTAATCAGTTGACCTTGTTGTTTTAGAGGTTGGAACAACACTTTTAGGGACTTAAGAGCCCTTGGTTTATGGAAATTTATGATTGGGGTTGTAGTGCCCAAAAATGTCTATAACAATTGCCCCCTAAAGCATGAGGTCGTTAATTTGTTGATGTCGAGTGAAATGCTTTATCATGAGGATCTGAAGTTCTTTCAAGTTGGAAGGCGACCTGTAATAAGACACAATACAATACATTATCTTCATAATATTTTCATGATCTAGCTGAGGCGGGCATTCCCATGCTCAGCGTTATAAATTCATTTTCATGTACATAAGACAGACAATCGTCTGAGTGTAGACTGATGATTCTGGTAGAGCCATCATCCCTTATATTGGATGATTATCTGTGCAGTAATGATGTACATTTGATGTCTTTATTTTCATGAATATATATCGCAGCCCGGATGGATGAAACTAGATCCGGGGTCTTCAATCTCGTTCGATCTTCACTCAAAGTACAAGTCGATCCATGTGATAGATGTTCTGGAGTCGAACATGTAAAGACATCGCCTGATTACCAGCCAATGATGTAAGCTGTTAACAGGTGCGAGAGGAATCACCGATAATGATGATGACCCTCAAGGTACTACAGTATAATTCACGTGGTGTGAATAAGGGACTTGGCGTCGAAAACCATGCAAAATCTTTTGGTCAAAGGCCATTGATGTAAACCTGTCGTCGGAAGTGATAAACTTGTCATTGAGGCATGCAAGCTTCAAAGTACTGAAGGGTTGTTCCTAGATCGACTTCTTGGATAATGAGCTGATGTCGACAAGAAGTGATCTGTCATAGGAGGGCCTTAGTGAATCCCACATCAATGACACGGAACGAAGCAAATTATTTTAATGGAGGTGAAAACGATCTGGTGATATAAGGTTCAGGGTGGCGGTCATGAAAGAATGGAGCGTGAATGTATTGCAGTGGGTGAGACACAGGTGAATTCTCTGAGCGACTTCTCTTGAACATATCGGCGACACTGACATGATGGATCGGTAGCATTAACCCCAAATATGGATGGTGTGACGGAACCACGGTGATGTGACCAGTGAATGGAACAACCCAACCCGACTCGGATGCGGAGTGAAAGTGTCATGTTCAAGAGCGACTTGCTACCAATAAAGTTTTTTCAAGTTTTCTTCCCAATTTTTCCCCAGTCATTGCTGACCAGTACCTCTTTATTTTTGTCAAGCTTGAGGAGGATAACATATGCTTGTTCTATAATTTTCCCTTCGGGCAAACCCATCGCTATGTTTTAACGAGCCTAGCGATAGTGAAACTCGTTCTTGTCTGTTATGGACAAGTTTGTCGCTATTCGGTTTTAACGAGTTTAACGACAAGGATAACTCGGTCCTTTTCATTTTTAGAGAGTCCGAAAAAGGGACGTAAAGAAAACTCCAATGATCTTTTTTCGTCATATAATCCCTTGAGTCTAAAAAAGTATAAAACAATACAAAAGGGATGAATCTTCGGTACTTTTAACGAGCCGAACAAAACAAGCGCTCGATATTTTTGTGTAATAATCCCTCAAGTCCAAAAAGATTAAAATCTAAAGGAGGGATAGCACTTCCGGTCCCTTTAACGAGCTGGAGAGGCCAATCGCTCGGCAATATTTTCATATTTTACGAGTCAGTTGAAAAGAGCTTAAAGGAGACTCGTTTTTTGAGGAACGAGTGATAAATTCGGGTAGCAGCTGATTCCAGGTAAGGTTTGGAATTTTCCAATCACGGTAGTGTCACAAGGAAGGCTAACAGGATCACTCTTCGTAGCTGTTCCTCAAAAAGGGTAAACAATCAAATGGAGGTGAATGATCGGCCAAAACAAAGTGGAGGTGATGATGAGAACATGACCAAGGCTTCAAAAGGCTGATGGTAATACATTCACAATGGTTATTTACCAGAAATTGGTTCATTTTTTAATGAGCTTAAACTCTGGGGGAACATTTGCTCATTGCTTATGTTTATTTTTTAACGAGCTTGAATTCCGCGTTAAAACTGCTCGATAAATCCAGTCGTATAATAAGGATGTCTCATATATAAAAACGGCATTATTTCAAAGCTTTGCCCCGCATCCTTTCTTTATGCAAGTTAGGAAACGACCAATCCTACGAGTTTAAAGGGTTAGAGGACCTATAAATTTAAAAAATAAATGGTTGCTCTTTGCTTGCACGCCAAAAGGTTTGCATGCCCCCAGGTATAGCGAAGTAGAGTTTCCAGGTTACCCCTCAATTTGTAGACAAAACATTTGTTTTATCGGGAAAGGCCTACCTTTTCAGGTTACCCCTCAATTTGTAGACAAAACATTTGTTTTATCGAGAAAGGCCTACCTTAACAGAGGTATCTTATTCCGGTCTAATCCCATTTTCCAAAATGGACGGGTGTGTCAGGCCAGTCATATACTCTCTGCGGAAACCCACCCTATACCCAAGGTTTTCCTGTCGAAACAGGCGAGGGTGCATGCCCCCTGGGTTTCACTCATATCCTTTGAATCACTCGCGTTCATCAGGAGGACGGATTGGGGATTGATGAAACATTCCTTGCATGAAAATACCATTCAGGGTTGGTATATGACTATTTTCTATGTGTGAATCGGGGAATGAAAGCTGGTCTACAAGCTTGACCACTCTTCCTTCGTGCGGAAAACACGTTACTCTAAAGAGTGAGGAGACAATGGCTCCCATGCAATAAATATAGTCTCGTCCAAGGAGTAGATTATAATCCAGGGGTCCTTGGACTACCATTACGTTCATGTGAACGGTTTTCCTTCTCAACGTTATCGGCACATTGGGAAGGATCCCTAACGGTCGACTGGTTCCTTTGTCAAAGCCTGTTAGATTTCTCATCTCAGGCAAAAGTGATGGTGAACCAAGCGCTTTCCAAGTAGTTGAGGAAAGGATACTCACAGAAGCCCCTTCATCTATGATGGTACCGGCCATGACCATTCTATATATTTGAGCGATGATTCGAAATGGTACAGGTAAGCGGGGTCTGCCTAGTAGATTCCAATCAAAGTAAACAACTCGGTTGCTTGGAGGTGGGGCCGAATAGACGGCCGGATACGACTCTGACGAACTTCCTTCCTGCGGTAAAGGAATGGGTAGACTGCCCCCATGTTCATCGAAGTCTGTGCTTACGAAAAGAATTTGGACGGTGTCATCCTTGTTCTCTTCGATGACTGTATCATCTGAAGATGGATCCTCTGAAGGCAAGACCGGGTCAACTGTCACTTCAACCTTTTGACTTTCGTCTGGTGTGGATTCAGATGGTTTATCTTCAACGATAGACACTTCGGCCGACCACAAGGGCGTGTCAGCCGGATTTTCAACTAGTGACGAACTCGGCAAGAGTTTCTTATCTCCCGGAGGAATTCGTAACGGTGAAACCGGATGATCGTCCAAAACTCTTTTAGCCTGGTCTAAGAAGGGACAACGGTGGACGGCGTGATCGCCTTCACACAATTTACAAGGAAATTTACATCTTCCTTTTTGTCCAGGGGCTTCACTTTCACTAGTTGACGGTGTACCTTCAACATGATCATCAGAGGTTGACGACACCGGATTGTGCAAACGGGAGACCAGTCCCTTAAGATCCAAGGGATGCAAGGACAATCTCGATGATAGTGGTCTCCTTTGCAAATGACACATGGTGATTTAGGCCTGGTCGGTGCAGTGTGTGGATTTTCGCTAGACAATGCTTGGTTGCCCCTTTTCGCCTTTGGCTCCTTCTTCTTCTTCTCTTTCTTCTTCTTCTTCTCTTTCTTCTTCTTCTCCTTCTTCTTCTCGGTTACTTGATTTTTGGCCTTACCAGCTTCATCAAGCGAAGAGGAAGGAGGAGAGGAAGAATTGGACGAAGTAGAGGGTTAGGGGATAACTTTGGTATCGTTTAGTTACTGACTTGATTGTTCAGGAATCACGGGGTTCTGAACGACAAAAGTTGAGAAGAGCCATACAAGAAAACCAATTGTCAATCCCGAAAGCGACAATGTGGCCATATGGGGTGCACCAACATCTCCCCAAGAGGAGAAGGGACTAGGATTTCCCCCAAGGGAACTCCTTCGTTGGTGGGCTCCATTCTTCTCAACCTAAGACCAATGTAGGAAAGGTGATATTTATTCCGTTTAAAATAAATTTTAGACGCTTTGACACAACTTGTTTTTTCAATTTTTAAGAGTCGAGAAAAAACAAAAGATGACTCTAGTCGCCTTCGATTTTTAATGAGCCTGAAGTGACAAGTTCTCAGATGGACCTTTTCCTTTAAGGAGTCTGAAAAGGAATGAAATGGACTGCTCTGGAAATCTAAACAGAGGGATTACCAAACCAATCGCAAAACTGCAGAATACTTTTTACGGTACAGCAGTCAATCTTCCCGAATGTTGTGTTCAGTGCATTGCGATCGATAGGGCGGCAGACACAGCTTCCTATGGATAAAGGATAAAGCCTATTGTGGTCTCCCAATATATACTCGACAGTATGTGGGAGCACAAGTCCGTACTGGCACTTATCATCTCAAGGTGGAGGAATCACCCAACCAACAATGAGAACAACAGTTACCAGGCTTTACGACGCTGGAACACATCTCTCGCCTAGACTTCTAGATGTTGTGCGTTAGGTTCCAAAGCGTTTTTAGATTCATTAAATTTATTTTACAGTTGATCTTGCTTAATAAATTTTCCTTTCAGGTTCACCGCGTGATGTAGATGTACAATTCCTAAAATTCAATCTAAGATGATAAACAGTGGTTTAATCTTCTTTTTGCAATGAAAATCCTAGCTACTAAGGAAAGAGAGATGGCGTTCTTTCAACATAGAGCAGAGAGCACACACTATATGCGTTGTCCTAAATCAAACCAACAAAAGTCTAAATGCAAATTCACGTGCATGTATTTTTTTCAGTGTTCTTAATGTGTGAATGATAAAAAGAAAGCTAAGCGCAAATATGAATTATTTTTCAAAGCGACGTTACTAACAAGTTTCTTTTCAAGACAAAATGAGGACAATGACGACACTTTGCGATTTGGAAATGAAAACTTGCTTTCGACACTTGAAAAATTACTAATTCAAATCAAATACAAGAGTAACAGTGTAATCGACTATCAATAACAATCAGATTCTCTTCTATGACTGAAAACGAAACTTGCGATACTTTCAAATCAAGAAACGACAGTACGATTACGCTACTTCTTTGTAAAAGAGAACTGAAAATGGCTCAAAATACATAAAAACATTTACAGTCCTTTGCACAATGGAGGCGGAATAATGGCAAGGAAGGGGGTTTCAACAGAGGTGTACTGACTACAGGCAGCAAAACTCTTGAATAGAGCTGAAAAGAGTGAACACAGAAACCGAATCTAGGAGCAAGAAAGGCCTTATCTGATCAGCGCACCTGTAACACAGTGAACTGGAGATGCAGCGCACCTACTACACTCGGGAAGTGCGATGCATCTAGAATTCACAGAAGAGATAGTGCGCTGGACCAGGGACGAGACTTTAACTGGGTTCCGGGTCACAATTTGTAGCTCAGTTCAGGGATTTAGGCCGAGCAAGTGGTAATCAGTAAATCAATCACAGGGGTAGATCTAAAGAGGTTACTGTTGAGTCCCAAACCTACATCTTCCCTATGTACCTTTTCAGCCTTCTTTTCCATTTACTTGATCCACCAAGCTGTCAAATCATTGCATATTAGTCTAAAAAGAGCTTATAAAATGGTTTCCTAACTATGTTTGTGACTGCTGTTTGATTTAGATTTTTGTTCAATCAGCTGCAGAAACTTGTCACTTTCCGTAGCCAGCTCAAGTTTCCACAGCCATTTTGTTAAAGACTATGTTACAGGTGTCCAATGGAGAATCCGGCCACATGGGCAAGCTGCAAATGACATGTACATGGAGCGTGTCCCCTTGGTTCAGCCGAATCACTCACAAACAGCCATGGTCAAAGATGGTCAAAGGAGTGGTCAAACCAAGAGTTTTGCGGTGGCACGGCTCTGTTTTGCCCATGTGAAGTTTTGCGTGGCAAGATCCTCAATCTCCGGAGGTGTGCTAACACCTGTGGATCAATCCGTGAACCGAATCGAGTAGCCACCACTCCATGGATTTATCTGTCATGATTACCATACCGCTAGATCTCAGGGCATGGAGATTTACGTGTCTGTTTGGCATCGTAGAATCTAGGAATCAGTTATAGCATTTTCACTTATAAATAACGCGTTATCATACGCTTGATAGTTAGCTTTCATATGTAATCTTGACTGTGTTTTCCGAGCCCACTGTACTGTTCTCTATTTCTATGTTTTTACTGCACTTTAATATATGAGAAGACAGCATTCTTGAATTCGATTTGTGACTGAGTATTGATTGGCCGAGGTTGCAGAGGGCCCCTGTACACCAAGGCTCTGTATCTACTTTATAGTTTCTCACTTTCTTTCATTATGTTATTGCTTTTATAATCAGTTGCTTGTGTATATATTTCCTGATATTTATACTAACTACTGATTCATCTTTCCTTTTATACTTTCTCATGGTTGCTAGCTGATCAGTCTTTTTCTTTCAGGTTCTTGTAGGCAGCCCGGGAAAATTACATAGTTTTAATGACTACTGACATGAGATCATCTTGTCCTTTCTACTGATTCATTTACTGAGTTTTAATTCCAGCATTGTCATTTCTTTCAGTTTTGCTTTGCTTATTTACTTTTCTGCAACTTAGATATCATATTACTCATCTGTTTATGATTTCCTTCCTATAGCCAAGCGACTCAATTAGTGAGGAATCAGAATATTATTTGATGTAGTATGATTTAGTTTGCTTTCCTGCAAGTTAGTGATTAAATTACTTATGTCATTTTCAGGAATTGAAATATGAATGAGTAGTTAAATCTTAGTTTCATTTTATGCAATTTGATTTCCTGCAATTTAGATATCATATTACTCAGCTTGTTTATGATTACTTCCTATAGCTGGAGCGAGTCGAAAGGTGAAGGGTCAGAATGTGGGTTGAAGTAGTGTGATTTAGTTTGCTTTGCTTTCAGTCTTTGAATTGCTTTGAGTTCAGTTTTTATTTTCTTTTTATACAGCAGTAAGGATATTGGGCTTCATTGTCACTAGTTCACTGTTTTGGTACATTTTTATTTTCTTTTGAGAATTGATTTCATCACAGTCAGTTTGAAACCTTCTTTTTGAGAACTTTAAAGTTTGGAAAATCATTGTAGAAATCACCATTATCATCCATACTTGACCTTCAATTTTTCCATCTCACACTAGGGAATCCACAGAAGATAAACCCAAAAACAAACCAAAAACTCAAAAACGACAAAGAACTAAGAAATCGGTTATCTTGCATATACAGTGCAATTCACTTCAGCAGTTTACGACTCCCGGTTTGAAATTTTAAATAGCAATTTAGGACACACTAAATTGACCAAACATTTTGGCGTCGTTGCCAGGGAAGTGAAACTAGGTAGCCAATTTCTTTATATAAAAAAACAAGAAAATTTCAAGGAAGGAAAAATTGATAACTTCTCAAAGTATGCTCTCCTCTTACACTTAGTGTGACCTGGAGGATCAGAAAAGAGAGATTTATTGGATTAATAATTTCTTGATTATGCTCTCTTATTGCACCTAGAGTGACCTGGAAGATCAGAAAGAGAATTATTAGCCCGACTTGAAGAAAAATAAAAAATGACATGCATAGAGCAAGAGATTCTAGGGGAAGGTTTTTAGCTAGGGCCAAGAGTTTGATTTTTACAACTCCATCTACTTCAAGGAATAGACAAGAGACACCTCCATCATCTCCAACTCACACTCCTAGCCTTAGGATTCCTGGAATTCAAGAGGCAATAGTTGAATTAGGAGACTCTTCCACACCATCCATCGAATCTGAATTAGGAAAAGACCCTTTCTTTACTTCTATAGGAAAACACATTGTAATTGAAGAAGTATAATCACCTGAAGAAGAAGAGGGAGAAATTCCTCCTCATTCACCATTAGTAGAGGAACCAGAGGACTCTGAAGTCTTTGAGGAAACTATCATGACAGAGGAAGTAGTAAACGGATTTGGTAGAGGTAGAGGTAGAGGAGGAGGAGGAGGAAATAATGGAGTAGGTAGAGGTAACAATGGGGGAAATAGGGATGGAGATAACTCATCCGGATTTCCTATAGTTGATGAGGATTCGCGAGCAACAATGAAAAACATTTCACCATCTGTCCTCCCAAACTTTCATGGGTTAAGAAATGAAGATCCTGAAACATTTCTATTTGAGTTTGAAGTCGTGTGTCGAACTTATGATTATCTAGAAGACTCTCAAAAACTCAAATTGTTTCCTTCAACATTGAAAGGAGCTGCTTTGAAATGGTTCATGGGATTAGTCACTCAATCCATTAGGACTTGGAATGATATGAAACAAACATTTTTGGATAGATACCTGGACTATTGTATGCCCACCAATCACAAGGATGAGGTATTCAAAATGGTGCAAAGAGAAGATGAAAACTTAGAGGATTTACTTGAAAGATTTCAATACAACCTGAAAAAGAGCAAAAATGAATAACTCAGATGAGGAAACTTTGAAATCCCTTCTATTAAAAGCCATTAGAGATGAATGGATAGATATTTTGAACATGATGGGAAAAGGAGATATATCTCAACTTCCACTTCATGATATAGCAGAGCTATGTGTCCATCTCTCAAGGGGAAAATCTAAAACTGGAAAAGGGCCTAGAGATCCTTCTCTCATTAGAGCAAACAAATCTGCAACTGGATCAGTAAGTAGGGCTGAGATTGGAAACATGCTTGATGAATTCAAAACTGATATCTTAAGGAGTCTTAGTGAGCAACTAGACACCCTTAAAATACAAAACAAGCAGAAAGCGAAAGCTGAAGCTTTGGCCATCTTTTGCCGAAAATGTAAAAAGAAACATGCTCTAAGGGAATGTTCCTTGGATGCAAAAGTTGTAGAAACATGTGTGATTTGTTCAGAAAACCATGAGACCAAGGATTGTCCTTCAATTCCTGAGCTCAAAGCTGTCTTTCAAGAAGATCCAAATTCAATTGAGTCTCTCTGTTTTGTTGCAAGGAGACCTTGGCAGGGGCAAAAAAATCAAGGGTTTAACAACTCTATGAACTTTCAACCCCCACCAAATTGGAATCCTTGGCAACAACCTTGGTCCCAACCTCAAAATTCTTTTCAATCATGGGTACAAGGTATGCAAAATCCTTATGGGAGATTTGCTCAATTTTATCAATATCCTCCATCTTTTCAAAATCAACAAGCTCCACAACTTCCAAATCAAAATCCACAACTATCATTGCCATTTCCACAACAACAACAACCTTCTCAACAGAATCCAAATTCTCAACTCTTGCTTCCATTCCAACAGAAGACAAATCAACTACCTTCCCAGCCATTGCCGAACCCCAACAATAAAAACCCTCAAAATGCTTACATGGTAGAAGGACAACAATTTCCTACCTATATGATTGTTCCTCTCAATGATGTACAACTCAGATCTGGTAGAGTTTTAGATAAGCCTTCTATAGATGCTCAAAAGCAAAGCATTTCTGAGGAAGATTCTCTTGAAGCCAATAAAGGTTCTGAAGCATCTCTTCAAAACCCAAGCACTCAAAAAGAAAAAGAAAAAGAGTCAACCCCCACAACTCCTATAGTTGAGCAACCTGCATCTTCATCCACACCTCCTTTTCCTGAAAGATTACAAATTGAAAAATGGGTGGAAAAACAAATCTTGTTGCCTGACTATGATTTTCTAAATGAATTAAAGAATGTCGGTATCAAAATTCCCTTGTTACAAGCCATTAGAGAGATTCCTATTCTAGAAAAAACAATAAAGGAGTTGAGTCTTAAAAGACCAGGAAGGAAACCGAGAGATACAAGAAGAATCCACCTGGTAGGAAAAATTGCAGATATCATGATGGGAAAAATTACTATGCAGAAGTATGTAGATCCCGGTAGTCCAATTGTCAAAACACATATCAATGGGGTAGAAATTCCAAATACTTTGATTGATTTAGGGGTTGCTATCAACATTATGAGTAGACAGACTATGGAATAGCTAAAACTTCTTAATCTTCTTTTTGCACCTACTTTACTGCAACTTGCAGATCGATCAATTATCAAACCAGATGCTGTATTAGAAGACATTTCGGTCTCCTTAGACTCTTGGGAATATCCAGCAGATTTTATGATTTTAACTCCCAAGAGAAATTTAGGAGGACACCCTCTCATCTTAGGAAGACCTTGGCTAGCCACAGCTGATGCTTTTATCAGTCGTAGGTCTGGGGATATGTATATTTATGATGGTAATTCGACAAAGAAATTCAATCTGTATCCTCCAGCAAAAGCAATTACAGAAATAGGAGATAATGAGTGGGTTGATGATGAGGATACTATACAACCTGTCTTTACCATTTCTGAAATCAATGAAGATAGTCAAATTCTGAACACATTAGAAAACTTTGAAACATCTTCAGAATATGACCACACACAATTTCAGTTAGATTCTGACATTGAGTATCTATCATCTAGACAAATGTCTCTTTTCTCTATGGAAGAGTTTGGTAGTTCCGCCATTGAGATCTTTCCAGGTAAAAAATTGAAAATCAACAAAAACTTGGAAAAATCACAACAGGGAGAGCTAACCAAAATCTTGCAAAAACATTCTACTGCATTTGCATGGGAGTATACCGATATGAAAGGTATTGACCCTAAGACTTGCATTCATCACATCTATATCGAGGAAAACAGTAGACCAATCAGACAACCTCAGAGGAGGATGAATCCAAACCTTAGGGAGATAGTGAAAGAAGAGCTCCAAAAACTACTCAATGTAAACTTCATTTATCTAATTTCAGATAGTCGATGGGTTTATCCTTTGGTTATAGTACCTAAAAAGAATGTTAAATGGAGGGTATGCATTGATTACGGGGAATTGAACAAAGCAACTTTGAAGGATCACTTTCCTTTACCCTTTATCGATGAGGTATTAGATACTTTAGCAGGCAAAAAGTATTTTTCATTTTTGAATGGTTTTAGCGACTATAATCAGATTCAGGTAGCACCTGAAGATCAAGATAAGACCACATTTACCTGTCCATGGGGAACTTTTGCTTACTGAGTACTTCCTTTTGGATTATGTAATGCACCCGCAACATTTCAAAGGGTAGTACTAGGAATCTTTTCTGATCTAATCCATGATTGTGTAGAGGTTTATATGGACGATTTTACAGTTTATGGTAATTCATTTGAAGAGGCATTAGAGAATTTGAAAAAAGTCCTTATAAGGTGTAAAGAAACAAACCTTTCATTGAGTCATGAAAAATTCTTTATGATGTTTATTGAAGGTATTGTTTTGGGACATCATATTTCGGGGGATGGGATTAAAGTTGATAGATCAAAATTTGAAGTCATCTCCAAGTTGCCTATTCCAAATTGTCAAAAAGATAGAAGTTTTCTTGGATTTACTGGATACAATAGAAGATTTATCGAAAACTTCACCAAAATAGCATCTCCACTCTTCAAATTACTTACAAAAGACTGTGAATTCAAATGGGATCCTGATTGTCAATCTGCATTTGAAACTTTGAAAACAAGAATATCTGAAGCACCCATTTTGAGAGGGCCAAATTGGAAACTTCATTTCCATATTTCTATAGATGCTTCAGATACAGCTCTAGGAGCTGTGTTGGGTCAAAAGGATTTAGTTCCTTATGCCATTTACTACACCAGTAAAAATTTGACTCCCACCGAGTTAAACTATACTGTGACTGAAAAAGAGTTCTTAGCTGTTGTTCATGCAATCAATAATTTTAGACATTATATAACAGGCTGTGAAACTTCTGTCCATACTGATCATTCTGCAATTAGATATCTAATGAACAAACCTATTACTAATGGCAGAGTTACAAGATGGCTCTTACTTTTACAAGAATTCAATATTACTGTGTTGGATAGACCAGGGAAACAAAATACAGTAGCTGATTTCTTATCTAGGATCCAAAATACTAACGAAGATTCTCCTGTAGAGGATAAGTTTCCAGATGAATATTTATTTGCAGTAACTACTAAGACTCCTTGGTATGCAAATATTGCTAACTATTTGGTTACAGGGAAGCTACCTCCACATTTATTTCCTAGTGAAAAAAGAAGAATTATTCAGGAGAGTTCGAATTATTCATGGATTTTTAATGAATTGTTTAAAACAGGGCTAGATTATGTGATCAGAAGATGTGTTCGAGAAGATGAAATGCCTGACATCCTTAAAGCATGTCATGATGAACCATGCGATGGACACTTTGCTGATAAAAGGACGGCCTATAAAATCCTTTCTTTAGGATATTATTGGCCTTCCCTCTTCAAAGATACAAAACAATATGTCACAAGGTGTGACAGCTGCCAAAGAGTTGGGAGACCAACTCTTTCAAATGAAATGCCATTACAACCACAGGTACTCATCGAACCCTTTGAAAAATGGGCTTTAGATTTCATTGGACCCATTAATCCACCATCTAAGCAGAAGAAGTATATATTGGTATGCACTGATTATGTCACTAAATGGGTAGAAGCCAAAGCATTGCCTTCTGCCACTGAAAATTCAGTTGTTAATTTTCTTTATGAGGATATTTTTACTCGTTTTAGTGTCCCAAGAGAAATTGTGACAGATCAGGGAAGTCAATTTACATCTAACTTGATGGAGAAGCTGATGGAAGAGTACAAAATCAAGCATAGAACATCTACTCCTTACCATCCGCAAGCAAATGGCCAAGTGGAGTCTACAAACAAAGTTCTTGAGAGCATCATCACCAAAACTGTCCATCTACACAGAAGAGATTGGGCAGAGAGGCTTCCTGAAGCCTTGTGGGCCTACAGAACTACATGGAGGAATACAACAGGACATTCTCCCTATGAACTTGTTTATGGGAAAGAAGTCCTACTCCCCATTGAATTTCAAGTCAAGACTTTCAAGATGGCAGTTCAGTTGGGGATGAATCTATCAGAAGCCCAAAAGCACATAATGGAGCAGTTGAATGAGCTAGATGAGATCAGACAAGAAGCAATTTTAAGAACTGATCTAGTTCAACATCAAAGAGCTAAGTGGCATGACAGATACATCAAAGAGAAAAATTTTCAAGAGGGAGATTGGGCACTACTGTTTGATTCCAAATTTAAAGACTTCAAAGGTAAATTTCAGACTCATTGGCTTGGGCCATATGAGATTGACAAAGTCTTTAGCAATGGAGCAGTAAGAATCAAGACCATTGATGAATTTCAAACTCCTCTCATTGTGAATGGCCACCGATTGAAAATTTATCATAAGCCACTCTCAAAAGAGGAATTTTTCAAAATGTTTCAAGAGAATTCTGCAATAAGGCTGGTGAAGAAGAATTCTTCTTCCCCACCAGCCTAGCCTTTGTTTCTTTCAGTTAAAAAAAAAATAATAATAATAATAATTGTATAAGACTGAAAACCAATCACAGATTGGCGGTCTTATACAGAAAATGTAGAGTGAAAATCAGGGACACCTGACACTATATTTTCCAAAAAAAAAAATCTCTTCTCTCCTTCTTTTTCCATCTTCACTCCACCTCATTTGCCATTCCACTCCATCTCCATCTCATTTTCATTTCACTTCACTCCGCTTCATTTCAATCCATTTCACTCATTTCATGTCATTTCATCAATAAAAGTCCCTTTCAGGACTATTTTCACTCAGTTAGTTATTATCTAACTATCTTTGTTCAGCTAAGTGGGTGCTGTGTCAGTTTCCGCAGCTGGTAGCAGTTTCCGCAGCCAGAAGCAATTTCCGCAGCCACCACTCTGTTTTTCAAATCCACAGTCAAAATGTTAGTGCAATAATCATGAAAATGCAGGTGTGATTGAGCATATGCTATGAAGACATGGAGAATCTCCGACATCAAGGAAGAGCAGTTGGTTAAAAGCTAATGAGCAAGAAATGACAAGGTTTCCAAAGGTATGAGCAAAAAATTTTAATCAAATAGCAATTAAAGTCACGATTATGCATAGTTATCAAACCATAAAAGCTCTACTATGTGCAATTATCATCACGATAGCTCCACTACCCACTACCATTCCTCGATATTATTCTGCACACCATGCATTCATTTCTTAACGGTCTCATGATTGATTTTCGGGTTTAAACTCATAGTCGACTGCACTTTCATTCACCACCTGTAATCATGAGATGTGACCTATCCCATTACGGCTCCTCTCCACCACATTTTCCGCAACCATCCATTAAAACATGTAATATTTCGTATGCAGCCGTTTAATTCAAAATCTCTACCTCACTCCATTCCCTTACCATTCTATTAAGACCATCTTCTTCACATACGTCTGCACTTCATCTTGTGGACTCATTGCGACTGCTCATCCTTTGTTCCGCCTGTAATCCCGAAGCACTCCCGTTACCTACTATCCATCTACCGATTGCAGCCACTGTATTTTGCCATAAACCCTGCAACTGAGCCACCTTCCCTCTGCTAAACCCTCACACGCAATTGAATTCTCAGTTGAAATTCAAAACAGAGGAAGGAATGGGACGATTACTAAGGGCAGAACTAGAAGGACCTAAATATTTAGAAGGTTACCCTCAAGCAAAAGATTTGCTGAAGAAAGCCAAATGGTTACGCTTCATCCAAAAATTTAAGGGCTATAATAAAGAGGTAACCAAAGCCTTTGCACGGTCTTTCGATGGCTAGATGGTGGAAATTGGAGATTTGAAGCTCACGGTGACTGAAACAACAGTAGCAGCTGCCACAGGCTTACCCCAGGAAGGTGAGCGATGGTTTAAAAACAAAAGCGTGGATGAACAGGCATGGAGAATTATGCTATGAAACCCAGGTATGGACACCACTGTGTTTACAAAAGGAATTCTTGTTCATGCATTGAAAGAAGAATGGGCCAGCCTGCTGTTAGTTATCCAAAAATTTATCACTTGCGAAGGACGCTTTGGTTCAATGTACATGTACCATGCTAGACTGTTGATGAATTTCTTAGAGAGTCAAACTCTTAATTTGCCTTATTTCTTACTGCTGAGTTTGAAAAAGATGAGTATCACAGTCCAAAAGCACATAGGAAATATAGAACCTCATCTATATCATCATGGACTTGTAAAGATTCTCATTGAGGACCAACTAAAGAAAAACAAAGATACCTGGGAACAATTCTTGATAAGAAACTACTTTCAAGAGCCATCTGAGGCATCTGAAAGTAGTACACCAAAGACACCAAGAAGGAGTAGGAGAAAAGAAAAGAGTACCATAGTCCAAGACTCTCCTACTACAGAAACTCAAGAAGTTGGTCAAAAAGAAAAAGAGAACAGAACTAAGGACAAGAAACAGAGAAAAGTGAAAGGCAAAAGAAACATACAAGAAGTCTACCAATCACCTGAGCCATCTATAGAGGAATATTATCAAACACTGTCGGAGAGATTAGTGCATCTTCAAGAACAGGCTGCTATAGCAAAGAAAAAGGAAAAAGGGAAACAGAGCATACAAGAAGGGAGTACTAGTCCACCATATTTAAGGAGAAGCACCAGGCTTAGAGGAAAGGGGAGTAAAACACAAGTAAAATGGCCCCACTTCATTGACTTGGGTGGGGAAACACCCGAGAAACCTCTAGCTGGCCGTAGTCCACCTCGTCCTCAGCCAAGTATTGAAACTAGTCCTCCACATGTTGATGAAAGCCCTTCTCGGCCAGATATAGAAAGCAATCCTCCTCCTCCACAAGACTTTGAACTCAGTCCAAGAAAGACACCTGAAATAGATCCCAGTCAACAGGAGGTATATGACTACCTTAAATCTTTAGAAAAAATAGTTGCAGGTCCAAGTACCACTCTGCCTCACATGACACCAGATGCACAAGTTCAATCCTTAAAGCAAGAGGTATTTGAATTAGAGGTTCTAAACAGGCATATCAAGCAAGAAAATGAAGCACTTAAGGAGCAGAGTAAAGTAGATAAAATTAGTCATGATAATACTATGCTTCATTTGGGACTATGGCAAAAGAAGAACAAGAAACTAAAGAACAAGTGGAGAAAATTGAGTAGAGAATTGATCAATCTCAAATTCAGATGTCTAATAAGGAAACTTAGGATGGTGGTAGCACCAAAGAAGAAGAAAAGAGGACTAGATGTCCTAGCAGAAGCTTCAGAACATATGGATTAAAGGGGAATGACTAAATTTTGGTTGCATGAGGACATGCAACACCTTCACAGTGGGGGTATGTTGAGTCCCAAACCTGCATCTTCCCTATATACCTTTTCAGCCTTCTTTTCCATTTACTTGATCCACCAAGCTGTCAAATCATTGCATATTAGTCTAAAAAGAGCTTATAAAATGGTTTCCTAACTATGTTTGTGACTGTTGTTTGATTTAGATTTTTGTTCAATCAGCTGCGGAAACTTGTCACTTTCCGCAGCCAGCTCAAGTTTCCGCAACCATTTTGTTAAAGACTATGTTACAGGTGTCCAATGGAGAATCTGGCCACATGGGCAAGCTACAAATGACATGTACATGGAGCGTGTCCCCTTGGTTCAGCCGAATCACTCACAAACAGCCATGGTCAAAGACGGTCAAAGGAGTGGTCAAACCAAGAGTTTTGCGGTGGCACGGCTCTGTTTTTCCCACGTGAAGTTTTGCGTGGCAAGATCCTCAATCTCCGGAGGTGTGCTAACACCTGTGGATCAATCCGTGAACCGAATCGAGCAGCCACCACTCCATGGATTTATCTGTCATGATTACCATACCGCTAGATCTCAGGCCATGGAGATTTACGTGTCTGTTTGGCAGCGTAGAATCTAGGAATCAGTTATAGCATTTTCACTTATAAATAACGCGTTATCATACGCTTGATAGTTAGCTTTCATATGTAATCTTGACTGTGTTTTCCGAGCCCACTGTACCGTGCTCTATTTCTATGTTTTTACTGCACTTTAATATATGAGAAGACAACATTCTTGAATTCGATTTGTGACTGAGTATTGATTGGCCGAGGTTGCAGAGGGCCCCTGTACACCAAGGCTCTGTATCTACTATATAGTTTCTCGCTTTCTTTCATTATGTTACTGCTTTTATAATCAGTTGTTTGTGTATATATTTCCTGATATTTATACTAACTGCTGATTCATCTTTCCTTTTATGCTTTCTCATGGTTGCTAGCTGATCAGTCTTTTTCTTTCAGGTTCTTGTAGGCAGCCCGGGCAAATTACATAGTTTTAATGACTACTGACATGAGATCATCTTGTCCTTTCTGTTGATTCATTTACTGAGTTTTAATTCCAGCATTGTCATTTCTTTCAGTTTTGCTTTGCTTATTTACTTTTCTGCAACTTAGATATCATATTACTCATCTGTTTATGATTTCCTTCCTATAGCCAAGTGACTCAATTAGTGAGGAATCAGAATATTATTTGATGTAGTATGATTTAGTTTGCTTTCCTGCAAGTTAGTGATTAAATTACGTATGTCATTTTCAGGAATTGAAATATGAATGAGTAGTTAAATCTTAGTTTCATTTTATGCAATTTGATTTCCTGCAATTTAGATATCATATTACTCAGCTTGTTTATGATTACTTCCTATAGCCGGAGCGAGTCAAAAGGTGAAGGGTCAGAATGTGGGTTGAAGTAGTGTGATTTAGTTTGCTTTGCTTTCAGTCTTTGAATTGCTTTGAGTTCAGTTTTTATTTTCTTTTTATACAGCAGTAAGGATACTGGGCTTCATTGTCACTAGTTCACTGTTTTGGTACATTTTTATTTTCTTTTAAGAATTGATTTCATCACAGTCAGTTTGAAACCTTCTTTTTGAGAACTTTAAAGTTTGTAAAATCATTGTAGAAATCACCATTATCATCCATGCTTGACCTTCAATTTTGCTATCTCACACAAGGGAATCCACAGAAGATAAACCCAAAAACAAACCAAAAACTCAAAAACGACAAAGAACTAAGAAATTGGTTATCTTGCATATACAGTGCACTTCACTTCAACAGTTTACGACTCCCGGATTGACATTTTAAATAGAAATTTAGGACACACTAAATTGACCAAACAGTTACTACAGCCATCACAAGGGCAATTAGAGAGCTTGTAAACCAATTGTTCAGTTCATAAACAAAACCTGGAGATAGACTGAAGCAGCATTGATCTACTTTGCACTTGCATAGCAAATGCAGTTCGAAGGCTAGCTGGCTTGACTTCAGGCTCCGTCTATAAGTTTATAAAGCAAACAAATTTAGATAAACAAACAATCTATTCGCTCCCCAGCGGAGTCGCCATTTTGTTATCGGGAAAACTAGTGTCTATGCAGAGCTGCTAGTCCCACTAAGGCTGGTAGCTACCTTAGAAACAAAAAAACTAAAACTACTTTCATTTTCCTTTATGAGAAATAGATAAGAGGGGAATAAGGAGACCAACCTCTGTCTTGCACTTGGTTCCTTGCTCGATTCCTCTCCCTTCTCATAGATCTTTGCTACTCGCTTCCTTGCCTACCCAGCTTCACAGAGCACCTGTAGAATCAAAGCAGCATAACACTATCCAAGAACATAGATCTATTATCATAAACAATATAGGACCAGATATATATTGACCACACAAATTTACATAACATCAATTATATAAGAATGTGGATGAAAACTTGAATAGCTTTATTGATAATCAAGAAAGAGCAAAGAAGATTACAACCAATTGTTTTGACCCAGCATCATCCTCTCAGCAAGAAAGCCCTTCTTCACCTCATGAAAAGCTTAGATCACCCAACACTATGATATTGCAACAAGAAACCAGTAGCGCTTCCTTACAAGATACAAAATTCCAGCCTCTAGATCTTTGGGATGAGTGATCCATATATAGATGTTTGCAAGGGGGTTGAGTCAGCTTTTGAGAGTTGATTAGTGTCCTTTCTCTGATAGTCCTTGATTCCACTTGGAGATTGATGATCTCTTACTCATCCCTGGGCGAATGTAGAGAGGCAAGTGTCACAGGCGAAGTTTCTAGAAGATTCCATGATCCTCCACCTTGTAGATTGACCCTGCCATTTGTCCACTCTCACCCTTCGCACCCCATAAAAGGGCTTTTCAAGATGCATCGCACCTATTGTGTGTATTTAGGTGGGATGCAGCGCACTTTGACCATGGAGCAGGTGAGATGGTCCAGTTTTGACCAGTTCTGAGCAGTTTTTCATGGAGAACTTCTGGGAGAAGATGTAATCAGTTGACCTTATTCTTTTAGAGGTTGGAACAACACTTTTAGGGACTTAAGAGCCCTTGGTTTATGGACATTTATGATTGGGGTTGTAGTGCCCAAAAATGTTTATAACACCTAGGTCATAATTGTACAGAGCCTGTGACCATGCATGCAGCTATAACTCTCAAACTGCATGGAGAACCCTGTATGTGAGTGATTGCAACCGAAAATTCCCTATTCCAACCTTGCAACTACATACCAAAAACCAGACTTCACATGTGCAAGCTCAAATCCTGCAATTTTGGACCTGTACAAACCAATTTCACAAACCAGCTTCAAACATGTGCAAGCCAATCCAAAGAAGAGAGAAGAAGAAGATGCTTGAAAATCATATCCAAATGATGCTCACTTGACTTGTATCTATAGGCTTCCAAGGGTGTCCAATTTCTCTTTTGGGTCGACCTATTATTTTGTGCACATGTGTGTATCCATATTAAAAATACATTTTTCCTTAACCAAATTAAATTCTTCCAAGGGCTAGGAGGGATCTTTCTAGATGAGGAAGATTGTCCAAAGGATGGAATTTTTCCTTGAGTTGCCAAATTAACAGTAGACCATTATAATGAAGCACTCTTTTTTTTGTAACCAACAGCAAGAATTATTATTTGGCTTTGGTCATTAATAAATAAATCATTCAATTTTCATTTTATATTTGTTTCTATGACTATTATTGTTTATTCCAACACTATTAATTGAATTTAAAAATTTTATACTTATTTAAAACCTTGTCAAGCCAACTTGCAGGATTGAACAGAGATGAATTTGAGGTTGAATGTTGCATTTGAACAAACCTTTATTACATTAAGTTTTTAGCTATCTATCAGCTTAACATAATAATTGTCCAGTGATATTCCCGTCGTATTATTTGGAATATTTCAGTATTGTGGAATTATCTTTTTGTTTAAATACAATTTTCTATCTGAATTTAGAGATGTATACAATTAGTATCTAATAATTATTTATTGGGTGGTTCTTTGTGCATATTTGTGTGAATGAGTGATAGGTCCTAGAATCATTTCCTTGGTCTGTTATCTTTATCTTATTCTAAATTTAATTACAGTCCTTTCCCCTCCTCCTTTTTCATCTTGCTCTTCACTGGGACAAGGATCTATATTCTATGTTAATCGAGATAGATTAGTTTCATTTTACTGTTTACATCAGAGATTAAGTTTTCATTTGCATTTAAGACATTTTTTTAGCAAAGTCTCCTTTTGCAGGAGAAAACCCTAGCATGGCTTTGCTAAGCCCTTGTTTCAGCAAAGGATTACTTTCTTCAAGCAACTACAAAAAATTAATTCCTTCTTATTAATTTTAGATAACAATGGTATGTTCTATGCTTGTAACAATTACTTCAATGTCCTTATAAAATCCCAATGATAATTTCAACTTATTCTCCAATAGAAATCACATTAACCATTAATCACTTTTGACAGTAACTATAGATAGAACATAAACAATAAATATAGAAGACAAGCGAAGACAAGAGAACACAAGCATTTGGATCAAGCTAGGGAAAAGCCCCAAGATGGGGTAAGCCCTTCATCATTTCTTCTTATTATAAATATCAAATGTTTAGCAGAGAGAGAGAGTACAATAATATAAACACAAAGTCAAAATTGACTTGCCAAATCACTATCCAAAATAGCCTAGACAAATCTACAATTCTACCCTCAGTCAATAGCAGTCAAATTTTTCCCTAACCAGAAAGTCAATAGTAGTCAAATCCTGGTCAAACTCTTCCAAAACAGCTCAGTCAAAGGAGAGAGGAATTTGACCTCTCTTTCTAGTCAAGGTAGCCCAAAAAAATCAACAAATAAGTATTCAAACTCAGTCAACCTAAATTCAACCATGTGATTAAAAAGGTCTACAATCAACACAGGTCAAAGAGCCCATAAATTCTCAGTTTCTATACCAATCAATGTGGCCTACCCAAACATAATTATTACTCCAAAAATCGCAGTCAAATTGGTCAAAAGAGCCTTGGTCAATGATGGTCAAACTTCAGTGGAAGCAAAAAAGTCAACACAGTCAAAGGAGCCTCATGAAATATGCATGTGTGAGAGAAAGACAGTTGCCTACAACTTGTATGACCCAAGGAGATGAGGAGAGGGAAGAAACGTTGAGTTTTGATGCTTTCAAATGAGGTTTGAAGTCACTCTTATTTATGTGAGTCAATGTGGGTCAAAAGATATGTCTCTTGGGCTTCATGAGCCTACATGATGGTGTGGCCGATCTTGACAACTTACACATGTGTGGACTTCACTTCAAAAACATATTTCTCGTTATCTAATTTCAATGAACCTTAGATCAATTTTAGTCCTCTCGAAAATAGGAATTCAAAGCAATAATTATCTCCATCAAATGAGTTTTCCAAAGTGGAATTTGGCCCTAATTACAAACTTTAACACTCCCTCTCAACTAGGGAGAATTCCACCCTGCCAATGCATCCAACATCATGCCATTTTTTCATCATGTACAATATCTGCATCTCATCTCATATCTACTAAAGATTGGTATAGATAATAAGAAGAATCAATTGAGAGTGAGTCACAAGACCTTGTCACTCTCCACTAACAAAAGCCATTCCACATAACCAGGGGTAGAACCCCAATCTAACTTGATCCTAAGAAATCAAGTTGTTGAAAATCATGCATCCTAGACATAGGGAGTACGACAGTACTCCCTATGCGTCCATCTGTAGTGTTATGGTTCCTATACTCCTTTCCCAACTCATTGGCCAAATGAGAGGTACTTCCTAAGAGTCCCAGACTACAAGGATAGGATGTATGTTGGGGCATCCACAGGAGAATGTGAACCACTCATCCTCCTCATATGCCATAAGAGAAGGTGAACCACTCACCTTGTGTTGTCGTATATCATCATGGGGTATCACAGGGGAAGGCAAACCACTCACCCTGTACACAACATACCTATAGGGGAAGGTGAACCACTCTACCTATGGTCGCACATAGCTCCAAGAAGTACCCCAAGCCCTCGGGAGCTCCCAGAGCTCAATGTCTAGCTCAAGCAAGACCATCATGGGAGGTTCCTTCAACAACTCCTAGCCTCTCTCCCTAAATGCAATGAACTTGACCTTATTAAGAGGCTTTGTGAGGATGTCAGCATCCTATTCATTCGTCCTAATGTGTTGGAGCCTTATTTCCCCCTATTGTACCATATCCCAAATAAAGTGGTACCTGGTATCAATATTCTTGGAGCGTTTGTGGAACATGGGATTCTCTGAAAGGAGAAACCCACTCTAATTGTTGCAATAGATCATGGTCGTATCCAACGTGTGCTGAAATAGCTCACTAAATAGTTTCCTAAACCATATAGATTCAAAACAGACCATACTAGTTGCAATATATTCGGCCTCAGTGGTGCTTAGAGAAACCAATTTATGCTTCCTTCTCATCCAAGAAATTGAAGCATATACCAAGGAGAAGCAACACCCTAACGTGCTCTTTCTATCCACCAAATTGCCAGCCTAATCAACATCAGAATATCCATGTAGCCTCAAATTCATGACAGTGTATCTAAGTCCATAGTTAATAGTGCCACAAATATATCTTCAGATATTCTTTGCAACAACCCAATGTATGTCATGAGTCTCAACCATATATTGACTCAAAGTATTTTTAGTGAAGCATATGTCTGGTCGAGATTTTACCAAGAACATTAGGACCCCCATAAGTTGTCTATATTTATAAGGGCTTTCCAATTCAGGCCAGCAGCACTTCCACATAGCTTCTTGAAGGTTAGTTCCATCAGAGGAGTTACAGACTTGCATTTCGTCGTCCCACATATTTCTAATAGCTTCACAATGTGTTTTCCTTGAGAAAGGAAAATCTTGTCTATATTTTTCCAAACCTCCAAGCCTAGGAAGTAATGCATTAGTACTAGGTCCTTCATCCGAATTTAGAAGTCAACTCCCTCTTGCATTGATAAATGAGAGGGTTTGCACTAGTTAGAAAGATATCATCAACATAAAGGACCAAAATAAGAGGCATGTCCTTCTCAACCTCGAAGTGTAGGTTTGGATCAGCATACCTTCTATTAAACCCCAACTTCACGAGATAATCTTCAATCCTTTCATACCAAGCCCTAAGGGTTTGATTCAACCCATAAAGGGATTTCTTCAGGCAGCATACATGTGTTCTTTTATCTTGGACTTCAAACCCCTGAGGTTGTTATAAGTAGACTTCATCCTTATGTGAGCCATGCAAGAAAGAAGTATTGACGTCCATTTGATTTAGGCTCCATCCTTCATTTACAGTGAAAGAAATAATAGATTGGATAATGGTATATCGAGAAATCAGTGCAAATATTCCATCATAGTCCACTCCTTCCTTTTGAGAGAAGCCACAAGATACAAACTTGGCCTTATATTTTTCAGCACTTCCAGCGGCTCCATGTTTAATTTTGTATATCCATTTAGAAGTGACCACATACTTGTCCTTGGGTCTAGGTACAACATCCCAGGAATCATTATTCATGATTGATTCATATTTCTCATTCATCGCATCTTTCCATACTTGGTGTTTTACAACTTATTTGAATGTGCAAGGTTCAGCTTGAATAATGGTACTCATGGTAGCCAAGTACCCTTGATACCTATTAGGCTTCTTACTTTCGTAAAATGTCCCTCGTGGAGCAGCATGTCTTTCAGCATCTTTGAGAGTATAGCCTTAGTGGTCTTTTCCTTGAGGTAGAGGGATCACTAGGAGGTGAACCAATAAGATCCATCGAGCCATCAACATTAGGCATAGACTCATCCATTGGAGGTTATTCTTGTGATTTAGCAGTATTATCATCGTCCTTCCTTGAGATTTGGATATCTCTAGCTTTCCGAGGGAAGTGTATTCATCAAAGGTAACATCTCGAATTACTTCCACGTCTCTTTGACCAGGTACATAGATTTTATATGCCTTTGAATTTTCATTGTAGCCGATGAATATACATTTATTCCCAGAAGCTTCTAATTTATTCCTTTTCTCTTTAGGAACATTAATGTATATTGAACAACCGAAGATTCTAAAATGAGAAACATCAATTTTATTACTAGTGAACACTTCCTCGGGTGTCTTGAAATCCAAAGCTTGATGCAGGCTCATATTTTGAACATATATAGCAACGTTGGTAGCTTCTCCCCATAAGAATTTTGGTAGACCTTGATCATAGATCATGGCATGGGTGGCTTCTATGATTGTTTGATTCTTCCTTTCAAAAATTCCATTCTACTCAGGAGTGTATCGAACGTTTGTCTCCCTCTTAATACCAGCCTCTATGCAAAATTCATTTAATTCATATTCAGTTCCATTGTTAGTCCTCAATGTTTTGATCTTCTTCCATGTCTGATTCTTCGCCAATGCTTTGAAAGAATAGAACCATTCGAACACTTCATCCTTACTCTTCAACAAATAGATCCATATTTTGCATGAGAATTCATCCACAAAGATTGCATAATATATGTATCCTTTAATGAAGTTACAGGCAAGGCACCAGATAGGTCAAAATGGACCAACTGAAGAATATCAATTGATATGCTTTCACTAGAAGGGAATAGTCCCTCTGTATGTTTCCCATTTGCACATCGCTGATAGACTCCTTCATGGTTCGTGTGAAAATCAAGCATCCTTGTGATCATCTTCGTTACCCCAGGTAAGGCTTTGTAATGTAGGTATGCAAATTGTTATGCCATAGCTCACATTAAAGAGAAGTATCACATGCCAAAGCTTCCAAAGGACTTACACCAACTTGATAAATACCATCAACCCTAAATCCATTATTACATGCAACTTTAGGGTTTCTATGCCAAATATGTACATTTCCATCAACGAATGCTACCTTGAAGCCTTTGTATTCCATTACAGAAATAGACACCATGTTCTTCTTCAAATAGGGCACATACAACACTTATTATAAATGTATGGTTTGACCATTATTCAAATGTAGAGTGATAGTGCCTATCCCTTTCATGAGGTAGGTGGAATTATCTCCAAGTATAATCTTTAGATTAGTCTTCTTCTCAACCAAAATTGAGAGGGCCTCTTTGTATCCAGTGAATTTCCTTGAGGCTCCACTATCAATCAACCAATGATCCAAAGTATCTAGAGGAGAGGAAGTAGATAGAAAAAAAATAACATAAAACTCATCTTGTTTTTCTACAACATCACTTTCATCATACCTGGAATTTCTTGTCCTTTTTGGAGGTCGACCATTTCCATTTCAAGCAACTAGAGCATTCCTCTTTCCTTTTTTTTGAACCTATTGTTCCTTTGATTGCCATTTCTTTTGTAAATATTGTTGTTGTTGTCATCATCCCTTGGAGGATTCTTCTTGTGATGGCACTCTCTAACATAGCGGTCAAACCTGTTACAATTGCAGTATCTTTCTTTGCATCTTCCTATGAATCCCTTCCTAGATCCTTGACCCTGTTTCCTTTGAATCCCTTCCTAGATCCTTGACCCTGTTTCATTCTTCCTCTTTGCATGTGTAGAGAAAGCAGTAGGTTCATTTCCATTGTTCGATTTATCTTTTTCCATCATTCTTGTCTCCTCTTGAGTGTATCTATCCAATAATTCATCGAAACCAATTATCCTATCGTTGTTGAGAATGGTGGTGACAAATGCATCCCATGGTCTTGAAAGACCCCCAAATGAAATGAGAGTGAGTTCCTTGTCAGCAGTAACATCTCCAATAGATAGCAAGTCATTTTTGATTTGAGATATTCTCATGAAGTAGGATTGGATAGACTGCCCTTTATCCATCTTGATATCCTTCAACTTGTTCTTGAGAAAGAGGATTTGATTTGCATTGTTCACTTTGAACATCCCAACCAACTTAACATATATTTCCTTAGAATTTCCAAAATCATAAATATAGGCAACCAAATGCTTTTGAATCGAGCCAATCAAAATTGTCTTATCTTTTAACTCACCTTTTCTATACATTGTTTCGCGGCAACAAGTGCATTTGTACGAGGATCCACCACTTTTCCTTGCACATAGTCCAATACTCCATGCTCCTCCAAAGTAATCTTCCGTGCCTGATAGTCAAATTTGTCATTGAGCTTGTCCTCAATATTGAAGTAAGATGTAAAGGTCATAGAGGCTTGTCAAAAATTCCTTGTCCAACAAATATCTTAGTGATTTCTTTACTCTTTCTTGCTTGGGCTTGTCCCCACCTAGGCTTTGATACCATGTTAATTTTAGATAACAATGGTATGTTCTATATTTGCAAAAATTAATTCAATGTCCTTATAGAAGCCCAATGATAATATCCATTTATTTTCCAATAGAAACCACATTAACCATTAATCACATTAGATAGTATTCTAGATAGAACACACACAATAAATGCAAAAGACAAGAGAACACAACAATTTGGCTCAAGCCAGGGAAAAACCCCAAGATGGGGGAAACTCTTGATCAATTCTTCTTATTATAAATATCAAATTTTCAGCAGGAAGAGAGAGTACAATAATACAAATTCAAATTCAAAATTGACTTGCAAAATCTTCAATTCTACCCTCAGTCAATAGCAGTCAAAATCTGCCCTAACCATAAAGTCAACTGTATTCAAAGTCTGGTCAAACTCTTCCAAAATAGCTCGATCAAAGGAGATAGGAATTCAGCTTATCTTGTTGGTCAAATTTAGCCCAAAATAGTCAACAAATCAATAGTCAAACTCGGTCAATATGAAGCCAACCCTGCGGTCAAACAGGCCTACGGTTAATGCGAGTCAAAGTGCCCATAAATTCTCAGTTTCTATGCAATTCAATGTTGCCTACCCAAACAGAATTGTTCCTCCAAAAATCACAATGAAATCTAGTCAAAAGAGCCTCGGTCAACGCTGGTCAAACTTCAGCTAAAACGGAAAAGTCAATGCAGTCAAAGGAGCCTCCCAAAATCTGCACATGTGAAAGAAAGAAAGTTTCTTGCAACTTTTATAACCCAATTAGATGAGGAAAAAGAAGATATGTTGAGTTGTGATGATGCCAAATGAGGTTTGAGGTCACTCTTATTTATATGAGTCAATGTGGATCAAAAGACATGTCTCTTAGGCTTCATGAGCCTACATGATGGTGTGGTCAACCTTGACATATTACATGTGTGTGGAATCACCTCAAAAACACATTTCTCCTTGTCTGATTTCAGTAAACCTTAGGTCAATTTTGGTCCTCTCAAAAAGAGGAATTCAATGCAATAATTATCTCCAACAAATGAGTTATCCAAAGTGGAATTTGGCCCTAGTTGAAAACTCTAACACTTCTCCTATGTCTGCTTATGACGACAAGTGAAATCTTACATTTGTGGGCAAAATGCATTATTAGATTTAAGATTGTACATATAGATTAGTTAGGATATATTTTCATTTACTTTATGTTAATTTTAGAAAAAGGGTAACTTGACCCATTTAACTAGTTGTAACCATCATCCTAAATGAAAAAAAGAGTCTAATTTGGGGCTTTATCCAAGTGGTATCCTTAATTTTGAAGAAGATAATTTTTTGCCATCAACATTTTTTGCATTAGAAGGAGGGCCACTGATAAGTAGTCATTTGTAGAGTCTTGTTTTTAAAGTTTTATCTATTTACAATGAATCCTTCCAAACTTCCTATTTGGATTTGTTTCTCTGAACTTGCACCTGCCACTACTCAAATGAAGGTAGTAAATCTCTTGTCAAAAACTAAGTTTAATGGTGAGGGAAATGTTTTTTCTTTTGATCATGTTCTTCAATTTATTTTAAATTGTAATGATTATGACATTGACGAAAGTGTGATTGGCAGGATATTTACTCCTACCTTGACAGTTCGTGCCAAACGATGGTGTGAATCTCTTCCAATTTTCTCTATTCAAAATTTGGAAAAAATCATTACAAAGTTCCTTTATGCATCCGAGGAATATAACTATGAAAATTCCATAGCATTAAAAGGAACATTATTCAAATATGGCTTGTTATCCTCTCTTCGTTGGAATATTTTCTAGTCATTAATAGAGATCCATCCAAACATTTACAATACAATTAAAAAATGGTTGGAGAAGTCCTTTCGAGAGAGATATCTTGTAAATAAATTTATTTTTCTGAATTTATTAGAATTAAATATACGTATTAAGATTAAATTTTATTTTAATAGTTTAATAATCATTTTATTTTTGTTACTAATTTTTTATATTTACGTATTGGCATAAATAAAACTAATGGAATGGTTCCATTGGAAGTACGATTTCACTTAATTTCAATCTACCCTCTTAAGTCAGAGTAGTAGTAGGAGTAGTTTAGTCCAAATTGTTGTTTCTCTTCGTTAGTTTTTATAATGCAAGTGTAAATAAATGAGCAGAGAGCCTTTTAAATTTTCTGGAGGAGAATTTTTTACTAGAACTTACTCAAAGGACGTGTTCACAGAAATTTTCACTTATCAAAATGTTAGTTTTTACTAGATATGCTTGTTCAAATGCTTTGCTCTTACTCTACGGATTCATAATACTGGTTATACTGAGTTTATGTTCATTCTATTAATGCAACTTTCGGTCACTGCATATTTTGTTAAGAAATAAGGCATTTAAACAAGCCAAAAGTTATGTGGACAAGTGAATAAGTTGCAACAGTGGGAAAAGGGCAAGAAATCAATGTATAAATCCAACAGTTGGTGGAAATAATTCCTCTCTATTGACATATCCTTATCCTATCCCATTCTAAACTCTTTATTCCAAAAACGCTGCGCTAGAACATATATTTTCTCACCACAATTGTTGTTGATTTTTATGTCATCTTTTTCCATCCCAAGACATCACCTTGGAACTTACTCTCCTGGATAATTCCCAAGACATTCCACCCTCATTATCTCCAAGAATTGTTTCTTTTGAGATCGGTCTCTACTAATCTCCCTCGTCTCACAACAATTATCTCTGAAGTTACTAGCGAATTCTCCTTGTGAGTTTCCACTGAGAGGGTTCTCCCCGAAATGGACCTTTTCATGATATGTAACAAATATTTCTCTATTTAATCCTTCTACATCGTGACAATTTTCCCAGACGCTATCCATGAGTCTTGTTTAAGTTTTTTCAGAGAAATTTTCTCCTGGGACAGCTCAGTTTCGCACCCCATTTTAAATGGGTTCCTCATATATCCCTTTGCATTCGTCCATGTTTCCACCTCCTTACACATTGTCCCAGATATTTCCTTTCGAAAGTTTTAACGAGAAACACATTCTATTTCCTTTACTTTTATTCACCCACGTAGCATCTGTGTGTCTCCATCTTCCACGTTATGTGAGAAGATTGAATTTGGAGAATAAATCAAGGTGTCCCCTTTGAATTTATTTTGAGGTAGTGTCGTCTGAGATGACGTCCGAAGATACATCAACTCACAGATCATATCAATCTTCCAATAAGTGCTTTCCATCTGTATACCTCACCTGCCCACAACACCGCTTGGCAATTCGATGACTTTGTTTTATGTTTAATCTTATTTTTCCCCTTAAATTTATATTATACACTACATGGGATTTTTTTTCAAATTACATTAATGAATGTTTTTATGAATTGATTATTCGTGTATCTACAAATTTTATTGTCATCGCTATACCGAAGAGAAATCTACCACATAGGAATTGCAGGTTAGGTTGTCAATGGCTGCAACACTAAGAAATTCACCTAAGTCTGTTGTATTATAGGTTGTAATATAGCAAGTAGTGGGTTTAAAATGTTAAAAATTTCCATGTCCACCAGTTGATTCATTGATGGTTGTTATTTTGTTGTGAAAAGTAGAAGTGTTGTGGCATTTGAGTGTGTTTGTGTTTGAGATTTTAAGAACCAAACTAGATTCTTGAGTGTCATGGAAATTTGACATAAAGAAACCCATAAAAAAATTGTATTACATTGATATTCATGTCAATGTGAATTTTCATTTCCCGATATGCCACCTCCCTATAGTGACTCGTGTATCTCTCAAACTTCATGTGCCAAGTGATGATGTTACCCACATGGAGATTTTGGTCCATGTGTCTTCTTCTCATCATGACACTTGTTCCTCTAAACTGGGTCCTTTGTATTTCCTTTTAAGTTTAAACCCTTTGAATTTCTTCAAATATTGGAATCATGCTAGGAAAGTGAGCATGGGTCCCAACTAAGTCATCAAGAAAAATATAGGAATCAATTGCACCAAACATTAATAAAGTGGCCAAGGGACCCAATGGGCTACACCAAATAGACTTAGGAGAGTGAAAAGATTGGAAAGTCTATTGGCTAAGATGGAAGTGAAAAGAGAATCTCTAAAAACAGAATAACTTTTAGACAATGGTTATTTATGTAGAATGCAAAGAAAGCAATTGGGATTTTGCTTTTTCTTATCAGTCCTTTTTTCAGAAGATCCTTTATTTCTTCTTTGCACATCTTCATCTATTCTTCATTCATTGGCACTGCCTTAGATCTTCTGAGCTTTCCATTCATCTTGACTGCATTGCAGTTGCAGACATCTGGATCACTGCATTCATAATCTCTGCATTCTGTGTAGTAAGGATCTCTGCATATTTCTCCTTCTGATGATGAAGACAGACTATGATGAGATTAGTAGGAGTCTCTTCACACAAATGATGGCTGGACAGAGCCACAATTAAAAGATATGTATAAAACATTGCTAACGGATCATTTAAAGCAAGTACCCTCAAGTCTAAATAATTAGCCGCATAAAGGCTATGTTCCTCCTGCGACATTATTTTCAGTAGATGCATTAACAAGGCAATTCAAGACTGAAAATTTTGGAGAAGATCTTCCACAGACTCTTCCAACGATTCATCAGGCAATTAAAGAATTAAGGAAGACTATGAAAGAAAACAAGAAATTATGTATTAAAAATCATAGAAATCTTTCAGTAAAAAGGATGGGATCTAATAGTGCTTCTACTTCAAAAAATCCTCCTCTTTCAAGTCAAACAGAAAACTGGACTTATATTTTGAATCCTATTTCTGAACAGATGCACGGGCAAGAGCCACCAGAGGAAACAAACGAGGATGATAGGATATTGCTAGAATGCAATATTATGAATAGAGATGACATGTATTGTATCAAGATGAGAGTAAGGATTGGGAACCAGTATGAAGACTGGAAAGTCTTAATGGACACTGGTTCAAGATTAAACATTGTCAGTGATGCAGTAGTCAGTGCCCATTTGAGACGACCAACTGCATGTCCAAGAGTTATTACAGCCAGCGGTGAAATAGAAACAAAGAAGGAAGCAGAAATTGAAATATTTCTGACAAAAGATATGGGAGTAAGAGTTGTATGTCCCATAGTTCCTAATATGGATTGTGCTATGTATTTGGGAACTCCATTTTTTCAAAATTTCACCAAGCATGGAGCCAAGCTTGACGTCGCTACACAAAGGTATGGATATTTTTTCAGCTTGAATAATAAAGAGATATTCTTTCCTTTCATCAATTCAAATGCACCAAATAGACTTAGGAGAGTGGAAAGATTGGAAAGTCTATTGGATAAGATGGAAGTAAAAAGAGAATCTCTAAAAACAGAAGAACTTTTAGAGAATGGTAAGTATGCAAAAGAAATAGCAAACCTCACTGCTAAGTTTAAAGAATAATTGTTCCGATGACCCCAATGCCTTTTGGCACATTCATAAGCATGAGGTTGAACTACCATTAAAAACAGATTTCAATGGAAAGCTCAGAAGACCTAAGGTAGTGCCAATGAATGAAGAACAGATGAAGATGTGGAGAGAAGAAATAAAGGATCTTCTGAAAAAAGGACTGATAAGAAAAAGCAAAAGCCCAATTGATTGCTTTGCATTCTACATAAATAAGCATGCAGAGATTGCTAGAGGTAAGCCCAGATTGGTAGTCAATTACAAACCTCTCAACAGCATTCTCGACTATGATGCTTATCCCTTGCCAAAACCTTCCACCATTTTGGCCCAAATATCAAAATCAAAGGTATTTTCTAAATTTGATCTGAAGTCAGGATTTTGGCAGGTTGGTATCAAAGAAGCAGACAAATGGAAGACAGCTTTCTCTGTTCCACAAGGGCATTATGAGTGGAACATCATGCCTTTTGGTCTCATCAATGCGCCTTCAGCATTTCAAAGAATAATGGATGAAACCTTCGAAGGTATGGATGAATTTTTAAAGAAATACATTGATGATCTGTTGATACACTCTGATAATATACCAGATCATATCAAGCACTAAAAAATTTTCTTAAAAAGAGTAAAAGAAATGGGTATTGTATTATCTACATCTAAGATTAATCTTTTAAGGACCGTGATAGATTTTCTAGGATACAATATCCAGTATGGCTCTTATACTGTGATCCAAAGAAGTCTCAATTTTGTTGATCATTTTCCAGATGAGATAACTGACAAGAATCAGTTACAAAGATTCCTAGGGAGTCTTAATTATATTTCAAAGTTTTTGAGTCATTGTGCCCAAGATAGAAAACTATTGAATAAAAGACTCCAGAAAATCCCCATTCCATGGGATGAAAACTGCACCCAAGCAGTAAAAAGGATAAAGGAAAGAGTAAAGAGTATCCAGCCTCTGTCTCCAATTAGAGAGGAATGGAAGAAGATAATCATGACAAATGCCAGTCAGGCTGGATGGGGAGCAGTTTTGTGTCAAGAAAATCCAGACAACAAAGGAGGAAAGAAAGAAATAGAGGTATGCCAATATGCCTCTGGACTTTGGGCCAAAAACTAGTTAAATTGGTCCAGCTTGAAGAAAGAATTAAGAGCAGTCTGCCTTGGAATAGCTAAATTCAAAGTTTTTTTCATCTACACCAAATTCACAGTCAGGACTGACTGTCAAGCATTAAAATATGCTATTCACAAAAGCCAATTTGAAGATGTAGAAATGGTCAAATGGATAATGGAATTGAGCCAATATTCTTTTGACATTGAATTTGTTCCAGGAGATAAAAATAGTTTTGCAGACATTCTGAGTAGGGAATTTTTATCAGAACATTCCATCCTTGCTTTAAGTTGCAATTTCATAAGAAGATATGAAGGCACTATTGAAATTGAAACACCAAATGGGTGGGTAAGTTATGATCTTGAAACTCCATTACTTATTCATGATGAAGCTTGGTATCTGCTTAAAGAAATCAGGTACAAAGAAGATATTCCCTATCTTTGGACAGAGACAATGCAAGATGAGATGAATGAAGAATCCATTGAAGCCTTGGAATATTTGGAACATATTGGCAGCAAATTTTATACTCTTGAGAGAGATGATGAAGATGATGACAGAATGACAAGTTTCCACATCACATTCATAAGATTTGATAACCATCTTCATCGAGATAATTATGATCCTGACAGACAAAAAGAATCTTTTTTTACGACTATGAATCTCCAAAACTGTTCAGCCAATTTATTTTATTATGTACAGTCTTCATTTCTATTTGAAGGAATGACAGCGGAGGCCCTACAACGTGAAGACCCCACACTAGATTGGTTCATTGAATGGTGGCAAATATATGGACTCTCAGCTTTGGTCATTAAGCTGTATGCTCCACACATGCTAAAGATTCCTGGCTTTAGTGAACCAAGAGCCCATATGAACGGAATAGTGTACAAAACTGTCAAAGATATTGCTGATATCAGTTATATTTCATTTCTGAAAGGAATCCGACGCTGCGGTCATATCCGATGGTTTTTCACAAATCACTACAAGGCAAGGACAATATCTTCCAGTACCAACTATGAAGATTTTCACAATCAAGTTGATATTGCATCAAATCCTTTCCAATACATCAACTTTTTGGAACCACCTGACAGTCACAGTTCGCAGACCTGGGAATCAGAAAAAGAAGTTAGGGTCCAGTACTTCAACAATTATCTGGTTGAAAGATTCTGGTACCAACACTATACACATCCACAGATAAACTATTACACAATGGATTAAATGTTCTCTTTCCAACCGACGATGGTGTTGGACAAGCTTTCGTGGGTTCCCTTGCTCTGGAATCTCCATTATGTAATTTGTACAAAAACTGCATATCTCTACTTTTGTCTTTTCGAGCTTTCGTGGGTTCACGCGTTCCAAGAACTTCCACTGTGTGAATAATTATGAGTACTAGATTCGGTCCCCACATGCCTCTGGCTATCCATAAAAAGGAAAAGGGATGAGATAACATGGGACAATCCTCCCATGCCTGAATCTGGCTTTTAAAGATTTGTTGAGCATCTTACTTTTGAGTCATTAGCTTGGTACACTCTGCTTTCGGCATACTATGGATGCTTGTCCCCCTTTGCTAGTCCTATAAATATTTCAAATAGCAAGGTAAGGCTCATTCGGGGTATTCGGGAATTGAGAGTTTGAGAGTTTAGAAGTCTGAGTTGAACTTTCTCCTTCTGATGATGAAGAATCATCTGCATAATTCAATTCATTTTCTGAGTCAGACTCAGAACTGATCAATTCATCACAATTTCTTGGAAGATCAAAGAAGTTGACTTTTCCCTTCTTGTTTATGTATGTAATCTTTTTCTTGGAAGACTCCTTTTTCTTCTCTGGACACTTGTTTGATGTATGCCCTTTTTTATTGCAGTCGTAATAGATTATTTCCTTTTCTTTTGAGAACATTTCTGTATGTTTGTATGGCTTCCTTTTGAAATGTCTCTTTGGCTTGCTTTTGGAATGCATACCATTTTAAGGATCAACACATTCAATCACACAGGGTTTGCGGAAATTTCTTTCTTTATTGAATATGAAGCTGATAATTACAACAATGGAAACTTGCAAGACTGAGTTTTCTTCCTTAGATTGACTGCGGCAGCATTTAACGAATATATCTTAGCACAAGGCTTAAGAAATTCGTAGGCTACCTGGCATGCGTGTAGGCTGAGTCTCAAAAACTTACAGACTTACAGACTCATAGAACAAAATATGATTTGGCCACTTTAGGTTCACACTAGCATCAAGTACTAATGTGCACGCTTCTCAAATCACTTACAAATTGGAACTTATCTCGTGGTGCAAGCAGTTCAGACTAAAAGTCCGCAGATGCAGAGCAGGAGAAAATTCGACTCAGACTTCTAAACTCTCAAACTCTCAATTCCCGAATACCCCGAATGAGCCTTACCTTGCTATTTGAAATATTTATAGGACTAGCAAAGGGGGACAAGCATCCGTAGTATGCCGAAATCATAGTGTATCAAGCTAATGACTCAAAAGTAAGATGCTCAACAAATCTTTAAAAGCCAGATTCGGGCATGGGAGGACTATCCCATGTTATCTCATCCCTTCTTTACAGATAGCCAGAGGCATGTGGGGACCGAATCTAGTACTCATAATTATTCACACAGTGGAAGTTCTTGGAACGAGTGAACCCATGAAAACTCGAAAAGGCAAAAGTAGAAATATGCAATTTTTGTACAAATTACATAGTGGAGATTCTAGAGCAAGGGAACCCACGAAAGCTTGTCCAACACCACCGTCGGTTGGAAAGACAACACTTAATCCATTGTGTAATAGTCTATCTGTAGATGTGTATAGTGTTGGTACCTGAATCTTTCAACCAGATAATTGTTGAAGTACTGGACCCTAACTTCTTTTTCTGATTCCCAAGTCTGCGAACTGTGGCTATCAGGTGGTTCCAAAAAGTTGATGTATTGGAAAGGATTTGATGCAATATCAACTTAATTGTGAAAATCTTCATAATTGGTACTGGAAGATATTGTCCTTGCCTTGTAGTGATTTGTGACAAACCATCGGATATGACCGCAGCATCGGATTCCTTGCAGAAATGAAAGATCATTGATATCAGCAATATCTTTGACAGTTTTGTACACTATTCCGTTCATATGGGCTCTTGGTTCACTAAAGCCAGGAATCTTTAGCATGTGTAGAGTATACGGCTTAATGACCAAAGCTGAGAGTCCATATATTTTCCACCATTCAATGAACCAATCTGGTGAGGGGTCTTCACGTTCTATGGCCTCCACTGTCATTCCTTCAAATAGAAATGAAGACTGTATAGAATAAAATAAATTGGCTGAACAGTTTTGGAGATTCATAGTCGTAAAAAACGATTCTTTTTGTCTGTCAGGATCATAATTATCTCGATGAAGATGGTTATCAAATCTTCTGAATGTGATGTGGCAACTTGTCATTCTGTCATCATCTTCATCATCTCTCTCAAGAGTATAAAATATGTTGCCAATATGCTCCAAATATTCCAAGGCTTCAATGGATTCTTCATTCATCTCATCTTGCATTGTCTCTGTCCAAAGATAGGGAATATCTTCTCTGTACCTAATTTCTTTAAGCGGATACCAAGCTTCATCATGAATAAGTAATGGAGTTTCAAGATCATAACTTACCCACCCATTTGGTGTTTCAATTTCAACAGTGCCTTCATATCTTCTTATGAAATTGCAACTTAAAGCAAGGATGGAATGTTCTGATAAAAATTCCCTACTCAGCATGTCTGCAAAACTATTTTTATCTCCTGGAACAAATTCAATGTCAAAAGAATATTGGCTCAATTCCATTATCCATCTGACCATTGCTGCATCTTCAAATTGGCATTTGTGAATAGCATATTTTAATGCTTGGCAGTCAGTCCTAACTGTGAATTTGGTGTAAATGACAAAATCTTTGAATTTAGCTATTCCAAGGCAGACTGCTCTTAATTATTTCTTCAAGCTGGACCAATTTAACTGGTTTTTGGCCCAAAGTCCAGAGGCATATTGGCATACCTCTATTTTCTTTTCTTTCCTCCTTTGTTGTCTGGATTTTCTTGACACAAAACTGCTCCCCATCTAGCCTGACTGGCATCTGTCATGATTATCTTCTTCCATTCCTCTCTAATTGGAGACAGAGGCTGGATACTCTTTCCTTTATCCTTTTTACTGCTTGGGTGCAGTTTTCATCCCATGGAATGGGGATTTTCTGGAGTCTTTTATTCAATAGTTTTCTATCTTGGGCACAATGACTCAAAAACTTTGAAATATAATTAAGACTCCCTAGAAATCTTTGTAATTGATTCTTGTCAGTTATCTCATCTGGAAAATGATCAACAAAATTGAGACTTCTTTGGATCACAGTATAAGAGCCATACTGGATATTGTATCCCAGAAAATCTATCATGGTCTTGAAAAGCTTCATCTTAGATGCAGATAATACAATACCCATTTCTTTGACTCTTTTCAAGAAAAATTTTAAGTGCGTGATATGATATGGTATATTATCAGAGTGTATCAACAAATCATCAATGTATTTCTTTAAAAATTCATCCATACCTTCGAAAGTTTCATCCATTATTCTTTGAAATGTTGAAGGTGCATTAATGAGACCAAAAGGCATGATGTTCCACTCATAATGACCTTGTGGAACAAAGAAAGTTGTCTTCCATTTGTCTGCTTCTTTGATACCAACTGTTGTTGGGAAAAGTATCCAATACGGAATGACCCTATCCCACTCTAAGGGTGATAGTTCCTTAGCAACAATCAAAGCAAAGCTATCTAAGATTACTTCTTTATGAGATGTAAAAGAGGGGAGAAAGAGATCCACTAACCGATGTCTTCCGCTAATGGTTGATCCAATCTTCTCTCCTTGCTGCTTGCCCCCAGCTCCTTGCTCTTTCACTGGCCCAGCTACACCAAGATCCTGCAAAATGGAAAGAGAAGGAAACTACAAGAAGCATACATTCATAATTGATTCAAGGATTAGAATAAATCAAATACACAAGTATAACAATACACCATTGAGACACATGCATATAGAAGAACCTCAAATGCTTTATTAATGGAAGAAGTAAGGTTCAGGAAGTGATACAACCATAAGAGGCCCAATCCAGCATCACCTTCCCAGCAAAAAGAAATCTCCTCTTCACCTCCTTCAAATCAAATCACCCAATAGTTCTAAACTCAAACCAACAGCAATTCTTTACATTCACAAGATTCCAGCCTCCTTAGACCTCATGAGAGAGATCTATATATAGGAGTTTTGGAGAAAGGATGAGTCAGCTTGAGGCTGGCATGAAGCTGACTAGTGTCCTCTCCCACTTCAGTTTTTCTTCAGTTCTTGAGTCCACTTGGAGGTTCTTGCTTCCACTTGGAGATCTAAAACCTCTTACTCATCACCAGTCGAATTCCTTGATCCAAGTGTCATTTTGGAAGCTTCCTGGGCATTGACACCTTGAGGAATGACTGTGCCACATGTCCAAACTCGCCCAGCGCAGGTAGCCTTCTTTGCAGTTGACATTCAACGCAGGTAGACAGTGGAGCAGTTGACATTCAGCGCAGATGCTCAGTGGAGCAGTTGACATGACCCAGAATTGCCTTGTTTTTTAGTGTTTTCAGGTGGAGAACTTTTATTAAGTGTTGTGGTTTGCTGACCTTGTTCCCCTAGGGGTAGGAACAACATGTTTAGGGACTTTGGATCCCTTAGATTATGGACATTTCATGCTTCATGCTGTAAGGCACAAAAATGTCTATAACACCAACCTGCCAAAATCCAGACTTCAGATCAAATTTTAAAAATACCTTTGATTTTGATATTTGGGCCAAAATTGTGGAAGGTTTTGGCAAGGGATAAGCATCATAGTCGAGAATGTTGTTGAGAGGTTTGTAATTGACTACCAATCTGGGCTTACCTCTAGCAATCTCTGCATGTTTATTTACGTAGAATGCAAAGCAAGCAATTGGGCTTTTGCTTTTTCTTATCAGTCCTTTTTTCAGAAGATCCTTTATTTCTTCTCTACACATCTTCATCTGTTCTTCATTCATTGGCACTGCCTTAGATCTTCTGAGCTTTCCATTGAAATCTGTTTTTAATTGTAGTTCAACCTCGTGCTTATGAATGTGCCAAAAGGCATTGGGGTCATCAGAACAACATTCTTTAAACTTAGCAGTGAGGTCTGCTATTTCTTTTGCATACTTACCATTCTCTAAAAGTTCTTCTGTTTTTAGAGATTCTCTTTTTACTTCCATCTTAGCCAATAGACTTTCCAATCTTTCCACTCTCCTAAGTCTATTTGGTGCATTTGAATTGATGAAAGGAAAGAATATCTCTTTATTATTCAAGCTGACAAAATATCCATACCTTTGTGTAGTGACGTCAAGCTTGGCTCCATGCTTGGTGAAATTTTGAAAAAATGGAGTTCCCAAATACATAGCACAATCCATATTAGGAACTATGGGACATACAACTCTTACTCCCATATCTTTTGTTAGAAATATTTCAATTTATGCTTCCTTCTTTGTTTCTATTTCACCGTTGGCTGTAATAACTCTTGGGCATTGACTACTGCATCACTGACAATGTTTAATCTTGAACCAGTGTCCATTAAGACTTTCCAGTCTTCATACTGGTTCCCAATCTTTACTCTCATCTTGATACAATACATGACATCTCTATTCATAATATTGCATCCTAGCGATATCCTATCATCCTCGTTTGTTTCCTCTGGTGGCTCTTGCCTGTGCATCTGTTCAGAGATAGGATTCACAATATAAGTCCAGTTTTCTGTTTGACTTGAAAGAGGAGGATTTTTTGAAGTAGTAGCACTGTTAGATCCCATCATTTTTACTGAAAGATTTCTATGATTTTCAATACATAATTTCTTGTTTTCTTTCACAGTCTTCCTTAATTCTTTAATTTCCTGATGAATAGCTGGAAGATTCTGTGGAAGATCTTCTCCAAAATCTTCAGTCCTAAATTGCCTTGTTAATGCATCTACTGAAAATAATGTCGCAGGAGGAACATACCCTTTATGCGGTCGATTCTTTAGACTTGAGGGTACTTGCTTTAAATGATCTGTTAGCAATGTTTTATACATATCTTTTAATTGTGGATCTGTCGCAGCCATCATTTGTGTGAAGAGATTCCTACTAATCTCATCATAGTCTGTCTTCATCATCTTGACTGCATTGCAGTTGCAGACATCTGGATCACTGCATTCACAATCTCTACATTCTGTGCAGTAAGGATCTTTGCATATTTCTTCTTCTGATGATGAAGAATCATCTACATAATTCAATTCATTTTCTGAGTCAGACTCAGAACTGATCAGTTCATCACAACTGCTTGGAAGATCAAAGAAGTTGACTTTTCCCTTCTTGTTTCTGTATGTAATCTTTTTCTTGGAAGACTCATTTTTCTTCTCTGGACACTTGTTTGATGTATGCCCTTTTTTATTGCAGTTGTAACAGATTATTTCTTTTTCTTTTGAGAACATTTTTGTATGTTTGTATGGCTTCTTTTTGAAATGTCTCTTTGGTTTGCTTTTGGAATGCTGGGAATTCTTCTTAGAATGGAACTTTTTCCTTCGCCTCTGCCCCTCAGAATTGCCAGCTTTCCCAAGGTGCCATTGCTTGCAGAGCTGCTGGTAACCATGTGGTTTTCTTGGATTTGTAGCAGCGCGTGCAATCTTCATTTGTGAACAAAGTTTGACAATTACGGCTTTGACTGCTTGCCTGATCACACCAAACTTATAATCTCCTATTTTGCCTGGAAGTTTGTTTACAATTGCAGAAGATACCCATTGTGGAAGTGAAGCAACAAAGATTTCCTTCCATTTTGGTTCTAGAATCAAATCAGGAGACAAAGTATGGAGCCTATGCAGAAATTCATTAAAGTATTCATCAAAATGTTGCATATTATGCAACTCCATAGCAAGCAATGTTATTGTTGTGATCTCACTAGTGATCTGAGGAAAACAAACAAAATTTACAGTGATCCCATAGAGTAGTTTTCCTATCATATTATTTACGGGAAGATGGCTAACAGGATCCATATATGTGGTTCCATCTTCATTCAGCATGACTGATTGTTCCCAGGAGGGAAGAAGGTTTGGTTATTTTAATGTTTCTACCCTTAACCATGCATCCAAAGTACCTTCAAAACCCCCAATTATTCTTCTACAGGCGTTAATAGGGCCAATATCATCTGCAAGATATGTTCTATAGCATACTAGCATTGAATTTAAAACTGACATGACCTCTGCCTCAGTGCAGTTATCAATATTCCACGAATATGTGGAATTGGCAGACCAATCTTTGTGATATTCAGATTTCATTAAATCTCTTCGGTCTGGGGCTAGATCCCAAGTAGAATTCCACTTGGATCTGGAAGAGGTGGCATTAACCTGGTGTTCAACATCTTCTTCTAGCTCTGTGATGCCAAATTGCTCTTTATCCTGTGTAGAAAAATTGTTAATACAAGCCTCAAGATCTTCAAGTTCTGGGGTTGCTTCTATCTTGTGGAGACTTGTATCTACATCATCCTTATCTTGAGAAGATTCACCAAATATGAATTCAGAAACACTTCCTTTGAATTCATCAGACTTTTCTTCATGAGGTTTTTCTGACAAATAAGGAACTTTACTGAAAACACTGGGATTGGCAAACAAAGAATAAGGATGTGTAGAAGTAGGTGGTGGAAAGTTTATGGAACTGGGAGCTTTAATCAAACTTTCCACTGAAGGAGTTATAGAGTATGGGACGGATGTTTTAGGTTCAGAAAACAGAGCGGTGGATTTGTAAGCCTCTGCACTAGGCTTCTTTTTCAATGATTCTACTCCAGTAGATACAACCCATACTTGATGTTTTACAATATCAAGGCTTTTGTTTACCTTGATGATTTCTTTTCCATGAGCTACTGCTGCTTCATGGATCTTCTTATCTATTTGAATTGATAGTCTGTCCAGGCTCTGGGCGATGGTCTGATCATTTTCTGCCAGGGTCTTGACACTATCATTTAGGCAAACTGTATTGTAATCTTGTTTCTGTAGAACTCTTTCCAACATCAATTTCATTTCTTCACAAGCAGTTTCTACAGAGTTAAATCTACTTCTGACAAACTTTTCTAGACTTGATATAGCTAAGTTTGTCCAATTAGTTGCTGCAATTGCTTCTCTTGCAGACAAAGAAGGATCATCAAGATGAGAGGGAAGAAGTTTATACATTTTCCCATCCTGCTGTCGGATTACAAAATTCTTCCATGGTGGGAATTCTGTATCTGTCTCTTGGATAGAGCCATCTAGAAGTTCCCACTTATGCTTCCCTGGGGTTCCTGATCTGATCATGTTAACATGAAACTGGGAGCATACAGACTTTATTAATTCTTCTCCTTTAGCTCTAATTGCAATCAAATGTTTTGGCAGATTAGGCTTAGAGAGCATATTTTGGATCTTAGGAGAGAATTCAGGAGTGCGGAGAGGAGAAGGAATGATGACACGGTTCTCCTCTAGTTTCTTTTCTACATATTGTTCAGGTGCTTTGATTCTTTTTTGTTTAGCCTCATTCCTGAACTGTTTTATTAGTGATTCCTCTACTTGACTTGCAGAGGGATAATACCATTCATAGAATGATATCCACATGTCTTGAGCTTTCATGTATTCTTTCCATCTCTCGTTGTTCTGCTGGTTGAAAGCTTTTCTGTCCTTCTTTTCTAGAAGGAGCATTTCTTGCATATATAAATGTTCTTTTTCATGAGTATAAATATCCCAATTAAACATTTTCTTCTTCCAAACATTTTCTGGATCATAAGGACCAATTCCTTTGAAGATCTTCAAAAATGCAATTATCTCTTCATCTGAAGGAATTTCTATTGAACTGGGAATCTTGTCAATAGGATTTCTGCGGTAGGCTGGGATAGCAGACTCATGTACAAATCCCAAAGCTCTAGTAGGATTGAGAGAATTTACAATAAGTTCTTCTTGAGGATTAAATAAAGACACTTTTTTATAATTATGCTCAGAAGATTCTTCGTCAAAAGGCGGCACAAACTTGATCATGTTAACTCGATGGTTGTTGGATGATTCTCCATGACGAGTAGGAGGATCAGATGAGAACTGACAAAAAAAATTTGAGCAGTGGGGATGGTCACAGACTGAACTAAAAGGCTGGGATGGGCCTGGTTGTGAGAAAAGTTTTATTGACTCATACATTGCTTGGTCAATTATGAACTGCGGTGGGACTATGACTTGAGCAGGATGTAATTGGTTGACAGAAACTGTTGTGGGCATTGAAGTGATAAAAGGTCCACCACGCTGAGCTGTGTTTACTCTGGGGAATCTGGTGATAACTTTTCCATCTGTTTCAGTGATAATTGACTGGGCGGCAGCAACAATTTTCTTTGTGGGTTTTCCCGATATGAAAGTTGACCACTTTAAACACCTCATAAACAAGCAAGGACTTGTGTGAAGATTATTTTCATACATAGAGATCCCTGACCACATGGAGAATTATATCCACGTGTCTTTCTCCTATAATGCCACCTATCTATCTCACACTTGATGTCACAAAGAGGTGATGTTGTCCATGTGGAGATTCATCTATTTTCCCCATTATGCCACCTATCCTTCTTGGAGTATGGACCTTCACTTTTCCTTTTAAGTTGATTCAATCATTTGAATTTGTTTGAACCCTTAAATTGGGTTGGTCAAACACTAAATAAATGAGAAAGGATACCAATGAATTCATTGGGCCCTGTCTATAATTCAATTGCATCGAACATTTAGAAATAGTTCTTACATATCTAAAATTAATAGTATATGCTCAAAACAAAGTGTTACCTTTAATTTCTTAAAACAATCATTTGTTTTTATGTCCATGAAAAAGCAAGCTATTTATATGATGGAGGTGGTGTGCATTATGAGAGAAATGATTGATGAAGTGCCAACAAAAACACATGCCTCCAAGAAACTCTTTTTACGGTAGAAGTAGTGAATAGGATCAACTAATCTACAAAAGCGTAGATTTTGTTGTGAATTGCATAGCTCCCAAAATCATCAATAAAAAAACTAGAATAGATGATGGATATCTAGACAAAATAAGATTTATTGCACTTAAACTACAATTTATAGGTCTAAAATAGCTTTGACACTAAGTACACATGTTGTACGTTCTCCTCCCAATTTCTATTGAAAATGAAATTATCATTTGGGTACACCATAGTGAAATGGCTAAGGTGCAAACGAAAAATATTATTAATAAATAGCATGAAGGTAGAAAGGGACTTGGTAAGGAAAAATTACAACTAACCATTCATTTAAACCAAACTTAATGTTTAAGGTATTTTTCGAAGAATTCCTAGGATCCTTGCAAACTTAATGATAACCTATTATCAAGTCCATGTTTGAAATATTTGGCACACTTAAGGTTGTCAAGAAAATTTCCAATCAACATCAAAGGATAATGATTCTTAACAATGATCTTATTAAGAGAAAACTAATATGTGACAACACACCACTCGTGTACTTATTTCTTAGGGATAATGAATGCAAGGGAGGCACAAGGGGAAGATCTAGGCTAGAAATGGCTAGACTCCAAGAGATCCCAAATCTAGCATTTGAATTTGGTCACTTCAAGGGGGAAGTAACATATATGTTTGTGTATTAATTAGGGAGGGAGTAGGTGTTAATTCAATGTAAAAATGGATATACCAAGTATGGGGAAGCCCCTCAATCATTTGAAAAACGTCAATAAACTTATAGAACAAGGGTTACATGATGGATGGAGGAGGCTAAGAATAATTTTCCAATTTAATGGGAAAAATCACATAGAGAGAGAGAGAGAGAGAGAGAGAGATTTGTGTGGATGAATTTGGTGAGCTAAATCATTTTCAAATAGGAGAGGGGCAGAGGATACTACAAAAGAGATATCTCATATTTCTTTTTATGTTTAAGTAATTGATCAAGTATTGCAATGGGCATCGTATTTGGCATTGTTGATATGGAATCCACAAAATTAAATTATAATAACCAAAGGAGTATCACATCACAACCGTGTCTTTAAAAGAGTTATTAAAAAAGATAATGGCACATTTTTTCTACCAACAATCAAGGTCATTTATTTTTCACCTATTTAGGTGATAAGGGGAAGGAGGGGAAATTATGGGGGAGTTGAAGAATGGTGGCGAAGAAATGTGAAACAATATTTTTCTATCTTCCACCATCAAGAATCAAAGAGGTCATTCGATCATTGATCTAACAATTACGGCAAATAAGATTTCATGATCAATCGACAAGTAATCATGAGACATCAAGGTCAAACTCAAAAAAGTGAGGCAGGGTTAGAATGAGATATGGTAGCATATTCAAAATAGGGTGCAAGGGCAATGTGGGATTCAAATTTTTGTTTAGATTGTTGGTAAACATATAGGGCCTTGTTGTTGAACTATTGTTGAAGCACGTAGCATTATGTAACATAATGGCACTAGATCTTACAGTAGTGACACTACTTACATGAGCGAGAGGAATGGACAAAAACTAATGAGGGAGGACAAACATAAGGAATGGTGGTAGCAATATGAGAGGTGAGTAAATGAGGATTGAGGTGATGAAAAATGATAGAAAAGGGAACCTCTTGTCCAACTTGTGTTCCACAACCAAGGCACAAATAAATGCCTTATCTAGCATGACTCTTAACTAATTCAACTTCATTTCTAAAAACAAATGACAAACCACAATTGAAGTAAATAATTAGAATTTATTCAGAATCATTGATTTGGAGTTGGATTTTCCACTTGATGAAGAGATCAATATTTTGTTGAATATATTGCCTGCAACCTTGTCAGAGTTGAATCCAACGACTCATTATTTTTTTTCCAATATCTAGGAGGATAGAACCTATTGTGAAGTACCTGGAAAACTCCCTTCAAATATTATTGTTTGGTGTAGATCCACCAAATCCATTGTCATTGATTTCTATATAAATATCAAAACATTCTTAGTGATTCTACCACCAATCCCACTCCAATTCTACTAACTACAGCATGATACTGCCATATTTAGGAGAGTAATGTGTGTATCCGACTAAAATACTGGAGACTAAACCATAAGCTAGGACCATGTCATTTCTTACAAAATTTGGAGATGTTCATGCATGGTGTAAGAATGAAAGGTTTGAAGCTCTTTGAGAGTGGATTCTTGGTGGGGTGTCATGAAGACTAACGAGATAAACGGTTGCACTTGGAGAAAACATTGGAAAATGGAGAGGTGGAGGTGAAAACCGCATAGGAGAACCTAGAATAGAAGATTAAGGGAATACTCAGAGGACATGTAAACCAAAAGGAACTAGATGTTAAAGGAAATGTGTCTATGGTGGAGGAAATATACTTAAAGAAGGAACCAAATCATTGCTTATGAAAGAATTATAGGTGGGAAGGTGGACCAAAAAGAACCAAAACTTTGTTGCAAATGAGAACTTTATTAAAGGCGTTGATATCAAATGATAAGCCATAGGCACATATATATATATATATATATATATATATATATATATATATATATATTGAATATAGAAAATTGCAATCATAAATGAAAAAGTAAATGTTGAAAGTAGAAGCTTACAAACATAGCACAAGAAAATTGGTACCAAATGGATTTTACATTATGATCCTAATACATCAATACCATAAGTACACATTGTGTACACCAATGTGAACGTGGAGCACAAATCCAATATTGATAAGAGAGAAATTACACAATAACTCCATAGAGGATAGAAGGACCTCTTCCAAATACCCAAATGCATTCATACATCGAAATCACTTGTCCTCAATAATGACCACATGATCTCTATATACATATTTACACATTACACATGTGGCCCTTTCATCTCTAGATCAATCATATTACAAATACATGAAAACATTACATGTACATTTAACCCCATATATCCTCTACATTTGGATCACATCATATGCATTTAACCCAATATATCATTCCCTTAAGATCATAATATTTTCTTTTTCTGTTCTTTTAATAAAATATCCTACATATGATTCACAAAAATGCAAACCTAATTAAATTTGAAAAATTCAACTTTAAACAACTAAAAAAATAAAATAAACCAAAATTACATGACAATGAAAGTTAACCATCTTTTCATTATCTTATAACTAATTCATTATCTTATATAACTAATATTAATATTATTTAATAGTGATTACAAAATGTGTTACATCAAAGATTCTATAAAAGCATAACTATAAACAAAACAATTAAAACTAATGAAATAAGATAAATACCTAATTTTTAATTTCAAAATGTTTTGATTTAGTATTTTAATTGAATAATATTTAATGTAATTCATTTGTAAATTCCTTCATCAAACTCATTTTTCAGTTTTGTGTCATGGTTTTATGGTTGGAGCCTTATGGGCTAATGGTTGGAGCCTTATGGGCTATTTTCATATTAGCATTGTTTCTTCTAGACAATTCATATGGTTTTTTGGTTATACTAGATTTGCATGGGTGTTGTATATACTAAATTTATATGATGATCAAAATTGTTTAAATCCTGTGATGTTTTTATTGTCGTCATTGAGAGATCTAGGTAAATCTAGAGAAATACACTTTTCTAAAGTGTATATGCAAAATGTAATTTGTTTACCAAACATAGATAAAATTATGATTTTTTTCCTTGGAAAAAAATAAAAATAAAAATTCATCTGTAAATACAATACTTATACAAGCATTATAATTCTATCAAAAATATAAAAAACATTACTCACGTTGTGAGTGCATATGTGTAATTCAAGCACTCAAGATAATGTCGAAATTTGAAGAGCGTCAATAAATAATGATTACAAATTGAGATAGATTTAAAAAAATTGTAATTAAATAACAATATTAGTGTTTATGATTAGAACACCTAGTACAGAAATAAAAATATTTCTTAATAAAAAATAGGGTATCCATTTTTTTGGTATAAAAAGGAAGAGGGCATCTCCAAAAGACACAAATTCCTAATGTGATGTGATCATGACCATTTCAAATAGAATCAAATATTGGGTTTCCACAAGGGAACTTAAAATCAATTACCCATTTTGTTTCAAAAAGAAAATGATAAGAAACCAACTCAAGGCCCTTCATTTTAATTCATTTTGGCTTATAATGGAGGAATTTGTGAGGTTGGTCACATATTAATTCATTTTGATTTATAATGGAGGAACTTCTGAGGTTGGTCAAGAAAGAATGGAGGCCTTTCAATGATTAAGACATAAGATCAATCATATCTTGATGCTCTAAAAACTTTTAAATGAGTTTAAAAAGTGGGAAATAGAATTATAAAAACATAAATTTATAGATCATCAACAATGATTGGAAGTCAAAAATGAAAATAACACAAATATATGAAAAAAAACAACTTTAGGATTTCCTTGGGGGAAACGAGAATCTCGAGGATTTGGATGATACTAATGGAAACCCCTAGAATGGGAGAGTTAAAATGGTAGTAGAAAAGTAGATCATTATGGATGGCTCAAGGAGATAAAAATAGAGACGTTTTTTAAAATTATGCAAAGCAAAAAATGAACATGAAAATCATATTGGAGATAAGGGTAGTTGGAGGGAGGAGAGAAAAAAAGTTGTGGACATAGCCACTTTAGCGTCAAAGGACATAATGGTAGTGGTGGAATCCTTTCAAAAGGATGAAATGTGAAGCCTAAATGGACGGACCATTGATTTTTAAGTGGGTTTTTAAGATTTGATAGAAAAGGACTTACTTAAAGTGGTAGACTAATTGAGTCTTTGGTCAAGTCTTGGGTGCTTTAAACTATACCATTATAGCATTGATTCCAAAGGAGGACTCCCCATTCTCTTTTGAGGAGATTAAATGAATCTCTTTTTGTAACTCAAGTTATAGACTGATATAAAATAGTATAGTGATGATGATTAAGAAAACTTCTCATATCACATAGCACAAAATCAGTTTGGTTTCCTTAAGCAAAGACAAATCCATGATGCAATAGGAGTGGCGTGTGAATATGTCATCAAGTTGGATTTATCAAAAGGCTCGTGAGCGATCAAATGTTATATGTAAATATTGTTGGAAACACTGGGGGGTGAATCAGTATTTCTTTTCAATTATTATTTATATCAGTTAAAAACATTTATATTTGGAACACAGAAGTAGATAACAGGAATAGATGCTTTTAATAATGTGATATTTGCAATAAATCAAGTACTATATATATATATATATATATATATATATATATATATGGTTTCAATCAGTTGCCAAGCACTAACTTGGACTCTTTGTGAGGCTTCAACCTCCAGAGCACCAACTCTGTCTTATCAAGGCACCAACCTTGAATTTAGGAGCACCAACTCCCAAAGACACAAATCCTTTCAGTTCTGAGGCACCAACCTCAAGAGCTCCAACCCTCTATTGTAAACCGTCTGGATCTGTTTGGTTGTAATTCTCTGTTCCCAACCCTGTTGGGCCTATGACGTACTTCTATCCTCCTGTTCCTTCCATTTCTGCCAGAGCTTTGGCATCCTTTATTTTCTTACAGTTTGCCAATCACCCTAAACTTTCCTTGTTCTCTGTTTTATATTCCTGATACCCCTGACCTTTGGCTTCCTTTCTCCGCTGGCTCTTCGGCTTCCTCAACGCTCGCTTGATCTTTCAGCTTCCTCTGCACTCACTCTTCGGCTTCCTCTGTCTCTTCAAATCCATCAACACACACAGAACACGTTAATGTGGAAGAGAGGCCGAATTACAATAGTGTTGCATATTTAAAAATATCAGAGAGGCCCTTTTTAATATTCATACAATATACATTAATTGTTCATGAAAACCATATAAGAAAGACTATATCCATATAGAGGTCCCACATGCCACATCATCCTTTTATCGTAATCGCAAGTTCTGGAGGTATTTTATAAGTCGTGCCCAAAACATATCCGATGGCCGATTCCCCTTCTGGATGTGATATTATATTAACTCCGCAACTTTATCGCAATCGGAAAATTTGCACATAACATAGCCAATTCCCCGATACGCAGACGTGATATTATTATAAACTGTTTTTAATAACTCTGTCGAGTCCATATATATATATATATATCACAATTGGCGCTTTCAATGTGGCAAGGCTTTACAAGAGGCTTGCAATATGCGACGGATGCGATAATATATTAAATCGTATTGCAATGGTCCAGTCGGGTTCGTATACATATCACAATCGGCAGTCCGGCGGTGTCAATTCTTTTGAACATTGCGATTCAAGGGATATGATATTTCAATAGGTCGTATTATAATGTTGCAGCAGGTCCACATACATATATCGCATCTATATATTATATACTCTTCTGCTCTTTGCTATAACTTGTTTGGGTCCGTGTATTATCGCACCTATATATATATATATATATATATATATATATATATATATATCGCAATCCCATATTTAATATGCCATCCCTTTATAACTTATGATATGATATTAAGCGGTATTCCTTAGCAATCCTCCACCCTTGACCTGTTCATGATCCAACAGTCAACACTTAACCCGATCAACCCAAAAGTCGTCCGTTGATCCTTCGTCGTCGATCAACCCATGCTGGATCCAACGGCCTGCATGAATTTCGGGTGAGCAATTTGCAAGGGAAATAACTACCCGAAAAAAGTGGTTTTCTCTCTCCACCTGAGTGCTAAGTGTCGCCCATTGAATGGAATTGGGCGCTCTCCTCTAGATACCACTTATCGCCTAGCGTCCACTCGAAAACCACTGCCACTATTACAAACCCGCCTTTTGGAATATAACCACATGCATTCACTCTTCATCCGTCTTCTTTATTTCTGCCGATATTATATACTCCTTCGCTCTTTTGGCTCCTCTGTTAACTTCTTTGGCATATATTACATGCGATACTCCCAATATGGATCCTCTTCAATCTTCCGCTCTTACACTTACTTGGCTTTCTTGTGGCTTCCGATGCCGCTCCAATACCTCTTCTCTGCTTTGATAGCTCTGCTTCGATAGCTCCTTTGACTTGCGATATTCTCTCCAATGGCTTAACTGTCTTGGCTTTCCTCTGGTTTCTCCTCACGGCTTCTTGCTCCCGTTTCTTAAGGGATATTCTCTACTTCTCCTTGGCCTCACATCATTGTTTACTTATCTAGAATATTGCCATATTGACATCAATGACAATCTAGGTCAAAAATCTCCCCCTTTGCTATTGATGGCAATATTCTTCTTCTCTCCCCCTTTGACATCAATGGCAAAGGAGTGCTCAACGACTACCCCTATCAAACTACTCCCCCTGTCCTGCAACAGCTTTATGAATCAACTTAAATGATGCTAAAGAGATAACTCCCATCTTTTGACGAAGATGTTCAAATGCTTCTCGAGGAAGAGGTTTTGTGAAAATATCAGCTATCTGCTCCTTAGTATTGATATATTCCAAGATGATGTTTTATTCAACTACTTGTTCACAAAGGAAATGATACTTGATTGGTATATGTTTGGTCTTTAAGTGCATCACTGGATTTTTGCTAAGGCTGATCACACTTGTGTTATCACAATAGATGGTAATTGGTTGATTTGTACATATGTTGACATCTTTTAGAGCTTCCTTCATCCATAGTATTTGAGTACAACAATCTGCGGCAATTGTAGATAGTGATATGGATGTCTGTTTTTTGCTGAGCCAAGATACTAAACAGTCTCCCAGGAAGAATGCATTTCCACTAGTACTTTTCCAATCATCGACACTTCCGGCCCAATCAACATCGATGTATGCAGTCAAAGTAAGAGTTGAGCTCTTAGGGTACCAGAGACCAAAATCAGGAGTTCCTTTCAAGTATCTGAGAATTCATTTTATAGCCAGCAAATGGGATTTTTTAGGAGTTGATTGAAATCTTCCCACCATTCCTACTGCTTGCATAATGTCGGGTCTCGTAGCAGTTAAGTACAGAAGAGCTCCAATTATTGACCTATAATGAGTTGCATCTACCGGAGGGGAGTCATCATTTTTGCTCAATTTTCAACTTGCGGTCATAGGTGTGCTCATGGGTGCACAGTCTTCCATTCCATATCTTTTAAGCATGTCTTTAAGATATTTGGCTTGAGATATAAACATGTTTGTCGTGGTTTGCGATACTTCTAGTCCAAGGAAGTGAGATAACTCTCCTATCATTGACATCTCGAACTCTTTTGACATATTTTGAGAAAACTCATGGCTCATCTCATCATTATTACTAGCAAAAATCAGATCATCAACATAATCAAATGTGACTAGTAACTTATCCTCATCCATCTTTATGTAGAGATTACTTCATGCCACCCCCTTCTTGAAACCTTGTTCTTGTATATAGTGATCCAATCTTGCGTACCAAGCTCTAGGAGCTTGTTTCAAACCATATAATTCCTTTTTCAACTTACAAACAAAGTCTTTCATTCTATTAGATTAAACCATTCTAGTTGCTCCATGTGGACTTCTTCTTTGAGTTCCCCATTCAAAAATGCTGATTTTACATCCATTTGATAGATTTTGAATCCTTTTGACCAAGAAAATGCCAAGAACATCCTGATAGCTTCCACATGAGCTATTGGTGCAAATATTTCTTCAAATTCAATTCCTTCAATTTGCGAATAGCCTTTACAAACAATCCTTGCCTTGTTTCTGATGATTTGTCCATCTTCATTCATTTTGTTTTTGAATACCCATTTGGTTCCTATTATGTTTTTGTCCTTTGGACGAGGTACAAGCTCCCATGTCTCATTCTTCTCAATTTGAGACATTTCTTCTTCCATGGCTTTTACCCAATGAGGATCCTTGCTTGAGTAAATGTTTCTGGTTCCATCATGGATAAAAGAGCAACATCATTCTTCCTTGGTGTACTAGTCATCTTTCTTCGGGTTTGCATCCCTTCATCCATATTTCCAATAATCTTCTCTTCTCGGTGATATTTTTGGAGAAATTTCATCTTTGAAGGGGTTTGAGATGGTTCTTTTTCCTTGGTTTTTTCTTGGTCTTTTTCTTCTTTTTTAGGTTCCTATTCTTCAATGAGATGATCAACTTCATGTTCTTCAATTTCTTTTTTTGGAAGGTCTTCATCAATTTTTACATCAATGCTTTCCACTATTTTCCATAGTTGGTTATTGTAGCACTTGTAGGCTTTGCTTCTTATAGAGTATCCAAGAAAGATCCCTTCCTCAACCTGTGAATCAAATTTTCCTGGTGAGCCATCATTGATTTTTATGAAGCTTCCTTCCAAAAATCTTGAAGTATTTTACTAAAGCAGGTCTTCCTTTCCATAATTCATAAGGAGTATTTTCATTATTTGGTCTTAATTGAGTTCAATTCAAGGTATAGACAACTGTCCCGACTGCTTCTCTCCAGAATTTTGGCTGCAAGTCAGCTGCTATTAACATTGTTCTTGCCATTTCTTGAACTGTTCGGTTTCTTTTTTCAACTACCCCATTTTGCTTGGGTGTTCTGGCAGCAGAGATTTCTCTTTTAATTCCATGTGTTTTACAGAATTCATTAAATTATTTTGATATGAATTCTCCCCCTCTATCTGTTCTGAGGCACTTAATCTTTGAGTCTTTTTCATTTTCTACAAGAGCTTTAAGATTCTTAAAACACTCAAATGCTTCGAATTTATATTTTATAAAATATATCCATATCATTCTAGTATAGTCATCAACAAATAAATCAAAGTACCTTTCTCCTTGGAGAGCGGGAGTTCTAGTTGGTCCACATAAATCAGCATGGATGATCTCGAAAGGCTTTGATGTAGAAAACTCCTTGGTCTTGTGGCTGGTTCTGGTTTGCTTTCCATGTTGACATGGACCACATATTCCTTGATTTGGTTTGAATAACTTTGGAATGTCTCGTACTGCTTTAATCTTGTTGATATTGATCAAGTTATCGATGCTTGTATGTCCAAGTCGCTTATGCCACAACCAACTTTCATCTATTTGGCTTAAATAGCATTTATCTTCTTGAATCTTGTTCAAAATGTAGATGTTATCTGGTGTTCTAACCCCTTTCGCCACAAGTTCCCCTAAGCAAGAGTTCCTTATTTCACAGTGTTTGGTGCTAAAGAAAACATTATGTCCTGGATCACAGATTTGGCTAACACTTAGGAAGTTGTGTTTGAGCTCGTTTACTAGCGAAGCATTTTGAGATTTTCCTTTCCCATTAATAAGAGTAATAGTTCCTTTTCCAACAATTTTGGCAGATCCACTTCCAAAGGATACATTTCCTTCCTTTTTGTTCAATGAGACAAACTTCCTTTTGTCCCCTGTCATGTGTCTAGAGCACCCACTATCCACAAACCAATGATTTTCATTATTTTGAGCACATAGAGTTAGGCCACATTTATTCGTGTTGGAATTCTCACTTCTTGCTTTTCCTCTTTTGAGTGGGCAATTTTGTTCATTGTGTCCATTATTATTACATAATGAGCAAATCAGATCAAATTTGGCCAAGGGATCAAAAGAATTGTAGATCTTGATTTGTCCTTTCCCTTTGGGGACTTATGGTTTGTTTATTTGATCCTTCAGTTTTGGTGTGTCATTCTTACGAGCCATGCAATATCTAGCTTGATGACCAAAATTTTTAAATGGAAACAATGCCCAAAAAAGATAGTTTTGTACCTGTTGTAATAGCCATGATTTGAATTAACATTCTTCCTTGGAGTTACCCCCGCTTCATTTTTTGGATTTGAGATGGGCCTTTGATGAAATATTGTTTTGATCTGTTGTAACATCCATGATTGGAATCAACATTCTTCCTTGGAGTTACTCCCTTTTCATTCTTTGGATCTGAGATGAGCCTTTGATGAAATAATCTTTCTTCTTTTGGGTTGCTGGAAAGTACATCGACATAGCTTTTCGTATTATTCTTAGTACTTGATGATTCTCCTTTAAAACCTATTCCAGATTTTCCATGTTGAGGTTTTTTATTATTTAGGATAGCGTCAAGTATTTGAGAGTTTTCCAACCCTTTTTAACTTGCTCCAATTCCTTCCTCAAAGATACTATTTCGGCTTCATGTTCTTCGCAAGCTTCTTCTTTTTATTTTAGCTTATTTTTCAAGAGATCTTCCCTTATTTTTATTTCCTCGTTTTCTACCTGAGAGAAATGATTTTATTCCGTAATTTCTCATTTTCTTCAATGGCACTTATTAACAATTCATTTACATTTCCATCTGGCCCTGAGTCATCATCATTTGTGAATGCCATGAACAATACTTCTTGGCTTCCAGCATGGTCATTTTCTTCATCTGATTCTTCATTGCCACCTTTGTGGTGAGGGAACTGGTTAGTTGATTTCTTTTTGATGACTACAAATTCATCTTCATCAGACTCATCTTGCTTAGAGAGGAAATTCTTCTTATTGAACCCTTTCTTTTTGTATACCATCCTTTATAATTTTCTTCATAATCACTATCATGCTTATGAGGACATTTTGCAGCATAATGACATATTTTTCCACATTTGAAACAAATAAGAGGGTATTTACCTTTTAGCTTAGATCCTTTCTTCAGCCTCCGTACAAATTGTGCCAATTCGGATTCAACATCGGAGTCATCACTACTGACATTCCTTTCTTTCCCCTTTTTTTATTTTGAGGCCTTGAATGTTGCATATTTCGAACTTGGGCAACCTATTCTCATCTCATAGGCAATGAGGATTCCATGGAGTTCATCCATCTTGAGAGTATCTAGATCCTTCACTTCTTCTATGGCACTTACTTTGGAGTCAAATCTGTCTGGGAGAGATCTTAAGACCTTTTGAACAATGGTGCTTTCTTCAATGTTTTCGTCCAATCCTTTAAGAGAGTTGACCACTTCAGCTACTCGGAGAAAGTATGATGCAATATCTTCTTCATCATCCATTTTCAGACTTTCAAATTGCCTTCTATGAGTTTGAAGCTTTGCCTTCTTGACTTTGGAGTCCCCGTCGTATAAGCCAATTAGCTTATCCCATACTTCTTTGGCAGAGTTACAATTCATGACTTTTGTAAATTCAGAATCAGTGATTCCACTAGTGATGGAGTTTAAGGCTTTTGCATTTGCAACGTAGACTTTCCTCTCGTCTTGATCTATTGGAAGAGTGGAAGGAGCTATGTACTCATTTAAGACTGAATGCCAAACCTCAGGTCCAAGGGACATTAAGTAATAGGACATTCTCTTTTTCCAGAAACCAAAATTTGTGCCATCAAATAGAGGAGGTCTTCCTGACACTTCTTGATTTCTCATCATGACTAAGAATCCTTCTTCAAGCTGTTAGGCTGATATGAAGAAGCCCACTCTGATACCAATTGTTGGAAATACTGAGAGGGGGGGTGAATCAGTATTTCTTTTCAATTATTATTTATATTAGTTAAAAACATTTATATTTGGAACACAAAAGTAGATAACAGGAATAGATGCTTTTATTAATGTGATATTTGCAATAAATCAAGTACAATATATATATATATGGTTTCAATCAGTTGCCAAGCACCAACTTGGACTCTTTGTGAGGCTTCAACCTCCAAAGCACCAACTTTGTCTTGTCAAGGAACCAACCTTGAATTTAGGAGCACCAACTCCCAAGGACACCAATCCTTTCAGTTTTGAGGCACCAACCTCAAGGGCTCTAACCCTCTACTGTAAATCATCCGGATCTGTTCCAACCTACTAGGCCTATGACTTACTTTTTTCCTCCTGTTCCTTCCATTTCTGCCAAAGCTTCGGCTTCCTTTATTTTCTTACAGTTTGCCAGTCACCCTAAACTTTCCTTATTCTCTGTTTTATATTCCTAATACCCCTGACCTTTGGCTTCCTTTCTCCACTAGCTCTTCGGCTTCCTCAATGCTTGCTTGATCTTTCAGCTTCCTCTGTGCTCACTCTTCAGCTTCCTCTGTCTCTTCAAATCCATCAACACACACAGGACACGTTAATGTGGAAGAGAAGCTTAATTACAATAGTGTTGCATATTAAAAAATATCAGAGAGGCCCTTTTATTATTCATACAATATACATTAATTGTTCATAGAAACCATATAAGAGAGACTATAGCCATATAGAGGTCCCATATGCCACGTCATCCTTTTATCACAATCGAAGGTTGTGGAGGTCTTTTATAAGTCATGCCCAAAACATAGCTGATGGCCGAGTCCCCTTCTGGATGCAATATTATATTAACTCCACAACTTTATCGTAATCGGCAAATTTGCACATAACATAGCCAATTCCCCAATACCCAAACGCGATATTATTATAATATTTTTTTAATAACTCTGTCAGGTCCATATATATATATATATATATATATATATATATATATATATATCACAATCGGCACTTTCAATGTGGCAAGGCTTTACAAGAGGCTTGCGATATGCGACAGATGCGATAATATATTAAATCATATTGCAATGGTCCAGTCGGGTCTGTATACATATCGCAATCGACAGTCCGGCGGTGTCAATTCTTTTGAACATTGCAATTCAACGGATGCGATATTTCAATAGGTCGTATTATAATGTTGCAGCGGGTCCGCATACATATATCGCATCTATATATTATATACTCTTCTACTCTTTGCTATAATCTGTTCGGGTCTGTGTATTATTGCATCTATATATATATATATATATATATATATATATATATATATATATATCAATCGCATATTTAATGTGCCATCCCTTTATAACTTATGATATGATATTAAGCGGTATTCCTTAGCGATCCTCCACCGTTGATCTGCTCACGATCTGGCGGTCAACACTTAACCCGATTAGCCCAAAAATCGTCCGTTGATCCTTCGTTGTCAATCAACCCGCGCTGGATCCAACGGCCTGCATGAATTTCGAGTGAGCAATTTGCAAGGGAAATAACCACCCGAAAAAGTGGTTTTCTCTCTCCACCTGAGTGCTACGTGTCGCCCATTAAATGGAATCGGGCGCTCTCCTCTAGATACCACTTACCGCCTAATGTCCACCCGAAAACAATTGCCACTATTACAAACCCGCCTTTTGAAATATAACCACGTGCATTCACTCTTCATCCGTCTTCTTGATTTTTGCCGATATTGTATACTCCTCCGCTCTTTTGGCTCCTTTGTTAACTTCTTTGGCATATATTACATGCAATACTCTCGATATGGCTCCTCGTCAATCTCCTTCTCTTACACTTACTTGGCTTTCCTGTGGCTTCCGATACCACTCCAATACCTCTTCTCTGCTTTGATAGCTCTGCTCTGATAGCTCCTTTGACTTCCAATATTCTCTCCAATGGCTTAACTGTCTTGCCTTTCCTCTAGTTTCTCCTCATGGCTTCTTGCTCTTATTTCTTCACGGAACTACTCTACTTCTCCTTGCCTCACATCATTGTTTACTCATCCAGAATATTTCCATATTGACATCAATGACAATCTAGGTCAACAAATATTACTCTCATTCATATAGGCATCAATTCTTCTATGGTGAGATGGATTATGCATTGTTTCTTTACAACATCGATTAATGGATTATGTGCTCCCAATTTCTTCAAGCGAAGTGGCTTTCAACAATGTTACCCCCTATATCATCATTTCTTTTTTTGCGTGGTGGAGGGACTCAATCAAGTCAGGAAGGCCTATTAGGCTAATGGAAAATGAAAGGAATTAAAATTGGGAGATAACTAACATTATCTAAGTTGTTATTTAAGATTGCATTGTTTGGAAAAGAATATTTGAGGTAATACAACTTTTAAGAACTTTTGGATTATATTGCTTAGCCACTAGAATGGATGTAAAGTACCATAAGTCCCCATACTCATGCAATGCACTATCTAGAAATCAAGAAGGGTAACTATAAAGAAAATTCCCATTCCAAACCATTATATTTAATTAAGGTTTCAAATATTTAGGTTTTGTGGTGAAGCTTAATGATTATGGCAATAGAGATGGATATAGCTCTATCAAAATACGGTAAAAGGAGAGGTAAAGTGGTGCAAAAAATATCTTTCAAGAAAGGGTGAATTGGCATTGTTAAAATATATATGACTTCCCGATGTACTAGCATTCATAAGCTAATACCCAATAAGGTCAGTGTTGTAGCGGCTACAATAGCCAATCAAATTTTCGATATTCTAAAATTTGGAGCACCTTTTTATCTTGGAATCCTCATTACAATAGTTATCCTAAGCCTTCTTATCTATAGGATCCTTCTTGGTTTTCTTTCACTTCGATTTTGACCCAAAAGAATCCTTCTCACAAAATTTTGTGATTAAGTACATCGCAAGATTGCATTATAAATTTGTGATCCAGTCAGAGCATGAAAAATACTTTATCACAATATGTCATCACAAAATGTGATTATCCCTTATCGCAGATAACAATAGCATCATCTACCTCTTGTAATTGTGATTTGGGGCTAAGGATCCATCCTGCAATCAAATTTGTGCTATCGCATTTTGCGATGCGACTCTGCTACCATTAATTTCATCGCATTGCCTCTCGTACTACCACGATTTTTTCATGACTAGGCAATTAATGTGCATATCTACACACGTGTGACCAAAACTTTACATAAAGGGGCCACCCCCAATTCATTTGCACACCGTATTTTTCTCTAAGACTGTGAGTACACGACGCAAAGAGGCTTCTCAAGTCGTGCCCTACATCTGCAGCATGTGATCGCAAATAGCACTAAGACCCAGGTTACTATCGCTCTCGGCTTATGTAATTTTCAATTGTGGTTTTTTCGTTCTCTTTCTTTGTCCGTTGAATTACCCGTTGATCCATTTTTCTCGACACTTTTCCTACCCCAGACCTTTGATTATATATGCTTAACATCATAACTCTTTGCCCCAATGCCTCCATGCTCCACATTATAATACTTCTAGCTCTCCCACTGTAGCAGAAATTCCTCAACTTACCCTGTCATGCAAGCGCCCAAAGTCTCCACACTTAGAGTCGTGCATATCCTACCATATCACACCAGTGGAATCTATGGTAGCACCCTTAACACTCATTTACCTAAATTTTCCACCATCAATACCTCGTCGCTCTTGCCATAGCACATCATGCAATTGTGATCAGTGATTGCAATAAGAGCATTATCGCAAATCGGTTTTTCATATCACAGCGAAATCTCACCTCCTCTCTACCCTTGTTATCTGCAATTAAGTGAATCGTGACCCACCCCTTATCACAAATCATTATTACATGTCACAGTTGAAACCCATCTACAATCTAACCTTGTGATCTATAGCTAGATCCCATTTTCTTCCTATCTTTACAATTTGCGATAGCTAATAGCAATATGCTCCCCCAATCTGTGATTAAGTCCAACCACAGTCTAACTTCACAACTTGTGATCCAATTTTAAACAGTAATTTATCTTGTGGTTTGCTAATAATATGTGTTGTTTCCATGAACATATTTGAAATGTCAAGTACCATTGATCTTGATTGTTTTAGTATTTCATCATCTACCAACGAAATGGCTCCAGCGACCAAAAATAGGTATGGAAAGGATTTACCATAAAGCAATATCGAGGGAATTATGGAAAACCCCCTCAATAAAGCACCTATATATATGGACATTGCATACTATATAAACAAGAAGGTGAAGATAACATGGGCTGAAATATATTGATTGTTTGTAAAAAAGGAGGTGCCACAGGATGAAAAATATCGTCAAATGTACATCAATGTTAAGAAATCATGGTTTCACAAAGTCGCAACTCACCCAATTGTTTTTCCACGTGCAGAGACAATTGAATGGGTTCTTCATCATATAGATTAAAATGACACAATAGTTAGAAATGATCTGGGTGAACCAGTAGCAGCTTACACGGCGTCTGATATAACTAAATATTATAGGCTACCTAAACATAATGTAATCCGTGATCAAAAATGGTTTGTTAGTTTCACCAAACTGACAAAGGATATCTTGAAATATTAGTAGCAAGAGCCAAGTAAATTTAGGCACATGGAATTTACAAAGACCAAATCACTCAAGAACGTATAGAAAATGCTGCAACCATGTGTTGCATAATGTATGGTAAACTGAATGCAGAGATTTTTAAGGAAGGTCAGGTTCCCATGATCTATGCATGTGCCACAAATGGAACCATTTTCAATTGGGAAAATATCATGGCTTCATCTATTCAAATGAATATAAAAAGGGAAAAGAATGCCTCGAGCAATCAAAATTTTACATGTCATCGTACTTGTTGGATGCCTTGTGTGCTAGATGCGAGTTCGAGGGGTAGGAATGGAGATGGAGTTTCAATCATGACATTCCACCTGTACATATATATTGTAGAAATTTATGGAACACATGATACAGAGGGATGTATGACTAAATCATTAAACACTTCATCTCAACAATATATCATAAAAATTTCAACATGGAACCTCCCTGTATGTCATATAGCGCCAGGGCATCCCTACAAAATATTGCAGATTGGTTCACTTATAGAGATATTACATACATCAAAATATTTGGTGCATACAGTTCCCCTCATCAATTACCTACATTCGTCAATGACAAAGTGGTACTACAAGAAATGGTGTACCCATTTACTACAAGATTGGAAAGCTCGTTGGTGAAACAAAATAAATATCCATGACCTACATTTCCTTTGAAAATCGGGGCCCATTGTATTCAACATTTCAAGGACTCAAAGGAAGAAGCCCAAGATTTGGAATACTTCAATTTTGGTGAACTTAGTTTTCACATATATGATCCAAAAGGCATTGCCAAACATTGCAAAGCAATCAATTATAGTTGGTCATATGCTTCACTTGTTGATGAAGATGAGAAGGTAAAAAACTTCTTCAACACTGCCAAAGCCTTGGAATCATATCAAGGGATTGGTACCTCTCAGCCTTTAAATAACCCTAAACACTCAGATGGAGACTCGCAGGAGAGCATGAATCTAGAAGAGAGGAGATTTGTATTAGAAAGAAAATAGAAGGAGTACATGAAAGAAAGATTGAAGAAACAAAGGGTCGAATGGGAAGCCAAGGAACAAGCAGAAGAGGAGGCTAAGAAAAATCAAGTCAGAGAGGAATCAATGAAAAAGAAAAGTAAAGAGATGAAGAAAAGAGAGGAAGAGGAAAGGAAAAAGAAAGAAACACTGAAGAAGAAAAACAGGAAGCAACAAAGAAGAAGAGGCCATGAAGAGAAGAGAAGAAGAGGCAAGAAGAAAGGAAAAGAAAAGAAGTAGCTAAAAGGAGAGAAAAAGAGTTTTCCAAGCAGCGAGAGGAGGATCTCATTGCCAAAGAACTAGCTGACAAAGAAGAAGAGTAGTTCAAGTTGAATAACTTGCAAATAAAAGAGATTATACCCTCTATACATTTCCAACCTCCCATGTTGAATTTCCACGATCTTGGGATCTAGGATAGAATCTTAAAATCTCTGACGCTACCAAACCAAGAATCTCAACAAAGCTACTTTGCAAAGCGAAATATAAATAACAATAAATCACTCATGCACAAGTGAAGACAACTTTTTACAAAATATTGTACAAATATGTACAACAACCCATTCTTCATTATATTAAACCGGCAGAGTAATACAATAGTCTAGGGCTCTAGCACAAGGGATAATGGCCCTCAATTATACACAAGTATAAGAATACAAGATACAATGACAATCTCATTGCTCTATTGCACAATCACATCCTCTATGTCGTATCTCGTCCTGCAAATCCTTTGCTTTCATTCTACTCTCTAGTGACCCCTTAGTCCATCAAAGGACAACACATAGAGTCTCCATGAGGGCTACCTACTATCACTGTTACAAGTCACTTCTGCTACAATGAACACGGGTTGATCCAGTCTGCTCTTCTAGGCTGGCCAATACCTGAGGTCCAATCTACCAATCTAGAAGTCCATTAGTCCATCAATGTAATGCACATTAGGCTCAAACCTCCACCCACCCTTCATTTGTCAAGCTCTTTTTATCACTTCTTGTTAAGGGCTAGTTGGGCCTACCAAAATGTTGCCCTCCACCAGTGAAATGGCACCCAATCCAATCACTGTAGAATTTGCTCCTAATTGAGGTTTTTAACCACACAATTTAACCCCAACAATTGGCTCCCATAAGCTACAAATTGTCAACTTGGACACCATCCACCTAGCAACAATTCAACATTAAATCAACAACAACTACCTTAATTTTGTTCCAACTCTATTGTAGGTAAGCTTCACTGGTTAGACATGTCAACGCTCTTAATTCCTCCAAACTACCTCTTATCAACTGTGGTTCCCCTCTTCTTAATTGTTTCTCTTGTGTGCTTGGTTTTTGGGTTGTTACTAGCCCGCCAGATAGACATGTGGCCCCTCACCAAGATGAACTAGGGTTGCATCTCTCCTTAAATCACCCAAACAGACTTGCGGCACCTTCTTTAGAAATCTGCCCACAACAAGCTTGGACACTGCCCAAAATTCCTCCTTGAGGCCTTGGCCTGCTCCTACTCCTACTCAGCCCCTGAAATAGTCATGAGCAGACCTCAAAACAGCCCTATTTCCAAACTCGACCTTCCTTCTTGAGTTGCGGCTACCTCATAAGTTGATTCGTTTATGAAATGTTGTTCTTGAATGCTCAAATGAACATCAATCACCTCTTATTTATACCAAACAAGAGGGCTCAACGATTTCTCCAAGGACATGTCTTTTGGACATTTCCACTTCAAGCCTACATGCTTTGAATGCCCAAAAAATTCATTGTCAACTTCAAAAATGCATCACGTCAAGGACATCTCGAATTTCGATAATTCTCAAAGCGTTGGATTCTCCTTGCCAACGCCTATCATCTCCATCCATCACATGTCCAAAATTCTCCATGTGTTTGGCCCAAACATCGATGGGTCCAAAACCCCAACCTTAGGTTCCAAGCCCACAAATGACTTTTGTGGTGCTTCAGCCTCCAAACCTCGAACCCTAGGGCTTGGAGTACCTCCCAATCTGCTCAAAGATCAACACTCCCTCTTAGTGAGGGAGGTACTTCCAAGACTAGGAAGTAACTCATCATCATCATCATCACTACTCGCAACACACCCAACTCCTGATGCTCACAACTGCAGCAATCCCTATAGCATGAACTATGCCTCTCTCGGAAGTGTCATTGTCGCTAGAAGCATCTTTCTTCTTTTTCTTCTCCTGTAATATCTTCCACTCTCTCCATGATTCCTTCTTGGAAGTTGTAGGAGCACCCTTGCTCCCCACTGACCACATGTTCTTCTTGGGCTACAAAGTTCCCCTATGAACCTGCAAGATCCCTTTAGAACTCGAATCTCCCTGAGTCTCTGAAACCTGGACCTTCTTCTCTAGAACATGTACTTGTACCTCTGAAGCCTGCACCTGGTTTGCCTAATTTTTTTTCCCATGATCTATAGGCTTGCCCGTCATCCTGTATAGACCATGATTTCTAACTCCAAGCACAATACCTACAGAGCTAGAGCCTCTAGGTCCGATTCTTGCCTTCGCATCTTGGAACAAGACCTCAAACCCCTTCTTCTCGATCATCGACACAGATATCACGCTATCTCTGAGCCCTAGTACAAACAATAGATCCTGGACCCGCATCACCCATCCCGTCTCCATCTCGAATGACACAAATCCTGATCCTTGGATCTTCTTCTGACTCTTGTCACCCAACACCATGTGCAACTTCGAGTCCCATTCAACTAGAGTCTCAAAACCTCCTAAGACCTTGTCATATGTTTCGACACACCACTGTCCACGTACCATCCATCCTCATCGATAGTACCCTGCAAGAAATGAGAAATCATAGCAAATTCCTCCTCATCCAACCTTCTAATAAGAGAATCTATCTCAACAGCGGTGGCAACACTAGAAAATTGCTTCCCTTTCTTCTTCTCATCATCCCCCATCTTCTTCTTCATCGAACATCTCGACAAAAAATGATCGATATCGCCAAAGTTGAAACACTTGACTTTACTCAAGTCCTTCTTCTACTTACCCTTCATTCATGCTACAAGTGCCACGTCATCATCGAAAGCCTTCTTCTTCGGATGAATATCCTCGTCTCGTAACTCTTCCTAAATGAATTCATCCCACAACCTATTCTAGTCTGGAAACTTCTCTCTGGCAACGATCCCCTTAATGAAGGGATTTCATTCCTCGGTGAACCCTTTCAAAGAAATCCTCGCCATATCATAATCTGAAATAGTCACAGTAACAGCAACAAGATGATCTTTGACATGAAAAAAGCTCGTTAGATACGAAGTCACTCCTTCACCTTGTATCATCTTGGTGGACTTCAACTTATTTTCCAATACCAATACCTAGTTCTTGTTCTTATTCTAGAACAAATTCTAAAGATCCATCCACATCTTATGTGCAATGTTCTTCCCGGACAAAAGAGGTTTTAAGGGATCTTTCACACCATCTAAGATGATCAATCTCGCCCTCATATCCAAATCCTCGTACACTTCCAACTCCTTTGGGTCAGTTGGATTCTTGATGGATTTCTCGGATAACTCCCAGATCTTGTTGCCCTGCAAGACCAACTTTATCATTTCCTTCCATGGACTATAGTTGTACAACCCCTCCAATTTGTCCTCATACCAAAGACTAGCCCACAACTTCGACACTGTAGTGAGCCCTTCACCTACAATGTGACCAACTCCCTCTTAAGTTGTACTTCTCTTGTGCACACTTTGATTAACCATCTCTCAAAATAGCTCAGACATGCTCTAATACCATGTTGAATTCCCATGAGCTTGGGATCTAGGATAGAATCTTAAAATCTCTTATGCTGCCAACCAAGAATCTCAACAAAGCTACTTTGCACAGCGGAATATAAATAGCAGTAAATCACACATGCACAAGTATAGACAACTTTCTACAAAATATTATACCGAGTAATACAACAGTTTAGGGCTCTCGTACAAGGGATAATGGCCCTCAATTATCCACATGTACAAGAATACAAGATACAATGACAATCTCGCTACTCCAGTGCGCAATCACAGACTCTATGTCGTATATCGTCATGTCGGTCCTTCGCTTTCGTTCTGCTCTCTAGCTGCCCCTTAGTCCATCAAAGGACAACACATAGAGTCTCTAGGAGGGTCGCCTCCTATCACTGCTATAAGTCACTTTTGCTACAATGAACACGAACTAATCCAATCTGCTCTTCTAGGTTGGCCAATACCTAAGGTCCAATCTTCCAATCTAGTAGTCCATTAGTCCATTAATGTACTGCACATTAGGCTCCAACCTTCACCCAACCTTCATTTTTCAAGATCTCTTTATGACTTCTTGTCAAGGGCTACTTTGGATTACCAACATGTTGCCCTCCACTAGTGCAATGGCACCCAATCCAATAATTGTAGAATCTTCTCCTAGTTGAGTTTCTAACCACCCAATTCAACCACAAAAATTGGTTCCCATATGCTGCAAATTGTCCGCACTTGGACACCACCCACCTAGCAACAATTCAGCATTAAATCAACAACAGCATACCTTAATTCTAGTCCAACTCTATTGTAGGTAAGCTTCACTGTTTAGACATATCAACCCTCTTAATTCCTCCAAACTACCTCCTATTAGTTACAGCTCCCCTCTTCTTAAGTGTTTCTCCTATCTGATTGAGTTATGGGTTGTTACTAGCCCTCCAAATAGACCTACAGCACCTCACCAAGATGAACTAGGGCTATAGCGCTCCTTAAATCACCAAAATATACCTATGGCACCTTCTTTAGAGTTTTTCCCACAACAAGCTTGGACACTGCCCAAAATTCCTCCTTGAGGCCTCATCATGCTTATGCTCCTACGCGGCCCCTGAAATAGTCACAAACAGACCTCAAAACAACCCTATTTCCAAACTTGGCCTTCTTTCTTGAGTTACGGCTACCTCGGAAGTTGATTTGCTTATGAAATGTTCCTCTTGGACGCTCAAATGAACACCAATCACCTCTTATTTATACCAAACAAGAAGTCTCAACTATTTCTCAAACTGACATGTCTTTTGGACATTTCCACTTCAAGCCTACACGACTTGAATGCCCAAAAAATTCATTGTCAACATCAAAAATTCATATCTCATCAAGGACATCTTCGATTTCAATTATTCTCGGAGCGTTGGATTCTCCTCGCCATCCTCTATCATCTCCATCCCTCACATGTCTGAAATGCTCCATGGTTTTAGCTTAAGCATCGATAGGTGCAAAAACCCAACCTTCGGTTCCAAGTCCACAAACGACTTTTGTGGTGCTTCACCCTCCAAACCTTGAACCCTGCGGCTTGGAGTACCTCCCAAGCTACTCAAAAATCAACACTCCCTCTTAGCAAGCGAGCTACTTCCAAGACTAAGAACTAATTCATCACCATCATCACTACTCGCAACACTCACCCAACCCCTGGCACTCACAACTACAGCAATCCTTGTAGTATGAAATACACCTCTCGAAAGTGTCATTGTCACTGGAAGAATCCTGCTTCTTCTTCTTCTCCTCGAATGTCTTCCACTCTCTCCATGATTCCTTCTTGGAGGTTGTAGGAGCACCCTTGCTCCACATTGACCACGCGCTCTTCTTAGGTTGCAAAGTCTCCCTCTTAACCTACAAGCTCCCTCTAGAACTTGACTCTATAATAGGAATTGAAAATAAAGGTCATTTAGAAGGTGAAGAGTCGTAAGGGAAGAAGTTGGAAGGTCATGGGAGGTGAAGGGTCACCTCATTTTATATAACTATACCCTTATGGCTAGTTAGAATGGAATTTTAATTTTGGACTCCATTTTGAGCAACTTGTTTAAGAAAACTTGTGCATTTTTTCGAGAAATGTAGTTATAACTTAGTACTTCCACTATTAGATTTCATGGATGCTTCTTGTAATGGTGCATTGGACATTTCAACATAATATTGAGAAGCTCATTTAGCGAAGCCAAGAACTTCATGCATTTGTTGTTGAGCATTGTGGGACTTTTCTCATGGTGATTCAATGGTATGTGTTTGTCTTTACATGTGTTAAGGTTAATGAACTCTTTCATTAGTTTATAACATATCTTGTTTGACGTTGTATGTCTATGTTTTTAATCGTCATTGGTTGAGAACTAATTCACGGTCGATTAACGAATCCTTTTTTTTATTCATGTCTCTTAATTGAAGTGTGCTTACATCCTTCCCTTAACGATTCATGTTGCTTCCTTTGGTTGCAATGATATATTTTGTATCTTACTTGCATAGCATTTCATACAGCTATTCTACCTTGTGTTTGTCAAAAGTTATATTGGTTTTCTCACGCATTGCTCATTCTGTACAAAACAAACTGCACAACAACATGGCGGCAGTTAAGTCCACATATTGGATGGGACTCCTATCCCAATCAATGTAAAATATAATCAGGACTTATAGGGGAGATCCCCTAACTATTAGCATAACACTTTGGCCCGTCAATAGGTAGGTAACAAAGATAAAAAAGATTCTACATTGTTCAAATGGAAAAAGATAGTCAAGATAAAAGAGTGTAGGGGGTTCTGAGCTCAAGTATTATATTCACTACTATGGAAAAGCTTTAGGAACAAACAATTTGGAGCCCCGTACACTTTCATAGCCTATGGGAAAAGGTACTTATTCAAAAACATAACCCCCACCACTATAATAACAAATTCAATCTCCAAAGAAAGCAATTACAAACATATCTATAATCTAGAAACTTTAATGTTATCCTTTCCTTCTTTGGGAGAATGGTTAGTATGGAAGATCACTAATGGTGCAAAGGCATTGGGTAGGTTATGCAAGAAACTATGTAGATGATGGCTTCATTCTCCTTTATTATTTTTTTGTGTAAAATCTCATATAAAAATAATCTTAGTTTTTACATTATGTTGTTCCAAGGTTTTATAAAGTCATGATATTATAGAGAGATTAGATATTTTAATGCTTCAATGCACAATATCAAATGTAACATTTCCTTTCTTTTTTAAAGCAAACCAAAAAAAAAAATTAGAGAATGGGTAACTTAAAAAAATAGGGTGTCACTATACACCAAATACAACTATTTCATAAATGTCACAAATAAACCAATTACAACATATCTTTAAAGACTTAAACCCATGCAAATGGAGAAACGAATTATTTACCAAACCACATGAGTTAAGATCATTTGACAAATGTAACATTATGTTTTTATGAAATGAAACAATACAATTTTCCCCACAAAATAAAGAAGGAATTAGACCCCAAAATAACACAAACTTTTTCAGTTAAGAAACTATTATTAAAACATGACCCTAGACTTGTTAAAACTTTTTCTTCAAATTTTAGTCAAGAGTGGAAATATATTCTAGTCAATGTCATAACTAATTTTAGTACAATACATTCTTAAAACTCTATATTAAAGCTATTGTTAAAACTCTAGCCTAGACTTGTTAAAACTCTTTGAATTTTATTCAAGAGAGAGAATATGTTCTAGTCAACGCCATAACTGGTTTATAAATTCTTACATTGCCTTTGTCAAGTATAGAAGCTTTGCATTGACTAAATTGTCCTTATGTAACCTTGGCGGAGATTATTAGAGAAAACTAAAAAGTCTCTTCCTCCCTATATAAATTTCTAGAGTGCATTTTTTCTTTGCATTTCCTCGAGCATAAAATCCCTTGTGTTTAATGGTTAGCTCCATTGTTAACCTTTGTAGATATTTTTCAACAAATAACCAACAAATCCCCTTCTAACAAGTTCCCTTAATCTTAGGAGATGGACCTATGACCTATTTATGAGCCAAATTTATGGGATGTGGATTTCAATATTCTAAACTGTATCATTAGTTCAAAGCCTTTGGGCTACTACTTAGTAAAAGATAAATTGTAGCAAATTTGATAGTCCTATAATATTATTATAAAACATTTAATTGGATTTCCTCAAAATAGAGTACTATCATTTTGGAACTAGTTATGCTTTTTAATAAGGTTTATCATCATATTTAGAAGAATTTTACATGTAAAAATAATATAGAATATAGGAGAACATGTTAAACTTTTGTCTATAATAATCATCACATTTCAAGACAGACTTCACATTAGAAACCCAATAGTTAACTTCGTTAATGATTCGCAAGTAATTATTGAGTCTGGACCTAATTGCATTTTACATGGTTTTTATCATTATGTTTAAATAAGAAAATTCTAGTGTTCAATCAAACAAGTTGATAGGATCATTTCCCATCCATTTGTTAAACAAGTTGATGGAATCATTTCCAATAACTAAGTTCAATCAAACAAATTGATGGACTAATTTCCCATTCCATTTGTTGTTTTTTTAATTTCCCATTCCATTTGTTGTTTTTTTAATTTCCCATTCCATTTGTTTTTTTTTTAATGAAGCAAATTGATGAGATCATTTCCCATCCCATTTGTTGTTTTTTATTTACTAAAACTTGTTTTATAACAATTGCTTTCCCAACACACCTTTAACCTTTCCCTTAGCACCGCACCTTTAGCCTTTCACATTGAGATCATTTCCTATCCCATTTGTTGTTTTTTATTTACTAAAACTTGTTTTATAACAATTTTTTTTCCCTTACCAACACACCTTCCTTTAACCTTTCCCTTAGCACCACACCTTTAACCTTTCACAATGAGAGCTTTGATATTTCACTTTTATATATGATATTTAGTATAAACATTATCTTTATATGCTATCAAAGGTTATATTATGGTATTTAATATAATATAATCATAAGATCATATTATGGTATTTAATATAATCATTATCTTTGTAGGCTATCAAACAAGTGTTAAAGAATGGGAGCCTTGATATTTCACCTTTATATATGATATTTAATATAAACATTATCTTTATATGCTATCACTTTTATATATAATATTTAATATAAACATTATCTTTATACGCTATCAAAGATTATATTATGGTATTTAATATAATCATTATCTTTGTAGGCTATCAAACATTATTTAATGTGTTAAAGAAAGAGAGCCTTGATTATTTCCCTTTTATTTATATATGATATTTAATATAATCATCTTTGGCACGGGGATACAAAGGCTACCCATAATGCATGCGAGGAGAAACCCAAGTTGCTTGCGTGGTTCATTTCCGGCACATGGTAATACAGGGTTTCTCTCCCGTATACCCCTCTCCTCTTTCCCACTGGTGGGATCATAGCCCAGCCTCCTTGTTATCGTTGCTCTGCCCACAGCCAGCACGGACCTTTTGGATTCTATTTAACATTCCATTTACATACTTTGACAATTTCACCATGCCAAACTAGCACATGGTCCATATATCTATCTACTTGCATCATGCAAGCCTAGCTACTCACTAGTGGGGCCAAGACTATCAAACATTATTTAATTTTTCTTAATTTATTTTTTATTACTGGTTTTATGTATTCTTACTCATTGCCATCTGGACAGTTAAATTCCAGATTCTAAGTAGTCCTAGATGCTAGCGTGCTTATAAATGGCTAAATAAATAATCAGCGTCATTTTGTATTAATGAAATGATCCATTCAATCTTGTCACTTTACCTCCTCCCTTAACATTATTGTTCTAACCGTTTAGAGCATTGCCATGTCATTGAGCTCAAACATGGTATGCACATGAAGAAATTACATTTCTGATGACCTTCATCTCACGCTGTAAAAGCCAAAATCTCAACCAATAGATTTTTTTTTCAGAGAGAAAAAGCGATATTGTATTATATTGAGGATATATAATAAAACTAGATAGTTACAGAAAAACAGCTCTTTGAAGCTGTAAGATCATGATCATGATAGAGACAGTCTACTATGGACCGTCTGGGCTGTTCAAGAAAAAACCAGGAAACAGAGCAAAAGATGTTCAAGAAAAAACCAGGAAACAGAGCAAAAGATGAACATATACCCGATATATGTTCGCGCATACATCATCTATGTGAAAAACTGATAGAACTAGATTCATGGCTGTTTGACATCCAAAAACGCCAGAACATATACAAGTATTAAGGATAAAAGGGAGAAACTAGAGAAAGAGAAGGACAATCAAAAACCGGGAATAGAGAAGTCCTGGATAAAGCATGAGAAATCTCCATATATAACCTTCATGGACCAAGCGCCAGGTTCAAGTGCGCTCAAAATGTTACAGTAATGCAAATGCGAAAGTCATGCTCATGAACGGATAATTATACATGAGACCTGGCAAATCGCACTAAACAAGGGGACTAAAGACTCAGCCTGAAGTAATGCGAAAAGCCAGGCTCGTAAAGGTAATAGATACATTGATTCCACTTTTCTTCATAGATTTTATAATGACGGTGAGTTCAATTACAAACTGATGACCAGACTGCCTATAAAACCAAAGACTGTTTATCCTAATGCAAGATAAGTGCCAATAGGATAAGCAACAAAACATCGATGTACACATTCAAAACACTTCTGTTTAAGTTTCCAGAAAATCCTAAATGGAAGATAAATAATGATACAACACTATCACCACCCATCTAATACTTTCTATAACTTTAGGGACTTCGTACCAATAACCATACCCCTCAAGATTCGTAGAAGGCTTCAAACTATCATAAACACGAATTTGAACAATCCAAATACAAGATTAACTCCACTCCTAATATTGATGAACAGAGAAAGATCTCAATGGAAAAGATTAGATGTTTTATTTAATTTAAGATCAAAATATCATTTGAACGTAGACTCATTCCACACTAGTCATGGACATATGACACCATGTTGCATCTCTTGTAACCTAGCAATATATTTGGGTTTTTACAGTTTTATTTGCAATAACCAGCGCAAGATCTCAAAGGATATATTACGCAGTTATCTATCAAAATTTTATTCAAATTCAAGCTACTGTAAGATCAAGGATTGGAAACAAAGAGCCGAGATTAGAATAGCAATAATGATCATGTGAAGGTCCAAAAGAGCAGTGCCTGTAAACTGACCTAAATGGGTCCATTTTTTACACTGCCAATCTGGACCCCCTCAGATTAGATAAGTAAGAAACAAAGGCCTCTTAATCAGGTGAAATAACAATAATAATAATAACCAGACAGAAGTCCATGAAAGCTAGCTAGCCTTCTATCTGTACGTCATGTGGTTTGCTACACTACGAGTGGATTTCTCTACCGCTCCAGTTCAACTTTGCAAAATGCGTACATTATAAAAGTGAACCATGAAATGGAGTACCTGTAACCTACCTTGTATTGTTATTAAGTATAAATTGAGTAATTCCACAAGGATCCACAAACCATTTAATTGACCAGCTGATAATGTGAATATGAGGACTGAAGAACTTTGGCTATGAAGTGAAGATACCCATGGTGCGATGACACTCGACAAGCTAAATCAAAATTTGTCTAACCACTTTGAAATGCAAGGTAACAAGAATCGCAGGTCTCGCAAGTTTGACATGGATTGAGCAAGACAAGTATTTTTCCTGATTCAGGCCAAGTCAAACCCGGGTTCACGAAGTTTGATTCACATTGACATCTTTTGACCAATTCAAACTCGCCCAGAATTCTATAGAACCCCCGAAAGACACCATCATGGTCATTTTCTCTTTTCTGTTTGGCATTTAAATTTATTCTCTCCCACAATAAACAACATGATGATATAGAGGACCCAGTAAACAACATGCTGATATAGAGGACCCAGGAAGACGCACAGTTCCTAAACAGTCCTAAACCATAGGAAAAGGATAAGCTTAAACCAAAACAATGAAAATGCCAGGGTAGAAGGGCTGTACATGGATTTACTGTGAAAATACTTCTACATCAGCTAAAATTAATTGAAAAATTTCAAACAGAGAGAAGACTTCCCTCCCACAGACTTTTTAAACAGTCCTAAACCATAAGAACGGGATAAGCTTAAACCAAAACAGTGAAAACACCAAGGTAGAACGGCTGTACTTGGATTTACTATGAAAAAAATTCTAGATCAGCTAATATTAATTGAAAATTTTGCAACAATCCCTGTCGTGGGTAGAGCATATAAAAATCCAAATATCCTCTTGCATGTATTCCTGGTCATGACATTGGTCTTTGCCCCAGTGTTGACTAAGATGTCAAACACAGAAAACTTGGGCATTGAAACCCTTAAATGCAATTAAAAACAAGAAAGCCAAATAAATGAAAAGTTAGTGACACTCGGAGTTGGTCAAAGTTCTTCCCATAACCCCTTGTTGCTCCCCTTCGTTGAATTTAAAATATCAAGTCCAAGTTTACCAACCACCCCTTAAACTAGTCAAAGACAAATGCCACCTCTTCCCATGCCTTAAAATCTCATTTGTGGGGGTGTAAATATACCCACCTTTTTAAATCCCCGCACACAACTCGATTCCCAACCTAGCTTGGAAAGTGTGGGGTTAGGAAAAGAATGTCTATGTGCAAACAAAGAAGGCCATTACCAGTTTGTGTTATCATTTCAAAAACACCTTATAGTGTTACCAAAAGCGTTTGTTGACAGCCATCTATGATTGATGCAGTTATTATTTGACCTCTGAACCTTGTCAAAGCCTCTGGTTTCGAGTGCATTTGGAGTATGTCTGAGAAAATTCCTTGAAAAGGTGTAACCAATTTAGTACAAAAGCTCTTATATGACCTTATTAGACTTTGCAACAAGCAAATACAAGATAAGGAACACGTGACTCATTTTTAGTTTATATCAATTTTTGAATGTGAAGGGTTAATTTAAATAGATACTAGATAGAGTTTAAATCATAAAGACTATAAATTTCATGTTGATGACAAGCATGGATCATGTAGACCTGGACAATATAGATCCTCTATCAAATTCACTAGCCAAGGAAGAAAACCCTTTGTTTCCCGCCAAGGACTTGGAGGACCTTGAGGATCAAGGAACCGGAGGCATTGGGGAGAGTTCTCAGTTCAAAGTTTGTTAAAAATTGAGGGCTCTAATAACTAGTACCCACTTTTACCAATTTTGGAGTTATATCATATATGAGATCTATACACGTAATTTTCGACTTCTGTCGATACAGTGGAATGTGCATTGTACGGCGTAGAGGACGTGGACTTATGAACGAATCTTTATTTTTTTCCATAAAAAATGTGTATTTCTTTATCGTTTTATCCTTGCCAAGTTCTTTCTGATCTAAGTCAAACTCTTGACCCTTCTGCCTCATTGCATTTTTCCTAATTCGAACTCTGGTAACCTTGACGAAAGGCAAAATGGCATGTTGTTATTTAGCATGGCCCCAATCAATGTAAGTCCCACCAACGCAGTTCAGAAACCTTCTAGTTATGATGCCAAGTATAAACCTCGTGAAACTTCAACGGATCTCTACCAAGTTGAGACACTCATGATGCATTTACAATCGACAAGACCACCAAAGTATTGAATCATATTGTTAATATCACACAAAAAAAATATCTTATGGCAATGATTTGTCATTCTCCAAATGCTTCCTTTTGGCGTGAACTACACTCCTAACATCATATCCCCTCCCTGGGTAAAACTGCTAAGGTGTTGATAAGCAATTAATTAATGGTAATGGTCGGGAGGAATTGAGAGAATCCAAATGCCCTAGAGGATTATGATCTTTCAAGATGTTGCACATTTATTGCATATCATTTAGCATTGAAGGGCCATGGCTGACAAGGCTGGGTGGAACAGTTAGACTATAAGGTTGCAGTGAGAGGGTAATCAAGGTTCCTCACAACCCAAAAATGCCATTTTGTGATTGGCACAAAAACTAGTTTGGAGAGTGGTCATGGTGCCCAAGACCCTCCTAATATTGTTTTTTCTGAAACTGAATAAGGGTGTGTATGCACTTAGTTTCAAGCAAGCTCCATTGATACTTTGTTGGGAGGATGCTTCCTGAGCAAGTTTCAAGCAATCATCATTGTAGGATACTCTATTGGGAGGATGCTTCTTGAGGCAAAAATCCAAGAAAGGAAAGAATAGGTGAGGAAGCCACAATGTTAGTATTGTACCCATACATACAATTTGACCAAGAGCTTTTCTCTATTTCATTTTAACGACTCAGCCAATGTGAAGAATACCCTAGTTGTTTTCTCTTCCTAGTCCCATCATTGATAAAGCTGTTTATTTTCTCTTCCTACTCCCATGAATTTTTCATTGATAAAGCCATTTGTTTTCACCGTAGTCTAACTAGCCGGAGGAATTGCCCAGAAAGTTATGGAAATTCCGGTCATATTTAAAGAAAATCCAGCAAGGATTTTTGTAAATCCAAGTTATAGTTGTTAAACTTCAAAATTTTAGGTGTCTTAGACATTTTTGATGGTGCTGAATCCATTTCTACCATCAAAAACATGATTCAAACACTGTATCTACAAGATTTTTTGAATTTTTTTGCCCAAATTCTGGCCACTTTTGGTCGTCCGGGCAATTCCTCCGCCTCGTTAGACGACTCCTTTGTTTTCTCTTCCTAGTCCCATGAATTTTTCATTGATAAAGTCGTTCATTATCTTGCCAATCTAAATTAAATTTCTCAGCTATCTAGTGTAATTCTTTTCTCTTCCTACTCCCATGAATTTTTCATTGATAAAGCCATTTGTTTTCTCTTCCTAGTCCCATGAAATTTTCATTGATAAAGTCATTCATTATCTTGCCAATCTAAATTAAATTTCTCAGCTATCTAGTGTAATTCTAGCAAGACCTACGGTGTATTTTTGCCCCTCTAGGAAAAAAAAATTGCCATGAACCTTTCTTTAACCCTAGGCACCATCATCAACCTTTCAAAGATCTCGGATTTTGGCTTTGGTTGTAGAGAGCAAGGTTGGTCCTTCAATCCACCTAGGTTCAATTCCTAGAAAGGGGCAAGTTGGACCATTGTGATAAGGTTAGAGGGGTAGTTGACCCATAGATAGAGGTTCACACCCTTGGTGTGCCTCGAGACACCTCAACCATTGCTAAATCATGAGTTTATGTTAAAATTATGTTAAAATTGGAAACTAGGGCCAACTTCCACCTTAGGACAGCTCATATGATGGAGATGATTATTGCATTAGATTCCTCTTTTCGAGGGGTACAATTTTGATATAAAGATCATTTCATTGTAACAAACAAAAAAGGAATTTTGAATTTATTTTTTTCTCATGGACAAATTGTCAAGGTCGACCTCAATCAAATGTAAGCTCAAAAAGCCCAATGGATGTGTCTCCTCACCCTCGACGAAGTGTATAATTAGAAGTGACCATTGCTCATTTGGACATCACTCATCTCATCACATCTTCTTCTCTCTCCTCTCTTGATTGGTTCGTACGACTTGGAAGCTTTGTACTTCGCACGTGTGGAATAAGGCAAATTTTTGGACTGGTTTTGGAAGGCGAAAATTTCAGGGATTAGGGCATGCGTTGACCAACGTTGACTTGGAGTATTTGACCAACATTGACTTTTGGTTTGTGGAAAACATTTCAATTTCTGCAACCACATTCTTTGGCACAATTTTCGAGGTGAGTGGGGATTAGTTGACCAAGTTGACTATTGCATTGACTTTCTAGTTTAAAAGCAAAAATTACAACAGACTTTGATTGGGCTGAACGAGATGGTTTTTGGTTGACTTCGACTCCCTTGGCAAGCCGCATTCTTCTATTGTTGACCGAGCTACTTGGAGCATTTTGGGGCAGCTTTGACCACTATTGACTTTTTGTTTAGGGCTACATTGACTGTTGATTTGGCATAACTGTGTTGGGCATGTATTTCTAATATTTGTACTCTCTCTCTCTCTGTTGAACTATTGAAGAGTAATAAGAAGATTTGATCAAAGGGTTCCCCACATTGGGGTTTGTCCCTGGCATCTACCACATCTTGTGTCCTCTTGTCCTGACTTGTCTTCTGCATATGTCTTTATGTTATATCTGCATTTACTGTCAATGTGTATAAATTAACGCGATTACTATTGAAGATAATTAGAAATTGTAATTGGGTTGATAAGGAACATTGAAGTAAATTGTGCTAAAGCATAGAACATACCATTGTTATCTAAAATTAACATGGTATCAAAGCTCACGTGAAGACAAAGCCCAAGCAAGAGTGAATCAAAGAAATCACTAAAGGAAATTGTTGAACAAGGACTTGGTACTAGTCCCAATGACAAATACATCTTTCTTCAAATCTAAGGACAAGCTTAAGGACAAATCTGACTATCATGCATGGAAGATGACTTTGGATTGAAAATTAGAAGAAAATGATACTATGTCAAAAGGAGGAATAGCAAAGCCTCATCTGAAAAAGAACTTGGTTTCTATTTTTGCAACGGAAGACAAAGGTTTTAAGGTGACATTCATTGATGGGAAGGTTCATGTTTGGCAAAGGAACCCAAAAGATGCATTAACTCTTGGATTCAGGGTTGAAGGTCTCTATCAGGTTGGATAAAGTCCATTGGGAGCAATAACTTGTGACACTTCTCTTCAATCTGAATTATGGCACCAAAAATTTGTTCACCTTCATTTCAAAGCCTTACCCAATGTAAGGAAGATGGCCACAGGTATGCCCGAATTCAACTTAAATCATGCAAGCATTTGTTAGGGATGTGAAGCTGGAAAACATACAAGGGGACCATTCCCCTCAAGTGAGACTCAAACCACCAATATTCTTCAATTGGTCCATTCTAATCTATCAGGTATGTTGCTCGTGACATATTTGGGTGGATATTTGTATTATGCTATTTTTGTGGATGACTTCTCTTGCAAAACATGGATCTATTTCTTAAAAGAGAAGGATTAAGTATTCAAATGGTTCCGCTCCTTCAAAGCCTTGGTCGAGAATCAAATAGGAAAGAAGATCAAAATATTAAGGACCGATAATGGGACCAAATAAGAGTCAAATGAATACAAAGACTATTATAGAGAAGCTGGCATTAAGAGGGAGACCACTACCACATATCAAAATATTGAGGACCGTAATGGGACCGAATATGAGTCAAATGAATTCAAAGACTACTGTAGAGAAATTGGCATTAAGAGGGAGACCACTACTGCATATACCCCTGAACAAAATGGTGTTCCCAAAAGAAAGAATCATATTGTCATAGAAGCCACCTGTGCTATGCTTCATGATTAAAGTCTTCTGAAAACTGATGCCCTCGTCAAGCTTTGGACTTCAAGACACATGAAGAAGTTTTCACCAGTAAGAAACTTGATGTTTCTCATTTTAGAATTTTTGGTTGTCCTGTATATTTTCAAGTGCCAAAAGAGAAAAGAAACAAACTAGATGCATCTGGGAAGAAAAGAACATTTGTGGGCTACAATGAAACTTCGAAGGCATATAGAATCTATGTGCCTAGTCAAAGGGAAGTGGAATTAAGTCATGATGTCACTTTCAGTGAAAATTCTACTCTTATAAAGATCCGAGATCTTCCTATTCCTACGAAGGGCAATGATGATGTTGATGTTGAAAAGCTGGATGAACCTCTGTCTGATGAACCGATGCCCGATGTTGAAGGTCCGATGGATCCCATTGATCCACCTCCTAGTGAGCCCTCTACTTCAAGGAAAAGACCTTTGTGGCTCAAGGATACTCTTGAAGATGTCGAGAAACATATTGCACCGAGAGGAACATTTCGTGAAAGCAAGACGTCGAATGGGTACCAAGGGTGCTTAGCTGCCATGAGTACCATTGTACAATTTGAGCCTTGCACCTTCGAAGAAGTCGTGAAGCAACAAGTTTGGAAGGATGCGACGAACAAGGAGTATGAATCGATCATGAAGAATGATGTCTGGGATGTGCTTCCTAGACCCAAATACAAGTCAATGGTCAGTTCGAAATGTCTCTACAAGATCAAACATGGAGCTTATTAGAGTGCTGAGAAATTCAAGGCCATATTTATAGCTCGAGGCTTCTCTCAAAAGGAAGGAGTAGACTACGATGACATATTTGCATCGGTTGCCCAACACACCACCATCTATTCGATTATATCCCTTGTTGCCTCGCAAGGATGGAACCTACACCAGATGGATGTCAAAACTGCCTTCTTGCATGGTTCGCTTAAGGAGGAAGTGTATGTGGAACAACTTGAGGGATTCGAGGTTCAATATCGTGAGACACATGGATGTAGGTTGAAGAAAGCCCTCTATGGGTTGGATGCAGATTGAAGAAAGCCCTTTATGGGTTGAAGCAAGCCCCTAGGGCTTGGTATGAGAGGATCAATAGCTACCTTATAAAGTTGGGATTTACAAGGAGCGATATTGACCCGAAACTATACTTCAAGGTTGAAAAGGACAGACCTTTCATTTTGGTCCTTTATGTCGATAATCTCTTTCTAACAGGTGACGACCCTCTCATTCATCAATGCAAGAGGGAGTTGGTTTTCGAGTTTGATATGAAGGACCTAGGAGTAATGTCTTATTTACTAGGGTTGAAGGTCTGGCAAAAGCCAGGTGAGATTTTCCTTTCTCAAGGAAAATACATTGTGAAGCTACTTGAGAGGTGGGATGGTGGACTGCAAGTCCGTGACTACTTCGATGGAACTCAACTTTAAGAAGTTATGTGGAAGTGTTGTTGGGCCCAGACTAGCAAACCCTTCCGAGTATCAGCAATTTGTGGGGGCACTTATGTTCTTAGTCAACTCCCGATGTTCTTCGTCAACTCTTGTCCTGACATATGCTTTGCTGTGAACACGTTGAGTGGTTGAGCCTCATCAAATTCATTGCATTGCTGCTAAGAATCTCTTGAGATATCACTGAGGCACAATCCACTATCGATCGAGATACACTGTCGAAAATTTGAGGATACATGGTTATATAGATGCCGACTGGGTTGGCAGTGTGGTGGATCGTAAGAGCACGTTTGGGTGTTGCTTCTCTTTGGGGTATGTTTCTATATCTTGAATGAGTAGGAAGCATAAATCGACTGCTGAGGCCAAATAAATTGCTACAAGTATGGCTTGTTGTGAAACAATCTGGTTGAGCAAGCTCTTCAGTGTGTTATTTGAGCAAGTGATAAATACCACCGTGATTTTTTGCAACAACAAGAGTGGGATTCGCCTATCAGAGAATCCTGTGTTCCACGACCACTCCAAGCACATCGATATCAAGTACCATTTTATCCGGGATATGATACAACAGGGAGCTATAAGGCTCCAACACATCAAGACAGATGAGCAAGTCACAGACATTCTCACGATGCCTTTGGGGTTAACCTTCCGAGAGAGACTTGGAGTCGTGGAACGACCCTCCTATGAGGGTCTTGTATGAGTTGAACACAGAGCTCTGGGAGCTCCGAGGACTTGGGGTACTTCTTGGAGCTATGAGCAACCATAGTGTGAGTGGTTCACCTTCCCCTAGTGGTGCACTGGATACAGGGTGAGTGGTTCACCTTCCCCTGTGATACCCCATTATGGTTGACATGTGTGTAGGGTGAGTGGTTCACCTTCCCCTACCCGGACACATGCATGTAGGGTGTGGGGTTCACCTTCTCCTATGGCATATGAGCAAGATGAGTGGTTCATCTTCTCCTACTATTTCCCCGGCACACATCCTACCCACAGAGTCCAAGACTCATGAGAAGTACCTCTCATCTCGCCAATGAGTTGGGAAAAGATTGTTACGGACCATAGCACTACTGATGGACGCATTGTGTACTACCATACTCCCTATGAATAGGATGCATGGTGTTCAACAACTTGATCAGGGATCAAGGACTGACTTTTGTCAGTGGAGAGTGGTATTATCTTATGACTCACTCTCGATCACTTCTTCATTATTACTTCATGGTTCAACAAAGCAAAGTAAAGCAATACAGGGCAGTGATGGCAGGGATGGTACAAGATGACAAGTTGGCATGTTGATGGATTGGCAAGTGGAATTCTCCCTAGTTGAAAGGGATTGTTAAAATTGACAACTAGGGCCAATTTCCACCTTAAAACAACTCATATGATGGAGATGATTATTGCATTGGATTCCTCTTTTCGAGAGGTACAATTTTGATATAAAGATCATCTCATTCTGACAAACAAAAATGGAATTTTGAATTTATTCTCTCATGGACAAATTGTAAAGGTCGACCTCAATGAAATGTAGGCTCAAGAAGCCCAATGGATGTGTCTCCTCACCCTCAACTAAGTGTATAAATAGAAGTGACTCGTCTCTCATTTGGACATCACTCATCTCATCACATCTTCTTCTCTCCTCTCTTGATTGGTTCGTACAACTCGGAGGCTCTCTACTTCGCACGTGTGGGAAGAAAACAGATTTCTGGACTAGTTTTGGAAGCCGAAAATTTCAGGGATTAGGGCATGTGTTGACCAACGTTGACTTGGAGTATTTGACCAACGTTGACTTTTGTTTTGTGGGCAATGTTTCAAATTGTAGGACGCATTCTTTGGCACAAATTTTGAGGTGATTAGGGATTGTTTGACCAAGTTGACTGTTGTGTTGACTTTCTAGTTTGACTATAGAATTACAACAGACTTTGACTAGGTTGACCAAGCTGGTTTTGGGTTGACTTTGAATCCCTTGGCAAGCCACATTCTTCTGTTGTTGACCGAGCTGCTTCGAAGACGTTTTGGGGGAGCTTTGACCACCATTGACTTTCTGGTTAGGGCTACATTGACTGATGATTTGGCAAAACTATTTTGGGCAAGTATTTCTGATATTTGTACTCTCCCTTTGCTGAAATATTGAAGAATAATAAGGTGTTTTGATCAAAAGGTTTCCCCATATTGGGGTTTGTCCTCGACGTCCACCACATCTTGTGTCTTCGTCTTTGGCATGTCTCCTGCATATGTTTTTATGTTCTATCTACATTGATTGTCAATGTGAAAAAATTAATGTGATTGCTACTAAAGATAATTGGAAATTGTCATTGGGCTGACAAGGAACATTGAAGTAAATTGTGCTAAAGCATAAAACATACCATTGTTATCTAAAATTAACAGTTTCACACTATGTGTTGGCTTGCACATTGTTGGCACTAGCCGAGAGGATAGAGGGGCAACCAATTAGCATTGAACTTGGACCTTGCCCAAATAATCTTAACAAAGCTACCAATTCCTTTATATCTTAGAAAAAATGTCGACCTTTCAAAGGACCTCTACGAATTCATCCTCATCCAAGTAGTAGATAGAGTTATTCAACATACAATTGCATCACCAATCTATGTAACCCATGTTTTCAATGTCAAAGCTCATATCATCACCTCCATGACTAACCACTCATATGTCACAGGTTGATTCTATAATGGCCCAACTCACAAATAACCCCCACTACGAAAGCCTCAAAGGCCTCAACTTTGCAAGAACATGAATGGACTCCTATGGTAAGTAAAGAAAAGAGGAGATGGGGCAACAAAAAATCAAACCTTGAAAGCTTTGATCTATAAAGCTCAAGACAAAATTACTCTTGGAAATTGGTTGCTCTAATTGTCAATCACGGCTAGTAACCCTTTTGGTGCTCTCCAAGACCTCAAAGACGATGAAGCAAAAATGCACAATGTAATTGGTTTGTGTTAAGTTATGGTATGTTCTATGCTTATAACAGTTTACTTCTTTTTCTTATTATATTCCACCGATTAGTAAAGTGCAGATAGAACATTAAACGATCGACAGAAAACAAGCCAAGACAAGAGACACAAGATGTGGCGGCTAGCCAGGGACAAACCCCACAATGTGTGGGGAAACCCTTTGATTAAATCTTCTTTTATCTTCAATAATTCAGCAGAGAGAAATAGTACAATAAATCTGATTCATATCAGTAATAGCAAACCCTAGATCAGTAGCATCAGCATTAGCGGCTTCATTATCAAACTAGGGCAAACCATATCTCACAAACCGACAGTCGGATTGACTTCATTCCACCACCAAAAGTTTCGGCTTCCAGAGGAGGTTCAGATGAACCTACAGCGCAGTTCAGATGAGGAGATCTTCTAGGCCACGCAAGTCAATCTTTACTTCTGCAGTTGCAACTTCAGTTTCAGCAATTTCCGGCTTCAAACTAGGGCAATCGATATCTTGCAAACCATTCGTCGAATTGACTTCATTCCACCACCAAAAGTTGCGGCTTTCAAAGGAGGTTCAGATGAACCTACAGCACAGTTCCAAAGAGGAGATCTTCTAGGCCACGCAAGTCAATCTTTACTTCTGCAGTTGCAGCTTCAATTTCAGCAGTTTCCGGCTTCAAACTAGGGCAGTCGATATCTTGCAAACCGTTCGTCGGATTGACTTCATTCCACCACCAAAAGTTGCGGCTTTCAAAGGAGGTTCAGATGAACCTACAGCGCAGTTCCAAAGAGGAGATCTTCTAGGCCACGCAAGTCAATCTTTACTTCTCCAGTTGCAGCTTCAAATTCAACAGCTTCCGGCTTCACATGTGTGAGAGAGAGAGACCCATTTCAGCGCAGTAGAGAAGAGACTCATATCTGCGCAGTAGAGAGAGAGAGAGATGTGATGAGATGAGTGAGTCCAAATGAGGAAAAGTCCTCTTATATTTATACACAACGTTGGTGGGTGAATAGATGCGACTGTTGGGCTTCTGAGCCTACATGAGTTGTAGGTCGACTTGATAATAATTCCATAATCAAAATAAATTCATATCTCCATGAATACTTATCGGAATTGGATGATCTTTATATCAATCCTACACCTCTCAACGAGAGGAATCTAATAAAAATATCATTAGCCATGAATAAGATGACCCACATGAAGTTTTGCCCTGGTTGCCAATTTTAACAGTTCGCAATGAAAGTGCCCTCATGGAATATTCAAGGCTTAAATGAACTCAAAAGAAAACAAATTTTCTACCAATTGTGGCTTTGAAGTTTGAATGGTTAGATAGATATTCTATGATTGGAAGTAAAAATTACAAGTTTTATTTTGTCTACAACTCTAATCTTATATCACCTACAGCTCGTCATATTTCCTTTAAGCATGTTGAAGGAAAAAGGGGTGCCATTATGTTAATTTCACCTCACTTTCCTAATATCATTGTTAAGGGCTCTAATGCCTGCCTCACAATGGCTTCTTTGGGTGTTACTCAATTTGAATAGTCGAATCCTAGACCTAGGAAATAATTATGCTTATAACATGCAACACTCGAGCATTGGCTTGCTAGTGGGCTACTTGATGCACGATGGCCCATTTGCAAAGATTTTAACATGGTAGAAAATCAAGAAGATAAAGAAAGAGTGTTGATTGTGCACAACATTCAGAATGGGGAAAAAGAAGCCTCATTTGTATTGAACCCTCACTTGACAAATTTCAAAAAGGCACCAACAAGGATCTATTATCAACTTGATTAAGCCTTTCTTCCAAAGCAAAATTTGTTTTATTTTGATTCAAATTGAGGCATGCGAGACAAAAAAAATATGTGTTTGCCAAGAACTCAACATATTGTGAATGTCTCCGACTTTCAAAGTCTAGATCAATTAACATCCATTCAAGTTGTGGAATCTAATAACCCAACCTTGCGGTTATCCAATATGGATTTTCTACGGATTCCAAACTTGTTTCCCTTTTGTGGGGATATGGCAGCAAATTACTAAAGACTCAACAAGGCCACAAGAAGGTCATTTGGGGGAAATAGAGGAAGCAATGTAGCCCTGAAATGGGTCCCTCATAATGAAGCAAATCATGCCCAAAGCCAAATTGTGCAATCAACCATTTTTGGAAAAGGGCTACAAAGCCAACGGCGCCTAATGCAAAGCATGGGTTCATTCACTCGAATTTGGAAACAAACCAATCAAAGTGTTTTTGTAAGAACATGCCACCAAGGAGGCTTGCCTGAACATATATATGTTGAAAACAATCTTGCATTGACAACCTTCAAAGAGGATATTGATGAAGAATCAATGGATCACACAATGTTTAGGCTAAATCCCATGTCGAGTCTCTAAGGAGCAACGTAATCCCTATGGCTTGTTTCTATCTCTTAATGAGCTCTCAATGATTGTCCACGGAATCATTAATAACTAGCCACCTAACCTTGTTGGTTTCCCTTATTAGTTTTATAAGGCCATGTGGGACTCTATGAAGCCCTAGGAAACAATGCCCTAGGTTTAGGTATTAACCAAGGTTTCATCAAGTGTATCCCTACATCAAGGGACCCAATGCTAATTACAAATGAGAATCCCACTCAAATGAACATGTCTTATAAAATTTTGGCATAGCGGTTGGCTCTAACAATCAAACATTCTTCTTATAATCTTCAAACATTTTTAAAATACACATGTTTTGATCTGAAAATGGGGCACTTAGGCTTCTTGTCTAACTTACAAGAACCTCTTCCACTCCCAAAGCTTTAAATATTCCCAAGTTTTATTGATTAACCAATGCGGAAATGATAATATTCTTGAAATTATAGGTGTATGCTTATATTTATTGTTGGTTGTTTATGTGCTTTAAAATCTGTTGTGTATGTTGATATGTAAATACATACAATAAATACTAATACAGCAATAAACAAAACACACAGAACAGCAATTTAATTTGGAGTTCACCCAAAACTCTTGGGCTACGTCTCCTTGAGCTCTAGTCAACTCGACTAGGCTCTTTGGGATTATGGTATAAGTCCTTTTTACAAGCTCTTGGCTCAACTCCTATTGTTTTACACAAAAACAATGGGTACAGATACCATTTTTATCCCCGACTCTTGAAGCTCTCGACTTTCTAGATCTTGGCTCTCGCTCTGGCACTGGCTCTTGGCTCTAGCTCTGGATCTTCGACTTTGGCTCTGACTCTGGCTCTTCGGCTCTAGCTTCTTGGCCCTCTGCAACCTTCAACTCTCTGGGTTTTCACTTGAACTTCAAGTGGCCCCAAAGGCTCCGTCAGCTGCCCTGCGCAGTAGCTCTTTGGCTCTCCCTACTTTCTCGGCTCTACTACTACTTTTAGCATTCATCTTCTTCTAAATTGAGCTCTCTGCCTCCTTTGAGGTGAGCTTCCAGCTTTTTGGCTACCCTCTGTGTGAAATCATCCTTTTGTGGCTCTTGGCTTCCCTGCGCGTTGTCTATTCGACTGCCATCTGGCTCTCGGCCTCTGCCCGCTCAAATCCTTCTTCTAGCGTTAAATAATCATTGCATAACGCATTCAGGGGAGGCGACCACCTAATCTGCAACGAATGAGGGCATCGGGCCTTTGAAATCCCTGAAACGGCCATTCTCTGGTTACATAGAGAAATGCCTTCAAACTCGGGAAAATCTGCCACAACACAGTCTTTCGGACTTCAAACATCCTGAATTCTGCCTTATATTTCTATCGGGTCCGCCTGAAATCGCTATCGCAAGTCGCCATGCCCCTCTCTATGGCTTCCCTTTGTATTTCGTTTAATAAACGAAATACATGGAAATACATTAAAAAGGCCAATTGATGGATCTCAAATCTTATGAAATAGCGTTTAGATTTCCATCGGGTCCGGCTAATCGCATCGCACATATATATACATGTTTATAGCTGCTCCTCTGTGTAGCTCTGATTGCGATCCGCCGATATCGACGATCGCGATATCGCATCGCCCGGGGTCCCGCCTTTGCCTTGTGGTATCACCGATTGCGATCCGCTGATTTTGGCGATCACACCATCGCATCGGCCCGGGACCTTTGCCTTGGGTATACACTGCCTGCCTCCAATCCGACCCGCCGATCCGATCATCGAAGGTCGTTGATCAAGGGTGCCTTCCGCCCGACTTTAAGTCCTCCTCTTGGCCTCATGCGATGCGATTTTCCCTTATAAGGGTCTTTTGCCCATTTTTAAAGGATTTTTGCCTCTTTCCCAAAGAACAAAGGGGAACTTCTTTTTGTGATAACTTCTCCATCTGAAGTCCATTTTCGCCCATTCAAGTTGCGTTGGATTCAGAATGAAGGGATCTCTGCAAAGAGACTATTTCTGAGAGCAGCCTGCGACTTTCATTTTCCTCTGATTTACAAAGGATTTGTGCCATTTGGCACCTTTTACCTCTTATATGAAGTCTTTTAGACTTAGAGGTTTATCCAGGATCCATTTTTGGATCACGCCTTCCCACTAAGAGAACTTTTGGTCTCCAAAAGACTAATATACTGATCTGAGTAGTAAATGAGAGTGACTCACCCTCTTCTTTCAGCCTCCCTACACTTGCCTTTGTATAGTGCCTCTGAACCAAGGTTTTCGACCACTTCCCTTCTTGGATGGGCTGGTCCTCCTGGGAAGAACTGTCTTCCTCCTTGCCTTTCTGCAAAAATTCTGTTGAACTAGTCATAGAAGGTGGTTTGAACTTCTTTGCTTTGATCATTGATCAAAGGTGGCTCAAACAAATGTAGTACATCTGCTCCACAAAACTTTTATTCGTACCTGTTTGAAAAGCTGCCAACAACAACTGTTCACAACAACAGGCATACAGACACAACTGGATGGACTAAACTCCTGCTTTAACAAAAGAAACAAATTTCACATCTTGTGAACACCTCCATGTCTTACATCTGCATACAAATGATGGACTAGACAACAAGCCCACAAAACATGCATTTAAAACGACTCTTCAAGTTAAGCATGTAGAAAAGACCATTAGGACTCTTTTTCAAAAGATGAAACACTTCATCATTATCTCCATTTGGAGACCAAGTTAACTTCTTCCAAGTCAACATGGAATCACATGCATGTCAAAGCAATAAACACTGCAAGTTAATTACACATACATGTTCAAAAACAAGGAAATCATCAACATCCCTATGTTCATGCATCTCATGCTCATGCATGCATTTCATCCTTCAACTTTTACTAAAGCACCCTGTACTTTCGAAGCTGAAACGAAATATAATGTAGATGCATCAATAGACATGCAATCTTAATCGGATAAGAACTCTAACCGTTCCTTACCAATCCCTTCCAAAGGTACTACCATTGTTTGCACATCAGCATCATCATGTGAATCATTCTAAGACACATCATTCATGGAATCTTCACTTCCATTTCTGCCATCTTCTCTTTCCACTTTCTTCAGCTTTTGTGGAAGCATTGCTGGATTCAAAGTCCAACATTTTGCAACAAGATGTCCTTGCTTATGGCAGTAAGTGCACTGCATGTGCATCCTCTTGACAGCATGATTTGCCTTGTCCAATGGACCTTTGGCTTCTTGCTTCTTTGCCTTCAAAAGTTTCTTGTGTGTGGCCATTCTCTTCCAACATCTAGAAACATTATGGTTATCCAAACCACAAAAGGAACATGCAATTCTTTTCCCATCTAAGTCACAAGACACGTCCTCCAAGGTCCCGTGTCCCGTATTTAACGTGCCGGACACGAAAACGGCCCTAAAACGCGTCAAAAACGTTTTTCGTCGTGTCCTGTAAAACGTAAAACGTATTCTGTAGTTTTCGTCGTGTCCTTCATCTGCAAAACACATATTCAGTTGATCGAAAACATTGCCCTAACGTTTTTCCTTCAGTTGAATACGTACCCCACTAAACGTGTAGTTTAAAGCCCACGCAATGGATTTTTCTGGGTTCTTTTCCCATCGTTTTCCTTCGCCGTCACTCTCCTTGGCTGTGTATTCGTCGTGTGGAGTTGTCATGTGGAGTTGTTGTGTGAACTGAATGTGGTGCTGTTGTGTGGAGCCGTTGTGTGAACTGAGTGTGGAGCCAAGTGTGCAGCGTTCAGCGTTCAAGAAAACCGTTCGACGTTGTCCGGTCGCAGGCTCGCAGGCGTTCAACGTGTGTGACATTTGGAGCCAACACTTAGAAGTTAGCAGGGTGCAGCGTGTGTGGCAATGTGCACTATGACTCGTGAGGTTTTCCCATTAAGGTAAACCATGGCCCCAGCCTGTAAACCCGTAAACACGTAAATTGTGTTCACGTTTTTATATTATTTGATTAATCATTATATATGATTGATGGGGTTTCTAACTAATAAACTAAGTAACTGGATTCGTTCATATAGCCCGACGAACCCGAATCCCACGTGTCCAAAACGATTCTCTTGAAAATCGTATCCTAAAATCAGATTCGACGTATCCTATTAGGATTCGTACGAATCCTATATGAATCCCGTGCATGGCCAGCGAATCCCGATTTTAGGATTCATATCCCAGAAAATAACTAGAAACAATTGTATCAGTGACCAATTTTTCAATATTTCTGGAGAAGAATGTATGTCTTAAGTTCGGTGGACAAAAGTTTGCTTATGTAGTTTCTAGAACAGAATTTCTAGGGTTAGATTTCTTTTGTTGGAGGCTTATTCTCATCCTCAACAGCCAATCTCCAAGCAAATTTTGTACTATAGATGTGTGTTCCTCTAATACTAGAGAATCATCAATATCATGTTTTCTTTGAAAAAACAACGAACTTGACAAGATTCAAGAAGTGATCTGAGATTTGAAAAGACTTAAACTTCACTGCTCATACATTTGATTTGTTTGACTGTTATTTATCCATGGTATGTTCGTCTTTTAGTTGGCAAAATACTTTTAAGACTTTTAGAGAAGCGGATGTTTAATAAGTCACTGGCATTGTTGGAAGAAACATGACCCCAGATTTCAGATAATTTATCAGCAAAAATTAGCCCTGAGATGCAGATATTTGAATTTTGAAATAAAGGTCCATATTGTCCAAAATTTTGTTCATCATCTAGTAATAGGCATTTATGTTCATAATATGCCTTAGATTATATTTCCCTGTAACCATTTGCCATTTCATATAAGTATCTTTGTCTTTTGTATGTACTATGTACTATGCATGCTATAGATGAAGATCTATGTTTGAAATCAATAAATTTGTATCATTAATTAAAATTTGTGGGAGAAATATCCAATTTTTAATATATAACAAATCCTACATGTCCTCTTCCGGGGGGTCAACGTGTCTGATTCCAACACTACGATTCCCGAATCCCTGTGTCAAGTGACTTAGCTAATAAACTATTTATGTTGCGGCTTGCCCCATTTCTGAAATCTTCAAACTCAGAACTGTTATTTTGGCAGTTTGTAATTTGCTTTTGATCGTTTGAAAAAACTTGAACGCCTGCAATAAACCTCGGTCCTCAATGCGAATATATAATGAAAACTTGAACACTGAGAACTGCTAAGCATTGAGACTGAAGTCAGTAAATGTGCATCACCAGTTTGCTTTCTGGTTATCATTGCAGAACATTTTCAGAAGACATACAATAATGTAAACAAAACAACCTTTTAATTTGGATTTGGCAATGAAGAAAGGAAATCTTTAGCCTCATTGATATTGCCAAATCCAAAGCAGGGAAAAATATCAATCAAAGATCATATCACAAAATTCTTAGGTTACATGTAGAACCTAACCCTCTACTTAAGATTATCGGCAAAGAGTGCAAAATTCTTTCTTGCCATCTATGACATCCCTTAGTTGTCTTATATCATTTATGACCTTGAATATTCGTGACTGAAATTTCATGAGATTTCACAACAAAGAGATCCATACAGCGCTAGCAACTCCATGTATCAATCTTCCTAGACTGCTTTTCCATGCTGAAAAAACTAATTCTTTTTGCCTGTTCCATAGGCTACTAAGGATCGTTGTAGGTGTGTTTCACAAATGGCATTACATGCTCACTGAGAAGTTACAAAATAGAATGGAAAGGGCTAGTGATTTCTGGCAAATTTATTATATATAGACCTTGATGCATGGCCAATATATTTTCACATGAGCTGGTTTGACAGGTCTGTCATTGTTAGTAGAATTTATGTGGCAGTCTGCAGATAATGTCATATGACAGTTTCTGTCAACAGTATCCTGTCCATTGTCCAATATTAATGTTGCTTTTATAAGTTTTTTCTATTTTTTCCCAAAAGAAATCAAGCATGACTGTACCACAGCAAAAAAACGTGGTACTCTGTCTCAGCTCCAAAAATGGAGGACTCAGGACATACATCTTCTTACATATAAGTCTATAACATTAAAATGATTTATATTAGAGATCTTCTTTGATGATAAAGGGAAGAACTGTAAAGAATCCATTTTCTGAAAATCAAACAGCTCCTTTGAACTTTCACATACAAGGACTCCCCCTTTCCCTTCATACAAGATCTCAAACATGACTGTACCACAGCAAAAAAACATGGTACTAACTTGGTTATTGAGTACACATGATGTGACTTGGGTCCTTTCTGGTGACTACCACTAATTTTGTTATATAGTGTCAGCCTGTCAGTGTTCACTGTTTTGAGTTTTCTGATATTTGTTGATTGTCCAGATTAATGTCCAGGTGAAGTTAAAATGACTTGTCAAGCATCTTAGAAGCTGTGGTGCTTTGTGTGGTGTTTGAAGGTCTTTTGGGTCTTTTTCTAGAGCATCTTGGATATTTATAGGCTATACAGTATACTATATAATATAGCTAATTGTTCAACTTTAATCGTTTTTTTTTGTAGGTGAAGGTGTGTGGACTTTATAACAGCAAGAACATTAATGGCTCAATCATCCAAGGCAGCCGGCAGAGGTCAAAGGAAGGGTGGTGCTTTTCATGGTCCCGCCCCCCCCCCTCCAAGTGTTTCTGTTTCACCTTCTCTTGGTCATAGTGCCCCAAGTGCTTCAAGTGAAGCTTTAAGTGCTTCTCAGCCGACATTAACATATGATGCTGTTGCAACAAGACAACAAGCACAACTAAGAAAATACCCTCTCTGGAAGTATGTAACCAAGAAGCAAGGGCCAAAGGCCGGTGCGGGAAGGAATGTGCTTTGGTCTTGTAATTTCTGCAAGGGTGAATTTAAGAGCACTTACTTTCGAGTTGAGGGCCATTTGTTGGGCCTTCCTTGTGCAATTGGAGCATGAAAAAAGATCAGTCCTAAAGAAAGAATGGATTTGGAAAGGGAGGATGAAGCTGGCTTTGGGAATGTGGTGGCAGCAAGCAGGAAAACTAGTAAAAATGAAGATCTTCCATTTTTGAGGAATGCTAATAGTAGTAGATTTGGGAGAGAAGCTGAAATTCAGTCAACAAAAAGGAGGGCAGCCCAAACTTGTGGTGTCCAATGGACAAGATTTTTCAGCGTGAGCAGCGAGATGAAGTTCATCTTACATTGGCTAAGGCAAGTAAAATTCTACAACCTATTAAATCATTATGGATCTCATCTGGTGTCAGTATTGTTTCTGACGGATGGACAGATACAGCACGCCATCCTCTCATCAATTTCATGGTATATTCTCAAAATGGACCGTTTTCTTGAAAGCAGTTGATGCTCTTGGACAATACAAGGATGCAAAATATATGGGTGAGCTGTTTATTAAAGTTATTGAAGAAGTAGGCGTTGAAAGTTGTGTGCAAATCATCACAGATAATGCACCTGTTTGCAAAGCAGCTGGCTTGATTGTGGAAACTAAATATCCACAAATATTTTGGACACCATGCATTGTTCACTCTTTGAATTTAGCACTCAAATCTATTGCTTCAGATGTGACATGGATTGGCAATCTTATTGAGGATGCACACCATACCCGAAATTTTGTGCAAAACCATACCAATGCTCTCACAATATATAAAGAGTACACACATCTATCATTGTTGAAGATTGCAGATAATTGGTTTGCTTCCTCATTCATCATGCTTGAGAGGTTGAAGGAGGTGAAGGCCGCTCTTGGGGCCATGGTTATTTCAGATCTTTGCTCTTTTTGGAGAAAGACGGATCAAACTGCTTCAAAAAAGGTAAAGGACACAGTGTTAGATGATGGTTGGTGGGAGAGGTTGGATCTTACCATAAAGAGCATGAACCCTATCATTTCTTTCTTGCGGTTTGCAGACACAGACCATCCCATCTTAGGAGAGGTTTATGAGGGTTGGGATTCCATGATTGAGTTTGTGAAGACTATTGTTATGGAGAATGAATACCCTAGATATGAGACATCAGCAGAGAGCTTATGGTCCACCATACAGGATATTCTTATCTCTAGGTGGGATAAGAATTGCACACCTTTGCATTGATTAGCTCACTCTTTGAATCCCAAGTACTACAGTCAAGAGTGGCTCCGTGGTGGGACCTCACACAGATACACTCCTCACATGGATGGAGAGATTTCACAGGGGAGGAAGATAGCATTCAGAAGGATATTTCAAGATAGCCCATCTTTTCTTAAGGTGGAGGAAGGCTTTGTAGAGTTCTCCACTGGCACCAGGGGATTTGGGGGGTATGATGTACTTGGAGATAGGGGGGTCAAAGGTGCCTATGCTTGGTGGGCAACTCATGGGACAGCATGCCCTATTCTACAACAGTTAGCCTTGAGGGTCCTCTCTCAAATTACTTCATATTCTTGTTGTGAGAGGAATTGGAGCACTTATGGGAATCTATATAGTTTGAAAAAGAGCAAGCTTGAGCAATCTAGGGCGGAGACAATGGTGTATGTGCACACCAACCTTCGTCTTATTTACCGGCAGAGACAGGAGTGGTTGAAGGGAAAGACAAAGATGTGAGGTGTGTTTCCTGATGATATGGGCTTGGACGATAATGTTGAGTTGGCATTAGCCAACATGGATCTTAATGACCCAATGCTAGAGCCAGTGACTTTTGATGATGAGACACAGTATCTTGAGGGGTCATCCTCCACACCAACAAATGCAATAGCAAATCTTGGATTGGACATAAAGGAGGAGGATGGGGTACAGTCAGATGGCAGTGGCAGTGATGGTGACTATCACATAGAGGACATGGACTATTGATAGAGTGATGAGTCATGGACTCGTGGCTCACTGGCTAGTGACTCATGAGTCATGAACAGTACTGAGCTATGATATTCCTACTTATTTTGTATCTACTCTTTTGTATTTTCCATTGGCATTCTCTCAGGAGTCAGTATCTACTATCTATGTAAACAATGAACAGTAATACATTTTGATTTTGATGACTTAATGGAAAATCTGCATTTTATGGTTTTAATATCTAAGTTCTAAATTTACAGTTAGTAGTAAGTACTTAGTAGTTTTTTATGTGCTTGTAAGTTGTACATGAACAATGAACATTGAATATTCAAGAATCAAGACCATGCATATCACATTCTAATTTCTAAATAGTAAATTTTGATTCTATTTATTTTTTTAAAATGAACTATGAACTTTGAGAAATAATTATATTTTAATTTGATTAGATAAGCTGCAGCCTGCAATTTAATATGGATAAAAAACTATATTTCGATATATATATATATATATATATATATATATATATATAACATGTCCCTCATGTCTTGTTTCTAGGTCGTTGCATTTCGTATTGAATACTCATATTTACGTGTCCTTCGTGTCTCGTGTCCTCGTGTCATGTGACTTAGTTTCCCATACATATGTGGAAATTTATATTCCACCTTATATTTCTATCGGGTCCGCCTAAAATCGCTATCGCAAGTCGCCATGCCCCTCTCTATGGCTTCCCTTTGTATTTCAATTTTCGTTTAATAAACGAAATACATGGAAATACATTAAAAAGGCCAACTGACGGATCTCAAATCTTATGAAATAGCGTTTAGATTTCCATCGGGTCTGGCTAATCGCATCGGGCATATATATGTGTTTATAGCCGCTCCTCTGTGTAGCTTCGATTGTGATCTGCCGATATCGACGATCGCAATATCGCATCACCCGGGGTCCCGCATTTGCCCGGGGTCCTCTTGGCCTCATGCGATGCGATTTTCACTTATAAGGGTCTTTTGCCCATTTTTAAAAGATTTTTGCTTCTTTTCCAAAGAACAAAGGGGAACTTTTTGTGATAACTTTTCCATCTGAAGTCCGATTTCGCCCATTCAAGTTGTGTTGGATTCAGAATGAAGGGATCTCTACAAAGAGACTATTTCTGAGAGCAGTTTGCGTCTTTCATTTTCCTCTGATTTACGAAGGATTTGTGCCATTTGGCACCTTTTACCTCTTATATAAAGTCTTTTAGACTTAGAGGTTTATCTAGGATCCATTTTTGGATCAGGTTTTATCCTCAAGCAATATATTTTGGATAATGTCAGAGTGACTTGAGAGTGAATGCAATGAAATTGGTCTTCTAGCCTTACATCTTGTTCATCAAGAATGGCATTAGAAAAACCTATGAATGAGTGGAATGGACCATGATACTCAAAGCCCTAAGGTTTGGCCACATTGTGTCAAAACATTGTTTGTAGACACTTGGGAATGTCTATCAATTAATAAAAGCAACGCACACGAGGCTCTTTCAATCAAAACCTCAATTATCTCTTATGCTCTAAAGTCAAACTTGACCTATGCCTAAATCCATGGCCTCTCAAAATTGGCCATCAATCCAACCAAAACAAATCTTCATGTTTTGGGGTATAGCTTCAACCTTCCAAGACTCACCTCAAGACCTCTAGGAGGTTAGTGCCCAAAGAGTCAAGAAAAAAATTGATAAGTGATATACTAAGCCATTAGCCCTAGCAATGAAGTACAAGATATGTGTCGAAGTGTTAGTCATCACCCATTCCTCTTTGATGGGTATAACTTCAACCTTCCAAGCCTCACCTCAAGAACTCTAGGAGGTTATTGCCCAAAGGGTCAAGAAAAAAATTGATAAGTGGTATACTAAGCCATTAGCCCTAGCAATGAAGTACAAGATATGCATCGAAGTGTTAGTCATCACCCATTCCTCTTGATGGGTACAATCTCCTGTGACAAATCCAAACTTAGAGAAGCCTCTTAAAAGCTTTTTTGGACCAAGATAAACAAATGCAAGGGTCTTGCATAATCAATGAGGCGATTTGTCTCCCCTCAAACAACTTTGGATCCCTTGGTATATTAAGCCTCACCTATAAGCCCAAGCATTTTTTCTTAAATGGGTGCTTCGAGCTATTGATGTGGAATAGGCTTGGAAGGTCCTATGTTGACAAATGATCCAACACAATCTCCCACTTGGGGAATGCTCTTAGCAAAGAATCCCATTTGAACCCTTTTTGTACACTCCCTCTCATGTTAAAGTTAAATTTACTAACACTTTTGTACTAGAGAGTGTATATGGAAGGTTTCCACCCATCCTCTCCTAGAAGTAACTTTCCCTTCTGATTGACTTGTCTAACATTCACTACCACTAGTGGTCGCCTCGTGCTAAATTTGAGGGAAAACCTCTTGTTGAAGCTTCCTAGTTTATGAAGTTAACATTGCTTAGGAGTACCTATATGACCACAAGTAATTTTGTCATTTGTCACAAAATTATCTCTACTAAGGCCAAGCTTATGTAAAAAAATCAATTTGAACACTTACAAATAGGTTCATTCTACAACCTAAGAGAGTAGTTTTTGAATGGTACCTTGTTATGGGGGAGCACGCCATAGATAAGAAATTATCCCTAGAAGTGCAAGGCCCACATTGTCTTGGGTGAACAAAACTCCTTAGATATATTTTTTAGTTTTGCCAAGTAGCCAAATGATAAATCTACCTAGTCATGAGTCAAGTCTAATGCATCAACAATATCTTCCTTCCTCTCCCTACTAGAAAGTAGCCTTCTTAACCAAACAATCTCCCTGGGATATCGAGTTTCACTTTGCATTAATGTTAGTAAGAGTTGAAGTCTTGTTTTGGATATGGAAGATACATGGAAATGTTTTATCTTAATTTGGGCGTCTCATTGCAAGTCTTTTCATGCAAATCATTTTCCAAGGTCAAAAGATTCAAGTTGAGATGGAACCCCTCTATTACATTCTGGAGTATTGGTGTGGGGCCCTTGCACTATGAGCAAAAAGACACATTGGAGATGTTTTATCTTAATTTGGGCGTCTCATTGCAAGTCTTTTCATGCAAATCATTTTCCAAGGTCAAAAGATTCAAGTTGAGATGGAACCCCTCTATTACATTCTGGAGTATTGGTGTGGGGTATTTCAGATTGCTGACTAGGCATGGCTGTTTCTGGTCAGAAAGGTAAGCCTTGCATATTTATATTAATGTTCTCTGCGTATTCTGCACAATACAGCATCCAGATGAAATGACAGAATGTAATGCATTGTATAAAGAAAATAATGATTGATTACAAGAATTATACATATGAAATACGATCAATGGAGATTATTTCGCATCTCCAGAAAAAAGGCCATTAAAACAGGTTCAAAGGAAATAACACATCTCATCTAAATTTTACTAATATAGAAAATATCTAATGACTGACAGGCGAGTACAATTATGAAGTGCAAGTCCTCATTTCATCTAAATTTCAGTAATACAGAAAATATCCAATGACTGACATGCTAGTACAACTATGAAGTTCTAGTTGAGGATGTCATCGGCTGTCATCTTTTTGCTATCCACAAAAAGCACTTTAGGCTTTGCAAAAGATATCTGCAGCTATAGATTCATATATGCTTCAGTCTGCACACTAAATGATGTGCCACAAATCCCATCATCTGTTGTAAAGCATTCTTCCTACCAGATGTGTCACCATGTCCTAGTAGTGGTCATAAAATCTAGGCCATAGTCACAAAATACAGCAAAAATTTTGAAATAAAACGCTATAATTCATATTTTCAGTCAGTACCTGATGAATGTGTTGCAACCTTGAATCGTGATCAACATTGACCACAAAAACCATGACATAGTGAAGCTCCAAGTTTTAATGCTACTAACTTATCATGTTCAATTTATGTTTTATCAATCTCAATAAATGATCCTTTTTACAAATATAAGGATTCAGTATCAGATGTGAATTAAAGGAGATTTTGGAGGCGGCAATGAGATTTGGAGGTGACTAAATATGACTGTGTTTAGAGTTAAAGTAGTAGGCAATCTCAGATGCGGATTAAAACAGTTTCCTCCAAGTGACAAAAGGATTTCATTTATGTTTTTCTCAAACTAAAAACTCTAATGGTGTTTCTTGTATTTGCAGATTTTTTCTAGTTTTGTAATCTTTTGGAAGAAATTGGTTTCTTCTATAACTTACATGATGGAAGGTTTTTTATTTTTTCTAAATGAAACTCAATAAATCCCGTAAAAGCTTAAACCATAGCCATTCTAGGACAAGTTGATCACACAAACAGGGTAAATCTCTCTGTTGAAACTTGAGGTACAGTTTTCACACTTTGGCTTTCATGAAATCCAGTTGTGGAGTTCTCAAGGCACCCATATTTAAATAAATAAATTTAAAAAAAAAATGTCAAACTTTGGAATGAACATTTTATTTGAAAAATATAATGGCAACTCTGCATTTAGTTTTTGGTTGTTCACATTTTTTTAATTTGTCTGCTGCATCATATTTTCTTATATTTTCTAGTATACAAAAAGTAGTTGTAGTTGTATTTGACAGTCATTTATATTTTACTTGGTTATAATGTATTTAACAGCATTTTCTATTTTCCTGCACCTTTACTATCCTCTGTACAAGAAAATTAGTGTTACAACAATGTTCCTAGAGTAGTTTACTTCTTACAAATGATAAAAACTTGCCTTCCATTACCCCTTACATACTCCAGCAAAACCAAATTAAACCTTTGCTGAAATTTCTTGTGGTAAACCTTACTGTCAGATGCTAGACAATTAACAAGCAGAATGAAATGCTAATGATTCTTGCAATTCCTCCTGCCTTAATTGAAAAGTCATGCAAGGCATCAATATTCAGAGGAGTTTCATATGGTATAGGAAGAATGACAGGACACTTAACACTTCAGTTTATCACAACAATTACCTTGGATGCCTGATATCCCTATCAAAAATTTTAAAATTGACATCTGGCAGGTATGGTGAAAGTGGTCTTAGATGGCGTCAGTCAACATAAAGGGTTCACCCATTTGAATTATTCACTTCATCATAACTCTTTGATGAGCATTTACAGAATAACTGTCTTAAATTACAAAAACATGACAAATTTACATAAATTACAATAACAAGAATTAATCTCCCTGCTTACCCAGGCCAGAAGAGCAATCATATTTGACCAAGCCATGTGGTCAGTACTTCTTATTAATAAGCTTTCTAATTGTAATTAGTGGAGGCGTAGACTGCCTATTCATCCAAAATCTAGGGAACATAATTCCACACCAGGTGCCACTGCTACCTTCATGTTGGATTTACATTTCTTATGGACCATCAGAAGAAAAGAACCATTAATCTGTCCATTGACAAAAGAGGCTGAACAAGTAACAAAAACAGATCAGGGGTGCCAACAAGAACCACCCTCCAATGATACGAACAGGAAAACAGAAAAGAGAAACAATGGAAAATAGTCTTGCACAAGGACCTCACAGAGAAACAATCAGAAAATATATGCTCAATGTCTTGTTTATGACACACTGCAAGCAAAAGGCCATCAATGAGGCATGTCTCAGTTCACCTATGTTTGATGAAAAAATGAGCATAGACATAACTTTGAGTTGAGATCATAACAGGGACTATATACTGCAACAAATCTTTTCAGCCGCCTGCTTTTTGGATCATGAAGTTTTCATTTCTGGTTGAGATTATCAATAACTGATCCACTGATAAAAAGCATGGGTATTATACATAATATCCATGTTGAGGACCTCATGTTTTTTGTGAGGAAATAATATCACAGACAGATTACTCCAGGAATATCAATATCCTCTGACAGAATCCTAAAGATCCATCCAAGAGGATAACCCCAAAAAGAGGTCACTGCCACTCCACTTCAATTTTATTGGGGAAAAAACACAATGTGTTGGTGCTGGAAAGCTGCTAAAAGGTTACACATCTCATCAAATGCCTTAATAACATAACACATTTCATAAAACTCTATTTAAGAGTTAGTGTGAACTCCAAAGAAATTTGTAGCAAATACTGAAGATAAAAGTTGAGTCAATCTCCAAATGATATGCTGCAGATGAAAGTTATGTTGATCTCCAAAGAAAATTGTTGAAAATATTGAAGATAAGAGTTGGTTTGAACTTTGATCCTGAACAAGCATCCTGCAAATAGTAGTATGATACAAGGAAATTTGTTCATCTCTAATGGGCAAGGAAGTGCCACTTTGTCATATGGTATTTCAAGGTAAGCTTACTTGGCTCTGGTTTGACTTATACAGTTGAAATGACCATGAATAGCTGTATACCCCTCATTTTGGGGCTGTACCAGAGTAAGATTTGTATAAAGTATGCTGCAAATCCAAGATCATTTCCCAGTGGTAAGCATATGACTTAGAAATTAGCCTAGATGCTATTATGAAGCTGTAAGCTATCTACCACCATGCATTTGCTCAGTCTAGCCAATATTTAACTCACTTCTCAATAAATTGCCTGTGCCTTCACTAATAGGTAAACGGATTATGAGACCAGGTAAAGTGAATCAGCTCAATTTTCAACTCAATCAATCAGTGGCTAAGCAACAATAGATGCATATGGAACTCTCAATGGTTCTCAATCCTACCATATATTTCTTGAGTATAAGGCAAGAACCTCATCAACTTTCACTAGTAAATCCTGGTAGTCAACCTCAAGAAAACGTCTTTACAGTTAGGAATCCATGGGAGGAGAGATGTGAGCTATTTATTATGGGGATGTGAGGTAGCTACCAGTATGCATTTCTTCAGTCTAACCAATATTTGACTCACTTCATTTCTTGGGTATGGGGAATGGGCCTCGTTAGTTTTTCTGTTATAGGCGGGGAACCAACCTTAAGAAAATGTTTATTTACAGTTAGGAGACCATGGAAGGAGAAATGTTCACTAGTATAGCTTACAAATGGAGCTCAGCTGAAGGTTTCTCTCGAATAGTCAAGGGAGAAGGCTTCTCTCATATAGTTAAGGCCTTGAAGGCCTCAACAGGGCAAATGTCCTCTCTCATAGTTTGGTCACCATCCCCAAAAGGTTATATGAAATAGAGTCCATATCAGTAACTAGTACTCTCTCACGATTATTATCTATGAGACCTAAACTGGTAGATAGAGATATAATACTACATTTTGCAATTGGAGGCATCTCTAGTCCATGGAAGGGGATGTGTTAGATGCAAAAGGGGTGAATACTACATTTTGCAATGGGAGGCATATCTAGTCCACGGAAGGGGATGTGTTCAATGCAAAAGGGGCGAATACTACATTTTGCAATGGGAGGCATCTCTAGCCCATGGAAGTGGATGTGTTCAATGCAAATGGGGTGAGATATCATCTCCTTGCAATCTGTTACAGCCAAATATGTCCTCTGCATATAATAATAGTTAGGCAATTATACATGTGGAGCTTGAATTAATTGGCGAAATGATAAACTTTTAGGGCAGATTATATTATATAACAGGCCAGCCAACAAAGGTAGGATAACATATAATGCTTATTATAGTAGAATACTACTTTATGGCCCGTATCACTAATAGGCGTGAACAATGAATGTTGACATGCACATATTCTTGGGCCATATGCATACCAATCTGAGATGCTCATATCAGCATTGCACATATCGCGATAATATCAGAATTATCATGATATTATCACCAAAACAACACTCGCCAAGATTATCACCTGTCACGACTCACAATAATTTGCCCAGTGAAATTTATCACCCTGTTGCTTAAAAACGTGATATAAAGTTCCAGTTTGGCTATTTCAAAGGTCATTTTCGCCTTTTCTTGTGCTAAGATTGAGCTCTGAGAGTTGTTTGAATCTTGTAACCATTTTTCATCAAGCAAACAAGGGAAAATTGATAGTTTTCTTTGCCATAAGCTGAGCATTTTTGGAGAGGAGATTTACTCCAATATACCATAACCATATTTCTAGGTATGTAACTAAAAAAAGGTTGTCTTCCTTTTCTTTGTTTTCTAAGATTAGTATATAAAATATATTTAGAGTCTGCCTCTCCTTACCCTCTTTTGAATTTCCACATTTGTTTTGTGCCATAGGTCCAAAACTTAAAAATTTAATCAAAGCTCTACGAAATGGCAAAGCCATTGGACCAAATGTGGGAGTATGGTCACTGGTGAGCCATATGAGGGTGATAATAGAACAAAGTTGGGTTGCAAGCTATGTGAAATAGAAATGTTTGGCGGAATCACCCACTTGAAAAACACCTTGCCAAAATCCCAAGACCGCATCAAGTGGATATTTGCCCTATAGCTACCCCAAAGATTGTCCTTATTGCAAAGAACTCAATTATTGATACTGCTAGAAAAAGAGATTAGAGGGAGGAACTAAGGAATTGCATGGGAGCCACAAGCTTCTCAAGGGAAAGGGAAATTGTTAAAATTGGCAACTAGGGCCAAACTCCATGTGGATCACCTTATTTATGACTTTTGATATTTTCCCTAGATTACTCTCATCGAGGGGTGTAGGATTGATCTAAAGATCATCCAATTCCGATAAGTATTTATGGAGATATGAATTTATTTTGATTATGGACAAATTGTCAAGGTCAGCGAGCAAACTTATGTAGGCTCAAAAGCTCAACAGTTACATCTATTCATCCTCAACGTTTGCATATAAATACAAGGAGCCTTCTTCCTCATTTAGACAATTCATTCACTCATCTTCTCTCTCTCTCTCTCCTACGCATAAAAGGAGCCTCTCTCTCCTACGCATAAAAGGAGCCTCTCTCTCTCTCACACGTGTGGCTGAAAGGAAGACGTCCTAGGGCAAGGAAGATAGAGAAAGAAGGATGCTAGGGTAGCAGGTCATCTCTTTGACCAGCGTTGACCAAGCGTTGACCATCCAAAAGGGCGATTGGGTGTGGTTGCCTCTCCTAGGCAGGCCACAATTTTTGGCACAAAAACCGAGGTGATCTAACCTCTAGTTCGACCGATGTTGACTGCCCTAGTTTAGGGCTGCAAGTTGACTTCAAAAATCCGCTATTTGACTATACTTTAGGGGTTGTTCAAGGGTTGTTTCTTCAGGCTGTTCAAGGGCAAGTTGACCGAAAATTGACCAAGCATATTGGAGGTCAATTTCATCTAGTTTGACCAAGTTTGACTTTGCTGATCTAGGGTTTGCTGCTGCTGATATAAAATTACAAAATTCAGATTTTGTACTATTTCTCTCTGCTAAACTATTGAAGATAAAAGAAGATTTTATCAAAGGGTTTCCCCGCATTGGGGTTTGTCCCTGGCTAACCACCACATCTTGTGTCTCTTGTCTTGGCTTGTTTTCTGTTGATCATTTAATGTTCTATCTGCACTTTAATTAATGTATATGTGATTGCTAATCTGTGGGTAATAAGAAGAAAAATAAGTAAACTGCTCTAAGATAGAACATACCATAAATTAACATGGTATCAGAACTGAGGTGAAGACAAAGCCCAAGCAAGAGCAAGAGTAAGAGCAATCACCGAAGAGAAGGTTGGCAAGGCTATCTTAAAGAAATCATGGGGTCCTCAACACACTTCCCTGTTGAAGACAAACTCCGTGAAAAGTCTAACTATCACGGATGGAAAATGTCTCTCGATCTAACATTAGAAGAACAAGAAGTGTTGGACCATGTGAGAGGCAGAATTGTTGAGCCTCCATCAAATGCATCTGTCACTACTAGGAACAAATGGACCAAAGGAGAAGTCCAAGCAAGGAAGATCATCCGGGACTCTATCGACAAGCGCTTGGTGGCCTATGTTTCTGAGCTGAACACCTCCAAGGAAATATATGATAGACTGGTGAGCTTATTTAAAGTTAATGATGCAAACCAAGTCTTGTTTCTTAGAAATAAGCTGAAGGAAATTAAGAAGGGAAAAGATGAGAGTATGCAAGCATATTTCTTAAAGATCATCTCTGATCCATTGGGGAAGTAATTCCTGACAGGGAAATGACACTCACAACTCTTGGAAGACTGCCATTTGAATGGTATATATTCAGAACTACTCTTCTCAACAATAACATAGTTCCTGGATTTGAGGAATTAATGGCCAAATGCATTCAAGAAGAAACAAGGATGGAAGAGCAAGAAACACCCATACTTAAAGGTCATCCCTCTACTTTTTCTTCTCATACTAAAAGAAGAAACAATTCCGGGGCTAAATTCAAAGGAAAGGCTGGACCAAAGGGTGGAAGAAAAGGACAATGTTACAATTGCAATAAAATGGGTCACTATGCAAGGGAGTGCCCTGATAAAAGGGACTCACACCGAGATGATGATCAAAATCCCTCTCAAGGCAATCAAAGGAATGGCAGGTCAAATGGCAAAGGTAAAAGAAGTGTTGGAAATCAAGGAAGAGGACAACCATTCAAGAAGGCAAGAAATTCCAGGTATGCATCTAACACTGTTAACAATAAGCAAGATGAATATTATCTACCAGCAGCTCTATCTACTACTGCTCCCCCGGACTCGCTGGGAAATTGGCTTATTGATAGTGGTGCCTCAAGGCACTTCACTGGTTACAAAGAAGCTCTCTATAATCTGATAGAGAAGGAAACCAACCTGGAAATTGTTCTTGGAGATAATTCAAAATATCTCGTGAAAGGCGTAGGAAATGTCACTCTTCAATTGAATCAGGGTAATACCATCCACTTACAAGATGTATTATATGTACCTGATCTCAAAAAGAACCTGGTGTCCATTTCGGCAATGGAAGACAAAGGCTACAAGGTGGCCTTCAGCAATGGCAAGGTACGTGTATGGAAAAAGAACTTTAAAGATGTTTTTACTCTTGGTTTTCGAGTTGCTTCATTATATCAGGTCGAAGGAAGTCCGCTGGGTGTCATGTCTTGTGACACATCTTTTCAGTCTGAACTATGTCATCAGAGGTTTGCTCACCTTCATTTTAAAGCTCTACCTGATGTAAGAAAAATGGTGACCGGGATGCCCAAGTTCGGATTAGAGCAAGAAGGCATATGTCCAGGATGTGCCAAAGGAAAGCTAAAAAGGGGACCATTCCCCTCAAGCCAAAGCAAGACCTCCGATATATTGCAGTTAGTTCACTCAAACATATCTGGTATGATAACTCCTTGGGAGGATATTTATATTACCTCACTTTTACAAATGGTTATTCTCGCAAGACTTGGATATACTTCTTGAAAAAGAAGGATGAAGTGATCTGGTTTTGGCACTTCAAAGCCTTGATTAAGAATCAAACCGAAAAGAAGATCAAAATCTTAAGGACTGCTAATGGGACTGAATATGAATCCAATGATTTTCATGACTTTTGCAAAGAGGCTGGCATTAAGAGGGAGACTACTACACCATATACTCCTGAGCAGAATGGTGTGGCGGAAAGGAAGAATCGTACAATTGTGGAAGTTGTCCGTGCTATGCTCCATGATCAAAGACTTTTGAAGTTTCTATGGCCGAAGCTACAAATACCACCGAAAATGTACAAAACCGATGCCCTCATCAAGCATTGGGTTCCAAGACTCCCGAAGAAATGTTCACTGGTAAGAAACCTGACATATCTCATTTTAGAATTTTTGGAAGTCCTGTATATTTTCATGTGCCGAAGGGAGAATAGGAATAAATTGGATGCATTTGGAAAGAAAGGAATCTTCATGGGCTATAGCAAAAATACTAAGGGCTATAGAATCTATGTGGTTGGACAAAGGGAAGTCGAAATCAGCCATGATGTCACCTTTGACGAAGATATGGCTCTTAGCAAAGTTGACAATCTTCCTACTCTAAGAGGATCTAAAGAAGCTGACACCAGGGAACCGAAGGAAAAGGAAGACGAGACAATGCCCGATGTGGAAGAACCTATGGATCCTATTGATCCACCTCCGCAAGAGCCTTCCTCTTCTAAGAAGAGGCCTTCATGGCTTAGGGGGACACTTGATGATGCTAAAGGCCACATTGCACCCAAAGGAACCTTCCGTGAAAGTAAGAAGCCGAACAGGTATCAGGGATACTTGACCATTATGAGCACGATCATCCAAAATGAGCCTTCGTCATTCACAGATGCCGTCAAGCATCAAGTATGGAAGGATGCTATGACCAAGGAATGAGTCCATTATGAAAAACGATGTTTGGGATGTGGTGCCCAGACCCCAGGACAAAGCTTTTGTCACTTCAAAATGGCTTTACAAGAAAAAGCATGCAATTGATGGAAGTGCGAAAAAATATAAGGCTCGTTTTGTCGCTCGTGGCTTCTCCCAGAAGGAAGGTATAGACTATGACGAGATATTTGCACCTGTTGCCCGATATACCACCATCCGCTCGATCATAGCCCTTGCTGCTTCGCAAGGATGGAACCTACATCAGAGGGATGTCAAGACTGCATTCTTACATGGTTCGATCAAAGAGGAGGTCTATGTGGAGCAACCCGAAGGATTTGAGATTTATGATCGGGAATCTCATGTGTGCAGGTTGAAGAAGGCCCTTTATGGGCTAAAGCAAGCACCCCGAGCATGGTATGAGAGAATCGATAGCTACTTGATGAAGCTAGGATTCACTAGGAGTGAAGCCGACCCTAACCTTTACTTTAAGGTTATAGATGACAAGCCTCTCATATTGGTGCTATATGTTGACGACCTCTTTCTAACAGGTGCAAACCCTCTCATTCACGAATGTAAGAGGGAGCTGGCTTCTAAGTTCGAGATGAAAGACCTAGGACTTATGCACTATTTCCTAGGACTGGAAATCTGGTAGAAACCAGGGGAGATTTTCCTATCTCAAGGAAAATATGTGGTGAAGATATTGGAGAGATTCAGCATGGTGGACTGCAAGCCCGTAACTACCCCGATGGAGCTTGACTTCAAGAAGTTAAGCAATAGTGCTGCCGGACCTGTGTTACGAAATGCTATCGAGTATCGTCAACTCGTCGGAGCATTAATGTTCTTGGTGAACTCCCGTCCGGATATATGCTTTGCAGTCAACACATTGAGTCAACATATGGTTGAGCCTCACCACTCACATTGGATTGGTGCCAAGAATCTGTTGATATATCTTCGTGGCACAATCACACATGGGTTGAGATACACTGTCGGAGATGTGAAACTACTTGGGTATACTGACACTGATTGGGCAGGCAATGTGGTGGACCGAAAGAGCACTTCCGGGTGTTGTTTCTCTTTGGGATCTGCCTCGATATCCTAGATGAGCAGGACGCAGAAGTCGGTGGCTTTGAGCACCGCCGAGGCAGAGTACATTGCTACTAGCATGGCCTCCTGTGAGACGGTCTTGTTATGAAAGCTCTTCAGTGAGCTGTTTGGATTTACATTGGATACCACCATGATCCTGTGTGACAACCAGAGCGGGGTCTGTTTATCAGAGAATCTCGTATTTCATGATCACTCCAAGCATATCGATATCAAGTACCACCATATTCGAGATATGGTGCAATGAGGAGCAATAAGGCTCCAACATATCAGTACAGATGAACAGGTCGCCGACATTTTGACAAAGCCCCTAGGAAAGGTCAAATTGCTGACTTTCCGAGAACGACTTGGTGTCATTCAAAGACCCTCTTATGAGGGTCAAGTATGATGTATTAAGCTCTAGGAGCTCCAGGGGGGGTGTTGGGTACTTCTTAGAGCGCCATCCCCTAGTGGTGCACTATGTACAGGGTAAAGGTTCAACCTTCCCTTGTGACACCCCATGGCGACTGTGGAACAAGATGATTAGTTCTCCTGTGAGCCAGGATGATTCGTTCTTTGTGGCGATTATGGAACAGGATGATTAGTTCTCCTGTAGGCCAGGATGATTAGTTCTCCATGGCATCCACTGCACAGGATGATTCGTTCTCCTGTGGACAAGATGATTAGTTCTCCTGTTGAGGCATCCTACCCATGCAGTCTGGGACTCATGGGAAGTACCTCCCATCTGATCAATGAGCAGGGAAATGAGGATAGGGACCATAGTAGTACTATCGATGGACGCATCACTGTATCTATCGTACTCCCTATGTTACGATGACCTCCATTGATCTAGGATCAATGATACTGATCTGGGATTAGTGAGAGTGGTTCACACTCTGAGACTAACTTCAAAGTCAGTGGAGGATGGTATGATACATCCTCGATCATTTCTTCTTCTTCATAGTTCGAGCAAAGCAAAGCAAGGTCAAGTTGTACAGGACAGTGCATTTGATGGATGGATAGCAGCGACGATCTAACGGATTACAGATGAAGTTCTCCCTAGTTGAGAGGGAATGTTAAAATTGGCAACTAGGGCCAAACTCCATGTGGATCACCTTATTTATGATTGCTGATATTTTTCCTAGATTCCTCTAATCGAGAGGTGTAGGATTGATCTAAAGATCATCCAATTCCGATAAGTATTTATGGAGATATGAACTTATTTTGATTATGGACAAATTGTCAAGGTCGGCCAGCAAACTTATGTAGGCTCAGAAGCCCAACAGTCACATCTATTCATCCTCAACGTTTGCATATAAATACAAGGAGCCTTCTTCCTCATTTGGACAATTCATTCACTCATCTTCTCTCTCTCTCACAATGTGTGGCTGAAAGGAAGACGTCCTAGGGCAAGGAAGATGCAGAAAGAAGGACACTAGGGCAGCAAGTCATCTCTTTGACCAGCATTGACCAAGTGTTGACCATCCAGAAGTGTGGATTGGTTGTGGTTGTCTCTCCTAGGCAGGCCGCAATTTTTGGCATGAAAACCAAGGTGATCTGACCTCTGGTTTGACTAGTGTTGACTGCCCTAGTTTAGGGCTGCAAGTTGACTTCAGAAACCCACTATTTCACTGTACTTCAGGGGTTGTTCAAGGGCTGTTTTTTCAAGTCGTTCAAGGGCAAGTTGACTAGAAATTGACCAAGCATACTGGAGGTCAATTTCATCTAGTTTGACCAAGTTTAACTTTGTTGATCTAGGGTTTACTGCTGCTGATATAAAATTACAGAACTCAGATTTTGTACTATTTCTCTCTGCTGAACTATTGAAGATAAAAGAAGATTTGATCAAGGGTTTCCCCGCATTGGGGTTTGTACCATTTGACATCCTATACATTTTATATTGTAGTTTATTTCCGTATTTGTGTGACAATGAGATTGTTTGATGTTGATGTTGCCTTAAAAGAATAAAATAAAAAATAAAAAAATTGATTATTTTTGTATTTTTTCAAGTTTCCTGATAATTTCCAATATTTTTCCCAATATTGCTGATAATTTAAATTTTGGACCCCCAGCAATAAATTGCACTTTGAAATTTCATTAGTCCACACTCCAAACATGACAGCAACCAACAAATGAAAGAATTTGAAACTTATCACAGTAAGAATATCTCTTCACTTTCCGCAGTGGACACCAAACAATAGGACAGTACTTGAAATTTTAAACATGGAAGTTTCCGCCTGACAAACATAGTTTTAAAATCTGGAACTAGGGTTCAAACTTCAAACCAATAACCTATCTGACAATAATTCAAGCTAGAACAATATCAAACCAGATTCAATAAACCGAAATTGAAAAAATAAATAAAATAATTAATTTTTAATGAAAAAAATAGCTTTTAAATTCCATACCATCATAGACAAAATACGCAACTTCTGCTCATCTATATACCCTGTAAGAGTGCATATATCAAAATGGCACAAGTGCACTAGATACCATGATTCATCAACAAAATACATAAGCAATGGGCTCTAAATGGCCTCTAGAGTCCAAAAACAATGCTACAACACAAGCTACTACACCACTAGCCTACTACAAATCACTGATTGACATGGGCACTCATCAAACTCAAGCTTCCACATTAACTTGATTGCTTGATAATAACTCATCAAGTTTCCCTATAATAACATTTTTTCTAAGGCCATGTCAAAGGTGTTCAGCAAACAACACCACCAACACTTAGATACATATAGGACTTGGTGCTCTTGATTAAATGCCAATCACATACCGTCATATGTGATATAATCAAATGAAATGCCACGATCCCATTAATCCTAAAATCCTGAAAACTGTTAAGTCTGCTGAATTTTGACTGGGATATGAAATTCTATTTTCTCCATATTAAGTTCGACAAAGTTGGAACCACTCTCAAATATCCTAAGTCATTTCATTGTAATTTTAAAAATTTAAGTGAGGATGAAAATGAAGAATTTAACATTACCATTAGGAAGCATCTAGGACGTGTCAGAGAGCATCAAGGGAGCACCTTGGGAGTTGGACAATTTAGACTTGTTATCCCTCTCACCAACAGCAAGTCTTTTGCTTTAGAATTGCAAAATCAATGCATGCTTATTCCAAGGTGGCCAGTTTTTTACAAACCCAGCCGGTTAGGACAAGCTAGGTACTGATTATCCTATACACAACCAAAGTTGTATAATTTAATGTATTCATCGTAAGCCTGATGAGTTGTCCCAATCAGTATAGATCAGTGTGTACTAGAATTTTTACCAGACATTTACAGTATTATTGATATACAAACATACCAGTTGAAAAGACAGACAATCCAAGGCCACTTCTAGAACATTCTATGGCTGTTGCAATTGACACAACTAAAATATAACTGCAAGTGACCAACAACTAAGGGATGCCAGATCATACCATCTAGAAGTAGATCATAAACTATAGTCCACAGTGGATCCTTCAACAATGCTGACTTATAAATCCTTGAAATTTGTAATCCCTAACATGGAAACGAGCATGTATGGTGCAAATACAGACAAAAAAGAAATGCTTCCACATTAGGATTACCAAATTCCAAATACCTGACAAGGACCTCAGTAGCACATCCATGGATTTCAAAGTCTTGTGAAAAACTCTACTTCACAAAATTAAAGACAATCTTTTACAGAGTTCCGACTAGTATAAATGAGTGTGCTTATCTGCAATCAGTACATCCTGCAACAAGTATACATATCTGTTGAAATTGCAAACGTGTATACTTATCTGCAATTAATACCTCTTGCCAAGGAAAACCAACTCAACTGGAAATCAGCGAGCAACAAAGCATTTCTGGCAAATCGTCATGTCAAATCACTAGACCTCCGCCGACTCCTACGCCTTCTCCTCGCAGAACCTGCACGCCCTTCCCTGGCATCACTACTGCCAGACATATTACCCTCAGAAGCAGGGCTACCATGAACATTCTCTCCCCACAATCCTTGCCTTACAATCGGTGGTATCCCTAACCTTGGATAGCCTCTTGCAAGACCCCTCAGTCTTGAAGGAATGTTTCTGCTGGTTGCAATATTAGCAGCTGGACCAAATGCCTGAAATAGGAGAAAAACATTCAGCCAGTTACTCTCGTCACCTGGAAAGTCAAGATCATCACTGTCATTACCGAAATTGCTACCCTCGATCACATAGTCGCCAAATACCATGGCACCTGGCATGGTTGATCGAATAGTGCTAATGACATCATCATGCTCACGTTGACGCTCCAATCTTCGCCATTTTCGTTCACGATCAGGGTCTATTTCTTGAGGCCGAGCGAGAGGATGTTCAAGCCTTGCATGCTTCCTAAGCTCATCATAAGTCCCAACAAAAGTGCATGAATCATGTGAACAGCTCCTTGTCTTTGCATTTAAATATTTCCTAGCAGGTTCAACCACTGTCCAACCTTTAACTTGACCCCTACAAAGAGGACATGCTAACTCTGGAACTTCCCATTTTTCTCGTGGGCTGTTTAAAGTTGATCCAATCATTGGTGTTGAGTCTCCATCCAACGATGCATCTTCACTGTCTGAAATCACAGATCTTGGAAATCCAAATCTCTGTAACCCTAACGCTGAACGCCCATTGTCTAAAATGCCATTTTCTGATCTTGGAACAGTAACTGGTTCCAAACTTGACGTAGAGCTTTCCACGGAATGGTCTGCAGTATTTGTTACATCTGTTGCTAATGAAGATTTTGTATACGCTTTCCTGAACTGGTCAAGACAGTTAGAATGCCTGTAGCTTGTTGCACACATATAAGGGCGGCATCCTTTATCGTGTGACGAGCACAATAGAAGTACTGCATTATGAGGAAAGTCCATACAGACAGCACAAGTTGCATCTTCCCAATCCTTTTTCAAGGAAGAACCCTGTGTCTCAGAAGAATTTGCTGTGAGTGCCTCTTTCTCCTGACCATGGTTGGATACGTACGGAGTTTTCCTGGATCTTCGAGAAGCCAAATCACGGCGGCTCTTTCCCTTAGGCATTTTCAATTGCCACCCAGAAAAACTACACAACAAAGATTATTTCCATTATAGAACAAGTCCAGAAAATAGCATGCCTATGAGTGTCAAAGATAAGTGCTTATACTTAAATAAAGCATTTCAAATAACCAGTCATTTCAAAATCTCTGATAAGAGAGAGAATTCTCAGCATACCAAATTTATCCAATCATATGAGTTTGATTACTGCAGCAACCAAGTGAATTATGCAAAATACTCGCAAAAGAGAATAAAACCAGCAACTTGAGCAAACCCTATGCTGTTTTCTTGTTCTAGTTCAATATATGTGAAATTGCCAGAGGATTCTACCATAATAGCTTTGGTGAGTGTTTTGATAGAATTATATTTATCCTTAAAATAGAATATCGGTGACCCCATACAATCTTAGGTAAGTATACAAGAAAAAACATAAAACTCATCATGTTTATCACATTCATAACTACATCACTTCAGTAGCTAAAAAATACCCAGTGATCCTTCCAATCCAATATGGAAAATATTTCCAGAACTCATTTAACATCTGGAAATCACTGCTATTGCAGGAATCCAGGATTAGTTTCCAATGTTTTTTGGATGTGCATGTTTGCTAAGGACGACTGGAATTGGCAAATGTGTTTAGAGCGGAAATCTACAGATTTGACAACAATTGTGAGACAACGATTGTTTTTGGGAGTTCACGATTGCTACGGAGGTCTGGATTTGGATAGGTCGTTTAATAAAAATCAAAGTGGCATAGGAGTTTCTTCAACATTAATATGACTACTTATCTATTTATCCGAGAATGAAGGATGTTTGGTACTGCCAGCCTGAGCAGTTGAGTGCTTTGAGCTTCCTGTAGGAGGTATTGACTAAACGCTTCCAACTATTGAATTCATTTCATGGCAAAAAAGCACTAGACTTGGCACAAGTGATTGAGGTGTTCTTTACATATCTCGCTATAGCCAAGGATTTTAACGAGGTACATAACCACAGATCCATTTTGAAATGGTTATACTAAGCCCATGGGGTCAACCCTCTGGACTGGCTCTCTCTTGCCAATCCATCCGAGGATTTCCTTTAAAATAAAGGATAAAAACTAATCTAAAAGGTCATTACTAAGTTCCCCTAATGAAAGAGAGATGCCGGAAAGTTCAATTATTAGCACCAAAAGAGTGAATAAAATTGATAAATTATTGATTTTGACTGAATATGCATTCCATGTTTAGCTCATATGTTTTCCTTACTAAAAGATTGTGAAAAGCTAGATGTACGGGCTAGATCCCATGCACCTGCCATGCATGCAGGGCTAGATAAAGTAAAGGCCATTTCGATGTAATTAGCGCGGATTCTTTTACTGCTCTTTGATTTAATGGCCCTTTCATGGCCTTATAACAAGGCCCTTCAATTATGAAAAGCTTTGTCTAGAATATGAAGTGGAAAAAAAGAAGTATTCACACCTGCCCTAAAGAATTGCATGCAATCAAATCTCTGGGACAGGGAGAGTGAAGCCCGTTCATCGAATCAATACGAAACAACTTATCGTGAAAACCCTCATTGTTATCGTGAAATTAGTGCATCAATAAGCATTTAATCGATAATATTTCAAGACCACAACAACCAATGATTTCTGGATCAAGCGCTTTAAAATAACAAAATTATCCACAATGGAGCAAGTTCGAACCCTGAATAGCAGATTTAATTGTGACTCCATAAGAACTGAACCAAGGAATACAAGAAGCCCAAATCCACATAACCCCCACCCAATCCTTATTATCTAAAATACCCATTTTCCATAAACAATCAATTACGCATTTGCGAACATGACGCTATTCAAAATGCAAAAAGAATGATACATAAACTATGCAAAGATTGCAAGCAAAAGCTGATAAACCATACCCTTGAGCAGATAATGTCGAGAAAAGAGGCAGATTCGCGCAGGTCTGGACCAGATCCAAACGAGGGTTAAATCTTATGATTACTCAACCATTTTCTTCAAATCTCGGGTCAGAAATACGATAAATGAGCCAGTTTATCTGTGTGTGACCTGCCGGACTTATAGGTCACAACAATCGAATTACGACCCTTCGTTCGTCCTCCGCACGCATTCTGGCCTTGTATAAATATATGGCCGAGTCCCGAATCTTCTCAATTGTCAGGACGCATAACCACCAAGAAAATACTCGACCATTTACCCGCCATGTGACCATCGTGGAGCATTCATAAGGGCTTGCGGACGAGGTGAAATATTGATGGGGAACCAAATGCCATGATAGCAAGATCCAATGAGCATGGTGGGCAAGTTTGAAAATATCAATATGTTAATTAAAAATCAATGTGGTAACATCCAATGAGTATGGTGGGTTGGTATGAATATATCAATATTTTTTTGAAACCACTGCGGTAAATGGACTGAGTTAATTAGGCACGTAGGACGTTACAAAAATGAACGGAATAAACAAACCATTTTTGTCTCTATGCCACAAATTTAACGTCGTCTCTATTTAAAAAATAACTAAATTTAGTTGTCACATTAAATACTACAAATTTTATTCTCAAAACAAATCCTTAAAAGGCGGGATAAATTTATTTTTTTTAAATTGGGAACAAAGTTCGGGCAACTTGAAAAAAGTTTGAAGTGCAATCATAACTACCAAAGATTCAACTAAAGTGATGTTAGCTTAGAGTTATATGGTTAATTTAATTTTTAAGTATAATTATTTAATGTTTTTAATTGATATAGTAAAATTATGATTATTTTCCTATAATTTTTTAATTTATTTTTTTAATTAAATTTTGTTTTTATTTATTATTTCTCATTTTCATTTTATTTAAGAGACAGTAAGAATATTTTTTATTCTATTAAGAAAGGAAGTAAGAGAGTTACTAGAGTTTTTATCAATTTTAGATTAATTGGTTTAGTGGATATAATTAAAAATAAAACTAGTAATTGCACTAAAAGGTGCAAAGGGATGTTGATATGAGGAGTGGAGGAATGTGGAAAGAAACTCTAGCTTTGGACGACATGTCAGGCTGCAGGGTCGATGTCATATTAGGGGTACGTAATGCCATGTTGAAGGGAACAAACTTTTTGACCTTTGTACCTTAAGAATCACTGCAGTCCCCGCAATCAAAGGAGTCATTTTGTCAAGTTCAATGGAAGCACATGATTGGAACTATCCCTCCCACTTGCCTTCTCATAAACCTAGATATTGTTGACATAAGCTAGCAACAAGAAATGCTTCTTGAAAATGCAACAAGAAAAGTGTGCAGCAAGAAATGCTTCTTGAGAATGCAACAAGATGATGGAGCTTAGTGGAAAGGAGTCGCCTTCACTAAGTGGGCCCGCAGGCAAATTATGGCGCAAAGTCTATTTTTGGATCACAACAAGAGTGATCAGAGTCTATTTTTAGACTGCTAGTCAAAAATAGAAAAGTCAAATATTATTGTCTCATAATAATATTTAGACTATAAACTTTATCTTATCCTCTTGGAGCACTTCAGTTTGAGCTACAGATGTGGCACATGCAGTTGTCAGAAGGAAATACGTTTTCTTGTGAGTCATTTGAGCTATTGCATGCAGGACATCAATTAGAACTCATGCATGTGAGTTCTGTGAAGTTGGATGAGCAGTTAATGGAGTTGTGTTCAGTTTGACTTAGTTGAACTAGTTGTATTTAGTCTAACTGGCCAATAGACTAAGTGATGAGTTGTGTGAATTAGTTAATAATTAATTCACTAATTATTAACTCATAATGCAACTGAAGAATACATCAGTTAACTCAGTGCATGTACAGTTCAGTGGAGACAGGTGTTAGAGGTTGAGATTGCTATCAGTTGTGCATGAGATTGTGCACAATCAAGGGGTTGAGTATGCCAATAAGTATTGCCCAGTATATGCCCAATATTATAGCCTCTGCTCACGCGATTCCCAGTGTGAGTGATTTTCTTGAGGTAAAATACGAGTTTGGTTAAGCCATTCTCATTCATTCTTGAGCAGGTATTGAGCAGTGGAGGCAGGCAAGCAGTGGAATAGATTTGGAGATCAGATCTAAGCTGTATTGTGTGTAACAGGTGGAGCTGGTACTGGATTGCTTGTGATAAGCATTGTACTTTGTAATGTTACATGTTCTCAATCATTAATATACAGATAGTGTGGGGTTTTCCGCTGTAAGCTTTCCCCGGGTTACATACTGTGTTAATGTGTGAATGCTCTTGATGTTTTATTGTTATTAATGTTGCTAAATTGATGATCAACGTAGAGGAGCTTATGTATTGTGTATGTATTCCGCAATAGTACATGATCAGGATAATCTCCATTGAATATGTGTTAAATTATTCAAAATTTCTACAACTTGGGCATACCAATGCAAGTGGTGAGTTGAAAGGAAAGACGAAGATGTGGGACTTATTTCCTAACAATATGGGTTTCTACAACAACATTGAGTTGGCATTAGCCAACTTGGATCTCAATGAACCAATGCTACAACCGGTCACTTTTAATGATGGTGATAGTCTTGAGGGGTCATCCTCGACACCACTAGATGCAAGTATTGGATAGGATGTAGAGGGGGAAGAGGATGGAGTAGAGAGCAATAGAAATAGTGGCGAGCTTGATGATTTTGACATTGAGGAGGACGACAAATGAATTTTGAGATTTTTCCATCTATGGTTCTAGTATCTACCCTATTTTGTATTTTCCATTGGCATTTCCATCTATAGTATCAGTAGAATGTATGCCATACATTTTGATTTCATGACATCAAATAACTCAATGAGAAAATTGCAATTTATGGTTTTAAGTTCTAACCTCTATTTTATGTGTAATGAATATTCTAATTTCAACGAGCCCCATTCAAGGTTTCTATTTCGGGAAAAGAGGTTGGACAGAATGTCCCTATCATGCAAAGTCCATAGGAAGCTTTTGTCAAGTGGTTAAATTCTCAACGTCGTCATTGTCATGGATCCCTAGTGAAATATATAGGTCATGGATTCTCAATCCTTTTGGCATGCATTTTGAGAGTCTTTGAATTGAATCAGAGTTTTAAATGTTGGTCACACTCCTAAAATTTGAAGTTCTAAAGATGGTTTTTTTGTTTTCGTTTTTTAAACATATTTGATGATAAATGATGTTTTTTTAAAATATATTTGACTGTAAATAAAAAATTATGCACACCTTATGAGTGGTTTCTATTTGTGGCTAGATAATCTTTTCAAATCGTTTATTCCTTTAATGTACCTTTGCACCTTTAGAGGCAAATGCTAGTCTAAAGCATAGTTACCAAGTTCGAGTTTTTATTCGAACTCAATTTGATACGAAAAAGAAATTGATGGAAAATATTTCAATTTGGGAAAGATTCTCCACTAAACTATTAAAATTGGTGTTTATATATATATATATATAAGTTTTTCCTATATTATTTTATTGATACATATATCCTACTTAGTTTTTGAAAAAAAAAAATATTGATAATACGATTGTCTTTCACATTAATCACATTCTTGAGATTTGGTCATTAGCAATAGAAAGTAACAAAAAATCAAATTTAGTATTGTAAAAAAATGACATCTTTATATTCAAAGTGAAATTTATGTAATTTTTTAATCAAATTCATTAAAAATTATAGAAAACAAAAAAATTATATCTTTTATATGTAACTAAAAATTACGAAAAAAATTATATCTTTTATATGTAACTAAAAATTACGAAAACAATGATACTTCACTTTTATACATAAAACCAAACAAACACATACTTAAAAAATAAGTATACATAAAGCCAAGGAAACACAGTTAAAAAATAAATATCTTGCTTATTATAAAAAGAGGGAAGAGAATAAATGTGAGAAGAGAATGATTCACTAGTATAATACCTTACAATAATTAATTGATGAATGAATAAGCACAGTGGCTTCTATGAAGCTATTTACACATGGTATAGCTCTTTCTACCGGAGGTTTGGCATGAATTGCTACGAATTTCATATGAATGTGCTCTCCCCTATTTTACCGAGGGTTCCAAAGTACTCGTATATACATACGAATGCACTCTTTCTCATTTTATCTAGGTTCTAAAGTATTCATATCGTATATATTTTTTGAAGAGGCGTTTTACAATTTAATATGGAGTAGATCTCACATAAATATGTAAATGTAAATATTTAAAATATAATGTTTAATATTTAATATTTTTAATTTAATATTGGTTTTATTTAGAAATTAATCTAATTATTATTATGTATAAACACGATAAAAAATTAAAATATAAATAAATTTATGAACATTAACAAAATAAATATGGTAAATAAATAAAAATATAAATAAACTGGAGGTATAGTAAATAAATAAAACTTCTTTTTATACTTAATGCAAAAGTATGGTAAAAAAATAAAACTTCTTTTTATATTTACTCCAAAAGTATGGTAAATAAATAAATAAAAAATAAACTAGAAGTATGGTAAATAAATAAAACCTCTTTTTATATGAGTCCATAAACTTCTTTATATATATGAAGACTCAAAAAAGAGGTTTTATTTAGGTGAATCCTATGGGCCAAATACCATTTTAATACTATAGGCTAAATACCATAAACCAAATACCATATTTATAAAAGAGGTATGGTAAATCAATAAAAATATAAATAAACCAGAGGTATGGAAAATAAATAAAACATTTTTTTATATTTATTCCATAATTCACTTTATATTTATGAAGTGCTAAAAAAATGAAGTTTTATTTAAATGAAGCCTATGGGCCAACTACCATGGACTAAATTATTATTAATACCATGCAAAAAAAACATTATTAACCCTAATATTAATATTAGTAAAAATAAAGATGGCACATGGTATTGACTAATGGTATTGAGAACTAATGGTATTGACCCATGGTATTCACGTAGAATGTAGCTTATTTAAAGGAGGAATTAAACCAACATAGATCCATCTTTACTCTAGATCTACTACGCACTTAGAAAGAGTAAAGATAGATCTATGGTAATAAAAATGCATTTGACCTTTTTACTAAAAAAATACATTCGTGGTTTTAAAAAATCAAAATATGCTAATTACAATTTCATTTAAATAAACAAATTTATTAAATTTAAATAAACAATTACATATGAAAACCAATTGTAATTGGTTTCAAATGAAACCCATTGGGCCATGCACCTCTCGAAACTGCGACCTGCACGTCATTAGCATTAACAAAAATACAATTCCATCCTATGAAAGAAAATCAGTTATAACTGAATTTCAATTAAAACACCTCGACCTATGCAAGTCCCAACGTGCCATCAAAACACAGTTTAAAAATTTTCCAAAAAACCACTTCAAAGTGAAAATGTTGGCATATGCAGGTCTAGAACCAGCAAACTTCGCATTATTAGCACAATGTTTAACCAACTAGGCTAATAGGCCAATCAACATTGCATTTTAGCGAGTTATATCATGCAACTGATTTTTGAGACTGTTTATTCAGGGTGCTCCTTGTTCGGTGAAGTTTAGAATAGTCAATTTGGTGATGGAGTGCAAATTCCCTTGATAAAGGAGGTTTCTTGGCTTGAAAATCCCAAAACTGGAAACCTCTTGAATTTTTTGTGTAAACTTCTTTAAACTCCATATGTATAAAGACTAGTTTTGCAACACAAACATTACATCAACTCTAAGGTGGATAATGTTGTCATCCCTGTAGTGACCCATTTTTACCATTTTTAGAGAAAGTCCACTGAAGACGCTGCTACCATTTCCAGTCTTAACGCCATGAAAATTATTAATTAACCCCCTGCCACAGCTATAGCTTACGAATTTGGTACAAAGGTTTATTCCTTTGATCGAAGAAGATTGCCTTGATTTTCAACCTAGGTGGAGGCACCTTTGATGTATCCATTGTTAATATCGAGAGAGGCAAATTTGAGGTGAAGACTGTCCAAGGGGACATGCAGTGTGGTGGCAAAGATTTTGACAACAAGATTCTCATTTTTTGTATTAAATGTTTCAACCAAAAACATAAAACGAAATTTAATGTATGCAAAACTTCATCAGAGGCTCTGGTCATAATGGAAAAGGACAAAAAAAATGTCTTTGGTGGTATTTTGTCATTGATAGCGACTCTCTCTACAAAGGGCTTGATTTTTCACATGAAAATTACAGGAGCTGAGTTCAAAGGGCTCAACACTCATTACTTGGGCAAGTGCATGTAAATCGTTAAGGAATGTTTAGAAGAACCCAGGGTGAGCAAAGAGAAAACTAACAAAGTTGTATTAGTGAGAGGTTTCAGCCACATTTCGAACTTAAAGGAACTCCTTCAAGATTTCTTCCATGGAAAGAAACTCCGTAAAAGCATAAATCTTAATGACGACCACAACCGTGTTGCAGCAAGCTGGGATGTTCATGTTGTTAGTCCTCGTGACGTAGTTGGAAAACGATAACAGAGCAGCGACGAGGATGCTAGTGTTGTCAGTTCCCATGACGTAGTTGGCAAACGGTGACAAAGTCGTGGCATAACATAATTGGCAAATTGTGACTAAGTGGTGACGTGTCAGATTTTCATTGTACAGAAGGACAAAAATACAACCTTGCAATTGGTTGGGGTGAACAATGTTCGTCACCCAAAGCCCGCAGAGAAAACACCTATCGGTGTAATAAAATAAATGAATAAACGTAACAATATTCACTATCATATTCAAATTTAAGCAAATACAAAAAATATATCTTCTCAAATTATCAAATAATTAACTCAAAACATGAGCTTGACTAATATTATTGTAATTAGCTATTTTAACAAGAAAAAAAGATAACTTTACAATTGAACACCCAACACAATAAACACTATGCAATGTGTTTATATAGTTAGATTTAACATTTATGGTGAGGCGAGAATGAGGGCCAATGCATAGGCACATAGCCATTATAACAATATTTCTCATCATCATGTCACTCACAGAGAATTGAACATGGGTGGGGGAGATAACAACCATTCTACACAACCACCCAAGATAACCCTAATTAACTAAATCACAAATAAAAATAAAAATAATAATATATAGTTTAAGATGGGATAAGTATTTATGTAAATGTTAATGTAGTTAAATTTAATATTAATGGTAAATTCAACCCCGAAGGTTAGCTCAGTTGATTGAGTTCCCATTGTTAAAAGCACCTCGCTAATGGGATGTCATGGGTCAATTCTCCTCGACATTCTCAAGGTTAGGCTCTACTAATAAGTTGGTGGGAAGTGATCCATTCAGGTGGATCTGCTGGGATATTTCCTCGGAAAATAATAAATAAATAAGGGTAAATTCTAAATATTCTAATAATAATGATAGTCATTTAGCTCAAGGACGAAGGATCTTAGCTCGAGTGGTTTGGTGAACAATTTGTTTCCCCATTTTCATGGGTTTAAACCTCTATGAACATGTTGTAACTGACTTGTTAGTGGCATTTATGAAAAGTTGTATCTAGTGTAATAGTGGTAATTGATCTTTTGAAGTTACCGATTCTCCAAAGATTCTCATTACTACTAAAAAAAAATAATAATCTAGCTCGAGAGGTTGAGTACTTTTAGCTTAATATAGGAGGTATTGGGATCATTACCCTATGTCAACTACCTCCATCACATGCTTTACTTGGTGTCTTTACTAGTTTGGGACCTATAATCAATGCCAAAGAGTTTACACTAGGTACCATTCAGAAATGTGGGGAATTGCCCGCGGGTTTCCACATGGGGTTTTCCTTAGAAAATAAGAAGACGAAGAAGAATAATCAATTTCAAGGTTGTGACCTAAACAAACACCAAATTTATGTATTAGACATCTTGCTTGTGGGACAGGGCATCCTCTCTATTAATGGTTTCATTGCTCAATCTACAAAGGTGTACATACCTTACCCCACTCTAGACTTGAACCTATGACCTCTAATGGGGAAACATGCACATAGATCATGCTTGAGATCTAGTGAGAGAATAAATCTAACATAACTATAAAAACCCATATATAATAATAATAATATGATGGGGTTGCAAGTGTGGAGGAAGTCAGTGTTGGCTCTAGATCAAATTAAGAAACTAGCTTTGCTTTGGGGTCAAGATTTCCTCAAACAATGAAGCTAAGTATATCTCTCTTCGAAGGCTTATTGCTCCTCATAAAGGTAGAGGCTTATGAGATTCCATGTTCGTTCTAAGAGAAAATTGAAGCAAATATTTTCCCAAGCAACCCAATTTAGATCATATAGAACAAGAATCCTCCAAGAGGTTCAAAGCTTTGATAGTATCACGTTTTCCATGTTCTTTACCATCAATACTCTCTCACTAATGTGTAAGCCCATTTGGTTGTTAGATTGTAATTGGGATGTTGTAACATAAATGAGGGGAATTATTTTCAAATTCACACATAAGATGTTATCATATTGATGTGCTCCATTTTAAGTCTTAACATGATGGGTGTTGTAAGGTTGATGTGGTGTCTTGGGTATCACCTCACCACTCCTCAATCTCCACTCATGTGAGGACTTATGAATTGTAAGAAGGCCAAGTGTGATGAACCATGTGGTTTTAATATGTGACAAAGCCATCCTCCCCTAGCATTTTAATTTATGATCCTTATTTTCTTCTAATGAAGGGCCTCTAGGATCTCAACTAGACATAGTGTTGGGTGAAGGAAGGAGAGACCCCCTTCATGAATTTGTAGTTTGGTCATTCTATATTCTCTTGCCACCATTCAATTCTTCCGTCACCAATGCCTTGTTCATGTTTTCTTGCATTTATATCAACAATTATATCTTACATTGCACTAACGTGTTGCCACTATTCATTAGGATGCTACATTCTAATTGAGCTATATTAAGTTAAGAAAGGGTTCGAGAATTGTTTTGAAGGTGTGGTGAATGATAATGTGGCATTATTAATGCAAGGATTGGGTGGAAAAAATGGTAGTATGAGTTTGAGCCAAAAAATTAACAAAACATTACATTCAGGGACAATTGTGCCATTAACTTCATGAGACATGTCATGGAATTACAAGGTTGGCAAAAGGAAGTCAATCTTTTTTCCGCTACTGGGCTGGACCTGGGGGTTTGGGATAAAGAACTTGCTAAAAGTAGGTTCATCCTTGCCCTCAGAAGCGCAAGCCCTCCGGACCTTGTTGAGTTGAACGGTGCTAAGGAAGTACGACAATAGCCCCGGAGAGGAAGCTAGTGAAAGGCCAAGCTTGGAAAGGGCCACGGTGCTAGGTCGGTTTAGTTTGTTTAAGGCGGGACGAAAGGTGGTGCTTCCATACTTAGAGGATATCTATTTTCAGAGTTGAACGGGACTTGGTTCACATGTGTGTAATGCAGTGAGAATCTAGAGATATCAATCTAACTCAACTTTCCCAAATAGCTCATGGAGCACATTATGCCCACCTTGGAATTATTAATAATGTGGTAAAGTCCCTCTTTGTTTCAAATTCCTCTCCCTCATCTAAAATGTATTGGGCTTCTAAGGACCCCGAGTTCACCCCATAAGATGCTACTAAGCAATATAACATTCTTTAACTACTACATTTGAGGATAAAAGCACCATGGTCATTGAGGTAAAAAAATAAATAAAGAAACATCGACTAGTAATATTCCTCAAAGGGCCTAATAATTGTTGTTTTCTTTCATTGTGTTTCTATGTTTTCTAGTATAATTTATTCACTTCATTAATATGTTCAGCGATATTGTCGAGTCCCTATAATACTAGTGATTCCCCCATTACTATTGTCATTGTAGCCCTTATGGTTATTTTTGTGCCCCTATTGTCCCCATATTGTTATTAGTGTGCCCCATAGAAGCCCACTATTGTTATTATTGTACCCTTATATTATTATTGTTATGTTAGCTTTGATTATATTGTGACCCCTTAGACTCCTATATATAGAAATGAGGTTTTGTCATTTGTATCATCCAAGAATTGTTCATTTGTGTAATGTAAAGGAGGTTTCCCCCTCGAAGAGGCTGATTTTGAGTTATGAGTTGGTTGCATAACAATTGGTATAAGAGCTTTAGATTCTAGGGTTTCGTTGCTCCAAACAGGTCATCGTGGAATTTTCACTATAAATTTTTTTCTATGATGTTTCAGAAGTTGAAATTAAAACCATTTTGAGCATAAATCTCGATGTATCTTGAGTCCGAATTTTAGATCTTTTCTCACTATATTTTCGGAGATAGGATCCAAGGAAGTTATGGTTTTTGCAGGTTCCCGAATTATATCTCAAACAAGTGACCTAGGGAAAATCGTCATAACTTTCTCTCTGAGCATCAGATTGAAATTTCATAAAAAGTTATAGAAAGAGGACGACTTGTAGTTTTTTGTGTATTGGTTTCAGGTCCTAAGGTCAAAATAGTGACACGTGGCACTTCGTACAAGTTTGCTCTACTGAACTAGTCTATAATCAGGTCATCGTGGGAGATTTGGCATAACTCTTCCTTGGAGAATTCAATCTTGATCAGACTTGCGGGGTTGGAAAGAGGACTCAGAGGGCTACTGTAGGACGCAATTTCAGACCTTAGATATCCTCAATTACAGAGATACAACAAATTAAATATCGAGCTCCTACAAAGTGAAAAAAGGTGTGTAGTTTTTTTTGCATAAGTTTGGTTGAAAAATTAGTTTAAAGGAATTCAAAGGGCATAGTGAAGCATTATTATCATTAATTGATTCCTTGAAGAAAGAAAATGGAAACACCTAGTAAGCAACCTGAAAGCTCTAGCATGACTCATGAAGAAGAGGAAGAAATGCAACATGATATATCAAAATTATGAGACCAAGTGCAACAAAATTCACTCTCACAAAAAGTAATAGAAGCTAAGATGGATGGTTTAAAGAAAGGCATGGAAGCTAAGATGGATGGTTTAAAGAAAGGCGTGGAAGCTAAGATGAATGACGTAGAAGCTAAGATAGATGGTATATAAGAAAAACTTAAAGGCAACATGGAAGATTTGACGACAAATTTGACAAATTTGCTACAAGAAATGTTTACTAATGGCGAAAGGTAGTAAATGAAACTTATGATGAGAACAAAAGAAATTTTAATCATGATTTCATAGACTCTAACGTTGGATTGAAGACCCAATATGTTCCAAAGATCGATATGAGGAAGTTTGATGGCAAGGATCTTGTAACATGGATACTATAGATGGAGCAATATTTCGATCTCCATAATGTGAAAAACACAAAAGGTACGCATTGCAACTTTATATTTGGAACCAAATCAGTTTGTATGGTATCGATGGCTTTGCTCTCGTAAACAAATTGTCACTTGGGCAATTTTTACGGAATAAATGATAACACATTATGAAGATACAAAAAGCAACACCTTTTTTAGCCAATTGATAAATCTCAAACAAAAGGGTTCAATGATGGAGCACATTGAGGACTTCCAAAAATTGAATATAAGGGTAAAAGATATTTCAGAGGAGCATAGGATTGATGTGTTCATATGGACTTTAAAGGATAACATCCAACATGAGGTTCACCTTTGGAAACCTGATTCATTAGAGAAGGCATTCAGGTTGGCAAGAAAAATGGAAAGCAAAATTATGGAAACAAGGAAGCCTACCACTCACAACTATAAAGATGGAAGTGTTGTTGCCCCTAGCCTTCCACAACATACAAGGTTGACACCACAACAATTGGAAGAAAAAAGAGCTAAAGGACTTTGTTACAGTTATGATAGCAAATACATTAAAGGTCATAAGTGTGCTGAGAAGAAATTATTTTACATAGATTGTGAAGAGGAGGAAAAAAAGGAAAAAGAAACATCAAAAGAATAGGATATACACCAGGAACAAACCCTAGAGAAAGAAGAAATGAATCCGACCATATCTTGTAATGCATTGGGAGGAATTACCACTCCTCAAACTATTAAGATAAAAGGACATATCAAGAAGAAAAAGGTAATAGTATTGATTGATTCAGGCAATACCAATAATTTTATTCATTGTAAGATAGCCAAGGAATTAAATTGCTTCCTATATCTAGCACCACAGTGTCAAGTGATGGTTGCAAGTGGAGGAACCATAAATTGCTCTGGAAAGTACAATAATATCAAGCTATCCATGGGAGAATATGTATTGAATAGCCCAATGCTTTCCATTCCAGTGGGTGGTGACGATGTTGTACTAGGAGTCCAATGGCTACAATTCTCGAGTACAATAGCTTTTAATTTTCAAGAACTTTTCATGAAATTTGTTTCGGAAGGAAAGGAAGTTGAATTAAGGGGTATCAGAGGGAAATCGGGAAAGATAATCAGCTCTAATGGAATGACAAAGCTTCTAAAGAAAGAACAACGAGGCGTAATTGAACAATTATGTTCACTAGAGGTTCCCACATCGAAATCATCTATTTCTCCATATCTCCAAAAAGTATTGGACAATCATTCCAAGGTATTTGAGACTCTTAAAGGCCTCCCACCAATTCGTGATCATGATCATGCTATTCATCTGATTCCAGGAAGTGTTCCTCCAAACATCAGGCCTTACAGATATCCCTATACCCAAAAGAGTGAAATTGAACGTATGGTTATAGAAATGCTAGAGGCTGGTATAATTCAACCTAGTCAAAGTTCTTTCTCTGCTCTCGTAGTATTGGTGCACAAGAAGGATGGATCATGGCACATGTGTCCAGATTATAGGGAGCTCAACAAGCTCACCATTATAGATAAATTTCCCATTCGTGTCATTGATGAATTATTGGATGAATTGCATGGATCAATTTACTTCACCAAATTGGATCTTCATTCAGGATATCATCAAATCAGAATGAAGACTGAATACATTCTGAAAACAACTTTTAGAACTCATGAGGGTCATTATGAATTTTTGGTCATGCCTTTTGGCCTTACCAATGCACCTTCTACATTTCAAGGTTTGATGAATTCCATTTTCAAACCCTTCCTTAGAAAATTTGTGTTAGTATTTTTTGATGATATACTAATCTACAACAAGTCTTGGAAGGATCATGTTCAACATGTTGACACGGTGCTCAAACTATTGGAGGAGAAACAATTATATGCAGAAAGCTCCAAATGTTCCTTTGGAGTACAAGAGGTGGAATATTTGGGTCATATTGTATCTCATGAAGGTGTAGGTAGACCCTAGCAAAATTAAAGCCATTAAGGAATGGAAAATCCACACATCCATAAAGCATTTACGAGGATTTCTTAGGTTGATAGGGTATTATCGCAAGTTTGTAAGAATTATGGGAGAATAGCGGCGCCTCTAACAACATTATTGAAGAAAGATGCATTTTCATGGACTCTAGAAGCAACGAAGGCCTTTGAACATCTTAAAGAGGAAATGTGCCAAGCACCGGTCTTAGCTATGTTGGACTTCACAAAAACCTTTATTGTGGAATGTGATGCCTCGAGAAATGGAATTGGTGTTGTTTTAATGCAAGAAGAAAGACCCATTGCTTTCAAAAGTCGTCCAATCAAAGGAAAGTATTTACACAAAACTATTTATGAGAAGGAAATGTTGGCAATACTACATGCAATTAAGAAATGGCGACCCTACCTAATGGGAAGACACTTCAAGGTAAAAACGGATCATGATAGTCTTAAATAATTTTTAGAACAAAGATTATCTTCAGAAGAGCAGAAAAAATGGGTCACAAAGATGTTGAGTTATGTCTTTGAAATCATCTACAAAAAAGGGAATCAAAATGTTGTGGCAGATGCACTCTCAAGAAAGGATGAGGATGTGGAAGCATTGCTTTGTGCCATTTCTATTATCCAACCAGATTGGATAAACGAAGCAAGGGATTAATGGAAGAATGATGAAGAAGTGTGGGCACTCATTCAAAACATACAACAAGATCCCAGTACATCTTATACATTTAGCTGGAAAATTGATTCGTTATAGTACAAAGATCGCTTATACCTATGTAAGAATTCACAACTAAAACAAAATATTCTTATGGAATTGCACACCTCTCCCTTAGGAGGGCACTCAGAATTTTTAAATCAGATATTCAAAAGTTTGTGGCGGAATGTTTGGTTTGCCAACAAAATAAAGTTGAGAAAAATTAAGACCCCAGGTCTATTACAACCTTTATCCATTCCAAGCCAACTTTGGGAGGAGGTTTCAATGGATTTTATCACAGGTTTACCCAAGTCTGAAGGAAAGAGTGTCATCATGGTGGTAGTTGACAGACTTACCAAGTGTTGAGCCCCAGAACTACCTCTCTTCTACACATTTTCCTAAACCTTTTCTCTTCTATTTTCCCATAGCAGTGCCTCATAAGCTATCAAAATTTGTTACATGTTGATTTCTGGAGTAGATTTGAGTGATTTTCAAATTATATCATTATGTGTGCTATTTGATCTTGGTTTTGTTTATCAGCTACGGAATGTAGCCACTTTCCGCAGCTAACTCGCAATTCTGCAGCCGTTTCCATTGTTATGTAGGTTACAGGTGTTGTTTGGAGAAATGGGACACATGGGCAACTTAGGAATGATCTACACATGGATGAGGTCCTATCTGTTTAGCCGAATTCGTGAAGAAAGGTACCGGTCAAAGGATGGTCAACAGAGAGTCCTACGTCAACTAGGACTCTGTTCCTGCACGTAAAAGAAACCTGAAGTCGTTCCTGAACTCGTGGATCCATTTTTTCCACTTGCAGGCCATTTCCATAACGCAATCCAACATCCACTTTGCGTAGATTTACTGCTCATGGCAACCGAGAGGCTGAATCTTCGGATTCTGACTTGTTCACGTGTCCATTGCTGAAGAATTTCCTCTATAATACAATTATCTATTTTCCTCTATAAATATAAGCGTTTGTAACGCAGATAATTAGTTCTTCGTTCTTGATACTGTTCTTTTAGAGTTACTTTGCTGTTGTGTAACCGAGAGACATATCCTCTGTTTTTCACATGGTTGTTTAAGCGTGGTTTGAAGTGACAGCGTGTTAATCCAAAGCTGTGCAGAGGGCCCCTGCGTGGCTAAGGTTCTTCTTTCGTTTTGTATAGTTTTTCATGTATATTTTCTCTTATTTGAGCTGTACATTTCTCATGTTTTGCTTATGGTTTTAATCATTCTAAATCCTGTACATGTTTTTGCAGCTTGTTAAATTTTTTACTAACACTGATCAATCCATTTCATAATAGGTTATGCTCGAGCTTTTTAACATAGTCTTTGCATCAAGTGGTGATCTGAGACTTGATTCCTCTGCTAAACTTTAGTTTTCAATTCCAGTTGTTATGCTTTTATTTAGTGAGATTTGTTTACTGCTTAAGATAGTTTAGATATCAGTTCTTCATGCTATATGATGATATCTCCAGAGCCTTTAGCTTAACCTCGTTTTAGAAGTTAATTGGCGAGCTATTGTGATTATAGGTGAAGTAATTGATTTTGCTTTCATTAGTCTGCAAGTAGATAGTTTAGATGTCAGTTCTTTCATGCTATATGATGATATTTCTAGAGTCTTTAGCTTAACCCCGTTTTAGAAGTTAATTGACGAAATATTGTGATTATAGGTGAATTGACTGACTTTGCTTTCATTAGAGTGCAAATTAAATAATTTAAATGTCATTCTTTCATGCCATATGATGATATCTCTGAAGTTTTTAGCTTAACCCCGTTTAGAAGTTAATTGACGAAATATTGTGATTATGGGTGAAATCATTGACTTGTTTCCAGCTTCTTTACTTTTTAGTTTTGAGTGCAGCAGTTTATTAGATTTCAATTCTGTAATTACGATGGAAAGCAGAGATAGTAACCTCATTTTCAGTACTTCATTTTTAGCTTGATTTATGTAGCTGCATGTTTACACTCTTGTTCAAATTCTGATTTTTGTAGACAACATGTTTTGAGATCTTTGAAGTTCTAAGTTTGGAAATTACCATAAGAAGCATAAACCTTGTCTTCAATTTGACATCCACACTTGATCTTTAAAAGTATTCTTAAAACTTTAGGCTAGGATTTCCATTTGCATTAAACATTTTAGGAGACCAACAATGACAAAACCCCAAAACAAGATAAAAACTGAAAACAGCGAGGTAAGAAAAGGGTTGTCTAGCACATACAGTGCACTACACTTCATTAGTTTACGACTCCCAGATTGATAACTTATGTAGCAATTTAGGACACACTAAATTGACTAAACACCAAGTATGCACACTTTTTTGCATTATCTCATCCATTTAAAGCCAGTACAGTTTCTACTGCGTTTATGGAAACAATTCAAAAGGTACATGGAAACCCAAAGATTATTGTAAGCGACATAGATCCCATTTTCACTGGAAAATTTTGGGCATAATTATTTTCTTGTCTTGGTACTCAGTTAGCTCATAGCTCATCTTATCATCCTCAATCTGATGGGCAAATTGAGATAGTAAACAAATGTTTGGAAGGATATCTTTGTTGCTTTGTATCTGATAAACAAACATAATGAGTCAAATGGTTGCCTCTAGCTGAATGGTGGTATAACACTTCCTTCCATATTGCAGCAAAAGTGACCCCATTTATGGCACTTTATGGATATCATCCACTGTACATTGCATCATATTTAAGAGAAAATTCTAAGGTTTAAGCAGTGGAAGATCACATCGAGTATTAACAACAAGTTCTCCAACTATTAAAGGATAACCTCACTTTGGCGTAGAATAGAATGAAACAACGGGCAGATCAACATCGTAGCGAAATAAGTTTTGATGTAGGTGATTGGGTATTCCTACGACTACAACCATATAAACAAATGTCCCTCAAGCAAGCTAAGAAGGATAATAAATTATCACCAGAGTATTATGGTTCGTACAAGGTGTTGCAAAAGGTTGGTACTATGGCATACAAATTGGAGCTTCCTGCAGCTTCCCAAGTGCACCCAGTTTTCCATGTTTCATGCTTAAAGAAGGTTATAAGTGAAAAGCTCCCAGTTCAAACAATATTGCGAGAACTTGACAAAGAAGGAAAAATCGTATTGGAACTTGAAGCAGTCACAAAAACACGAACTCGACAGCTACGAAATCGATCAATTTCAAAGTATCTCATCAAGTGGAAGAACTTACCCGCTGAAGATTCCACATGGGAGGATGATAATTTTATACAGAAGCATCCAAAACTACTCAAGTGTTGAGGACAACACTTTTTTGAAGGAGAGGGGCATGTTAGGCCCCTATAATACTAGTGATTCCCCCATTACTATTGTCATTGTAGCCCTTATTGTTATTATTGTGCCCCTATTGTCCCCATATTGTTATTATTGTGCCCCATAGAAGCCCACTATTGTTATTGTTGTGCCCTTATATTATTATTGTTATGTCGGCTTTGATTATATTATGACCCCTTATACTCCTATATATGGAAAGGAGGTTTTGTCATTTGTATCATCCAAGAATTGCTCATTTGTGTAATGTAAAGGAGCTTTCCCCCTCGAACAAGTTGATTTTGAAGTCGTTGCTCTATCTTTTCTTCTATTTTGTGAGCTGTTTGCATAACATATATGCTTGTTAAGTTCAAATAAGATTTTTTAGCACAATATACTTCTCATGGTGGAACACATTTGAATTTTGCATTTTGGAACAATGAACCTAAAGTGTCCTAATTGTTTAACTTGTTATAACCTTATTTTTTATACAAATTTTATCTATTATTTCAAAAAAAAAATTACAGTACATGTAGTTTAACTAATAAACGAAATGGTCATTGGGGTTATCTCGGGTGGTTGGTAAGAGTAGTTCTTATTTTCCCCACCCAAGTTCAATTCCTTGTGAATGACATGATGATGAGAATATATTTTGTAATGGCTATATACCTATGAATATTATTGTATTCTCTCATTCTCACCCTTGTGCAGAAAGAGATGATGATTTCCCTTAAAAAAGAAAAAAAATTAATAGACAAAATGGCTCCTACGAAACACTTTTTTTTGTCAATTTCGCCCAAAAACCCCTAGATATTTTTAAGAAGCATAAGTTTAAGTTGTTTAATATGCAAAGATTGAGTGTCTCGGGGGTTTTTTGAGGTGTTGAATCCATTTATGCATTCAAAAGTTAATTTTAAATAGTAATAAATCACAATCTTGGTTGAAATTGTATTGTCAAATTATGACCCAAAAATCCATTTCATCTATTAATTAGACCATGCTATTATAATATATATAATTTTTTTAATATTAAATATATATTTAATAAATTTAAAATATTGTTTGTCATCACTGGGGGTGGCTTAAGTTGGTTTATGTGGCAAGGATTGGCTTGGGTGGTTTTATTTGCATATTGAGTTTGGTGTTGTGGGTGGGGTTTAAAGTTGGGTTTATGGTCACTTGCTCATTGTGGTTTCGTAGTCTTGGGAAGGTGTTTGTTTTGTCCAATGGTTGAGGAAGTTAATTTGGTGGATGAAGTAGCGTTGCCTTCTACCTTCTCTAGTGGATTGTCGCTAAAGATTCAGGCCTTTGTCTGGTGTTATTGTGGCGAGATTGTGTGTTGGTGTCCAACTTTGTTGAGGGTGCTTTGGGTCAGTTTGTGTGTCCATTTGTAGGTAGGGGAAATCCCCATAGGGAACTAGAGTTGTCTCTTCGTGACTCAAAGTTTTCACCAAGACAGAGACAAAGGAGTAGAAGGGGTGGTGGTGGTAGATCCCAGCCTGATCAGAGGGGGGCGAGGCTCTTTGGCCACGATTCTGTGGTGACATATTTCAACCTAATCCTATCGGAAATGTGCTAGGAGATCAAGGATTTGGAGATTAAAGTTGGGGAGGAAAGGAAGTTCGTGTCTAATTATGAATTGCTTGAGCACTTGGCAGGGTGGGTGCCATACCCTAGGCACACCAGGGGTAGACAAAAGCATTACCTGAACTTAGTTGTGTTTCATTGACAAATGGAGACACTGTTGGGTTTGGTACTAAGGGATAAACATGTAGAGAAGTACAACAACTTCACCTCCTTGGAGGATGTCAAAAGAATGTTGAGAAATCTGAGGTTTTGTGTGGGGAGAATGGATGTATCCCTCATGCATGTGGAGAGCCACGTTCCATGTGAGTGATGGCAGAGATGTTAGAGACCCTCCTAGCTCAAGTGCTCGAGTTCCAACAAATGTATAGTCTTAAGAAAAAGACCAATGATCTATGGTGGTGGGTGAAGGTATATGACTCTCTCCTAAATTTCCTGTTTTTTTTGTTCTGGCGCACCCTTGAATGACTTTTTTTCCTTGGATTACAAAGACATATCAACATTGCGCCAATGTGTTTTTTGGGATGGGTGTGTATTTTCTTCTAGACATAGGTGTATATTGTCTTGTTTGGGACTCGTATTGTCAATGTTCAATTAGCAGAGGTGTTTTGTGAGGATGGTTTGTTGGTTTGTGGGTTGGAGGTGGTGCCTTGTTTTCAGTGGGTTGGTGACTTTAGTGACACCCTCGAGGGCTCTTTCTAGCAGCGTTTGGGTTGGCTATTGTGGACAACTAACGCACAACTCTTTTGTCGTCTACCTCAGATTCTTGGGCGAGGCTTCTATCTAGGTCTTTATGATTTCTCGTATGGAGGGGTTCCACGCCTAGAGAGTGTAATGATTTTTGTATACATATAATTAGTAATAGATTGTATAAATGACGAAGGATGATAACTGATTTTTGGTACTCCCACTGTGAGCATATGGCTATCTATGTAATCTAGTTTTCTTGATTAATACAAAGTTTACAAATTTACAAAAAAATTATATTAAAATATCCCTCGATGGGGGTGAATCTTGAAATACATAATGGGTGAGGGGGACGAGCCCACCACACTAATACAACACAAGGAGTTAATTGGGGGGTTGGAGTAGGAACCCTCTTACATGCATAAGCATGCAAAATTATTTAATGGTAGAGGAGATGGTTTCCAACCTAATGTGGTTTTTAAGCAGGGTGATTAGTATTCAAGGTAGTGCAGGGAGGCCCCAGCCAGACCCCCTACACCAGGAGAGATGGTCAAGAGGTAAGTTAAGAGCAGGCTAACTGGAAACACTTTTGCCTCTACATAGATGCAAAATACCTAATAAGAGCATAGTTTTTTGGGTTTACATTACATGTGAGAGTGCTACATGTTTGGTTGAGTCAGTGGAGTCAAGAGGGAGGCGCAAAGATCGAGCGATCAACTATAAATTTCTTGTTTCTCCTCGAGTGTTCGATTCAGTGGACATTGAAGGGGATTTTGCAATCCTAAACTCGAAGGTTCTCTTGGCTTGTGGAATTTGGGTACTTTTGTCCCATAGGCTCTCTATTTCTTTTCATGGCTTCTCTTTGAAAGTTCCCTAACATGCTTTTGGAAGGGGTTGTATCTGTCTCTATGGCCTTTTTTATTCTTGCAATGATTTGATAATGCTATTGGTTTGTAATTTTGGAGTTAACCCCAGGTTGACATTCATTGTGTTCCCTTTCTAGTGGCACTCTATTAGTTATGGTCAGTTTTTACTGGCTCTAGGCTATTGTTATGTTCACCTAATCTCGCCACCCTCCGGGTTGTTGGGAGTATGGGTTTCGAGTCTGTACGGATATATCTTTGGTGTTTATCCTGGGGGATTATTATTAACTTGTTTCACTTGGTGGTTTCCTTCTGGTCATGATCACTTTTCAGGATTTTGTGGTTTTCATATTGTGTTGTGGCTTCATCACCCACCAATTTCTGGTCTTTTGGATGCTATCATTTATGATGCATGAGCATTGGAGCTTCCAAGCTATTCAATCTTCAATGTGATTTTTTTTTCAAAAAGGGGTTTTATCTTTTAGAGGATTTTATATTCTTCTATGTAAATAATGTAACAACCCTGGTCAAAAATCCATGTAATAAAGTTAATAAAGGCAAAACAAGACCAAGGTCACGGGACACTGATTCCAAGTTGAATGTTGGGAAAAACATCCTAGTGTAGGTGATCATTTGGCTTATTGTGGCTAAGGAAATTGTCAAAGGCTATGGTAAAGGCTTTGGAAAGGCAAAGTGGCATTTATTTATGAAAATAATGGAAATTAAGAGAAAAGGAAGGTGAAAGGTCACACGTTGCATGTGAGGAGGAAAATGAAGGAAAATAATGGAAACTTAAGAAAATAGAGGCCTCATTAGTAAAAAGGCTTCTGAGGGTCAGTTTGTAGCTTTTTTCCAGTTCAGTTTTGGATCTCTCTCTCTCTACTCTCTCTCTCTCCCTCATACTCTTGGACACTTAGAGAATTCTTGTAGCACTCTAGCATTGGAGGAAAGAAGGCAAAGGAGGGACAAGAAAACAAGAGGAAGAAAAATATCAAGCAAGGAAGAGCAGGATCAAGTGGCTACAACGGGATTACTTGCAAGTATCGAGTTTCATGTATGATTTCCTTGCTAGTTTTGGCATGCATGGTACATGCATGTGTGTTTTTGGTTCTCTTGTTGTCATTGGCATGGGTTTTTCTAGGTGTGACAATGTTCTTTATCCTTGCATTGCCATTTATGGATAGCTATGGCGTGATGGGGTTCTATTGTTTTGGTTGAGATGGATTCGACACTGAGTGGGGTGGTCTTAGGGTTGATCACAAGGCCTAGGAATCTTGAGGTAGGGATATACAGTAAAGCTTTACAGTGAATAACCTTGATTGGGCCTAGGAATCCCTTGATTGGTAATGGCGGGATATATGGTAAATCCCAAAGGGTGTTGACCTCATAGGCCTAGGAATCTCTTGACTTGTAATGGCAGGACATGGTAAAGCCGAGAGGTTGAGATAGCCAAATTCCTCATGGTATAGTTGGAGAGATCCGGAGGCATCCATGCTTATATACGCCTAGTGATCCGATGGGATTATGATAAATCATGGTTATATTGATGAGGGTTTCAGGCCTAGCAATACCTTGGTGGGATATAAGGTAAATCCTGAAGAAGCCCTGGTTGGTTTTGTTGTGAGTCCCACATTCATGCTTGGAATATGGCACGGGGGTGATTGGTTGAAAGAAAGATTTAGTTCAACCAATCTATGGTCGAGTGGTTCGTGGAAGTCCCTAACTTGGTTGGCTTAGGCATTCATTAATAGGAGCTCTTTTTCCTTTGGTATTTCATGTGTAAATGTACTTGTTCATATGTGGTTTTTATGGTTATTCCGTCATTGTATTTATGTTGGTTATAAGCATGGTTTATGACAAACTTGATTATGGCTCTCATCATGGTTTGATTAGTATATGAAATGTGAATGATTATATATCCTAATAGATGATAATGCAACTATTGTGATAAGGCATCAACTCTTCCTTACGAATCTTAGATAAGTATGAGACCCATATGCTCAAATCTGTTGTTATGACCTATAGATTACATATTTGTGATATGTTTGACGAAATGCTTGTCATGGCTAGTAGGGGACTAGTCAAGTCATTGTAAAAATGTTTACATTGGTATCCTTATTCCATGGTTGTTTATCATTTATGAAAGTTTCATGAAGTTATGTGTAGTGGCCCGAGTCCTGGCCCTGAAAAAGTGGCACAAAATCTGGTGTTGCTAGCTCAAAACTGCCTGAAAAAGGCCACAGTCATTGGCATGCCTTGTTGTGGGAGCGACTGGAGGGCCTCAGTTGCATGCATGGCTTGTCATGGGAGAATGTGGGGGTCCATATCAGCAAAAAGACAAGTTGTCTCGGGGGTTAAGCACCTAGAAGAGTTGGTTGCCTCTTAAAGGATTTGTAGGTTCTAAGGAAGGTTAGATTGGTTTTGTTTTGTTAGTTCCACTTCCTTAATTGTACATGGGGGGTTGAATCACATCATAGTAGCCTCTTGTCACATGTTTACCTCAATGGATTGGTTAGCTTGGGTAAATGTCGGAGGAGGGTGTTACAGAGTGGTATCAAAGCATGGTTCATTGCTTGGACTGGATGGGCAGAATATGTTGGTCATGCATACATGTCGATTACATATGTGTTCTTCATGTTTGTGGTCTATGTGCTTATTGTGTATGCATGGTGGAGGTCATGGTTGCAGTTGTGTTGCCATGTGAGAGTTGATGGTGTTGTTGTTGGAGGTGGTTGTCATGAGTGTATGTCAATTATGCACTTGTTATGCATGTCAGTGTCTATACATAATTATGCATACATTGACATGGTTATAGTCATAGTGCATGGGATCATGGTATGTGGTTGGTATGGTCATGCATTGATAATTGGATAATGGTTGAAATGATGATTATATGTTGATATGATTATATTTATACATGTATTGTGCTAATTTGGTTGATCTTGTAGATGGGATATCCTCCCCTAAACTATATTGAGGTATGTTGATTATGTTATGTTTTGGTTTGAGCTGACATGGTATACTTGCAATAAGAAGATCAAAGATGACTAGCAAGATGGTAGACTACAGTTCACAAGATTCTCCCTATGGATCATATGAGCAACGTGGTGGTGGGAACTCTTCTGACTTAGCAGACACATTAAGAACTTTGAAGGCAGAAATAAGAATTTGCAAAGCAAATAATGACATAATCGTTCAAACACGGGAGAAACATGTAGAAGTGAATGTAGTGATCCTTTAGAGTTTTTCAAAATTCCAGAGACAGGGACCGCTTAGGATCATCCATGGTAAGGAGGATAGGACTAATGGAGCATATGGCAGTAGATCTCATGGTGGGCACAGGTCGGATAGGGATGACATGATCAGAGATGGCAGGCTCTTGGATACTCTGGATAGGAGAGGTGATGGACACATGTTCTATTCTAGTTTTGGTTATGACAGGCACTATAATCGTCATTATTATCATCCTTACAGGAGGAGTGACAGAGGATATTCATCGGATGAGTTCAAGAAAGAAAATCCACCTACCTTTGATGGGGATTTGAAGAAGTGGGAGGATGCAGAGGCATGGTTACTCAGGATGAAGAAGTTCTTTGAGTTCCATGATTACATGGAGAATAAGAAGGCTAAAATAGTTATCTTCATCCTCAAAGGGAAAACAAACATTTGGTGGGAAGATGTGGAGTGGGTCAAAGACATCAAGACATAGGAGTTGAGTTGGCATGAATTCAAGAGACTTTTTAGGAAGAAATACTTGTCAGAGAGGTACTATGACAATAAAGCCAAGGAATTTTATGAGCTAAAGATGGGGTCAATGACGAATGAGGAGTATATCACCAAGTTCCTGGAGTTGTTGAGGTATGTATCGTATCTTAAGTATGAAAAAGCCAAAGTTCAGAGATTTTTTAGTGGGTTGCCATTAACATTTAGAGATCGGATTGAGTATGATGAGCCCCAATCACTTGAAGAAGTGGTAAGGTGAATTATTGCTATGAGAAATCAAAGCGTAAGACAAAATCTCAACAAGGATGGAAGGGGAAAGATAAAGCTAAAGGCAAATGGCAGTCGAAAAGAACAAGACCCCAAAATGTAGGAGAGAAAGAAAATGTTGCAACTTACAAGAAGTTTAATGGGTCATAGCATGGAGGGCAACATAATAAAGGTGATGGTAAAGGACAATTGCAGTGTTGAATATGTGGCAAGGAGCATCTTAAGAAGGATTTTCCGCAGAATCAGAGTGGTAGGCCTCAGATTTATAGCGCAAAGGACGCGTATACAGTTGGGGGATGTTGGGCAGAGCATTTCACGGATTTATGCAGCGCTGGATAACAGGCAAGCAGATCACCATGCATCTATTATTGAGATGGATGATAAGATTTGTGATCAAGTTGTTTCTATTTTGATTGACCCTAGATCTAATTATATTTACATTAGTCCTGAACTGGTGGATAAGTGTGGTTTGAATAAATGAGTGCATGCAGAATCCTGGTGAGTGCAGTTGGCTACAGTTACAAAGAAGAGAGTGCATCATTGGGTAAGAGCTTGTGCATTTGAGTTGAATGGTAAGCCTACCTAAACACATTTAATGTATTATCATTGGGATCATACAGTATATTGTTGGGTATGTACTAGTTGTATCTTCGTAGGACCAAGGTGGATTGTTATGACAAAGCTATTGAATACTTGGATGACAATGGGGAACAAATAATCTTGTCGGGTAAGAAGAAATCTACATCAATTAGAATGGTGACAATTATGCAGGCATAACGCAGTCGCAAAAAAGGGTGTGCGTTATTTGCATTGCATATTTCTAGTGATAAAGGTAAGGATGTTGAGGATGCAAAATTTATGAAGAGGTACCCAATCTTGCAGCAATTTCAAGATGTGTTTCCAGCAGATATTTCAGAGTTGTCGACTCATAGAGAAGTGGACTTTTCTATTGAGTTGGTGTCAGGGGCAACACCAACATCAAAGGCACCATACATGATGAGCACACTAGAGTTAGTAGAGTTGAAGTTGCAGTTGAAGGAAATGATTGAGGGATACATTAGGCCAAATTTATTGCCTTGGGTTAAACCAATGTTGTTTTTTAAGAAGAAGGATGGTACTCTCAGGTTATGCATTAATTACGGGCAGTTGAACAAGGTGACCATCAAGAATAGGTACTCGTTGCCAAGGATTGATGACTTGTTTGACTATTTGAAGGGAGCATCAGTATTCTCAAAGATTGACTTGAGATCCAGATATCATCAGGTATGCATTAAAGAAGAGGACATCTACAAGACTACTTTCAGGACTAGGTATGGGCATTATGATTTTTTTGTAGTTCCATTTGGTTTGACTAATGATCCAGCTACTTTTATGTGCTTGATGAATAGAGTGTTGCATCCTTATCTCGACAAGTTTGTTATTGTATTCATTGATGACATCTTGATATATTCTAAAAATGAGGAAGAGCACGTTGAACACTTAACAACAATATTGAGATTGCTGAGAGAGCATCACTTGTATGCTAAGCTCATTAAATGTAGTTTATTCAAACATAGGTACATTACTTGGGACATGTTGTCTCCAAAGAAGGCATAACAATGGATCTAGAGAAGATAAGAGCTATCATGGAATGGGCAGCTCCTAGAAATGTGGATGAGGTAAGATCATTTATCGGCCTAGCAGGTTACTACAGGAGGTTCATCAGGAACTTCTCTAAGATTACATACCCTATTATGTCACTGCAGAGACAAGTGTTGGCTCGAGGGGGCCTGACCCAGGTTCAGAGTTATTTAGCCAAACAAATCCCTATACTACTGGCCCTTTCGGAAACAACCCATGGAGCGTGGACTAAGGTCTCACCCGAAGTAGTATGGGGGTGATGTTGGAACCAAGTTTCCACACCCTTGAGATGTCTGAGGGGTCGATTTAGTCCAACTATGAATACCTTCGCACAGATCACTTCATGCACTTTCCTGACCTGCAAGGCCTTCACGCCTTGTTATACTCGCCTTTGTGTAGCCCTAACCAGGGGTTGAGGAGCTTTCGCACTGCTAAAGCAGCGATCTGCGCTATTTCCCCAAGTTACACCACAGATCTTACTTATCTTCTTATAACAGTTAGTTATCTTCGCGTAAGCAGATACTTTATCTTATATTCACTTATTCAACACATTCATATAAGTTCGTGTAGCAAATAAACAGTAAACTTGCAATTCATACCCAATATACTTCAATGCTTAAAACAGGAAAAGATACACAAAAATAATGTAAAACTTCTATTTATTAATGCTTCAATCAGTTACAGACTCAACCTGCCCTGCGTACTTAGCTGCAGGGGTCCATGCACTCAGCTGCAGGGGTCTACGCACTCAGCTGCAGTGCCTTCTCCTAATCTATGACCCAAAGACTCGACTTTACACTTAGACTCAATGCTTCATCATCTCTTAGATTCTTCGATCTTAGATTCCTTAGATGTCTCTTTACACTTAGAGCCTCGCTCTATTTATACAATCCCATGGTCCGGGAACCATGGGTAGATATTTCAAGCCGACATTACATTACAAAAGTAAGAGCAGACAACCCTATGACTCAATTACAACTTCTCGCTCCACGACCACAAATCGCGGAGTCTTTACATCAAACTTAGTCAAAACTTGGGCTTTAAGCCCCAAAACTTGCCTTGGGGGAATCCCATGCCCATCAGGTCCCCAACACAAAGCATCGTGACTTGCCCTCGAGTCACTTTGTCGGTGCAGAGATCTTCACGCGGAGACCTCCCAACTCTACTCAGATTGCTACTGAGCAACTACCTACTGCATCTCCTGGACGCGTTGTTCAGAGACCGTGGTATCTGAACTGCTTCCCTGTATCTGCTCTTGCATCCCTGATGAGCCCCAAAAATGGACAATTATTTGGGCTCATTCAACCTCCTAATTTGGCTTAGTCCACCATTCTCATTTGTTTATTGCATGTTTTTGATTATTTTTATGTTAATAGAGTGAATTTGGTTAGTCATTATGCCAACAAGTCTAATGGGTGCTTTGTGTAGCCTTTTTGGTCAACTTGGAGACAAAATTGAAGGTCTTAATGAGCACTTGGCAGCCAAATTCGTGGGAGAACAAGCTAGAGGATTTGTAGGAAGGTGTCCCCTTCATTTATGGGCCCTTACCTCGAATTCTCCACCATCAGCTCGAAGTTCAAGGGCCACCGAATCAATCAGCACAAGGGCAGCCAAGCAAGTCAAGTAAGACTGCTGTTAACTACAAGTCTTGGGCAGTCAAGTCCCTAAATTTTAGGAGGACTGTTGGGTCCTCAAATTGTATAAATAAGAAGGCTTAGGGCCTCATTTGGGGTTAGCTAGTTGGTAGTCAATTTGGTTAGCTAGTGGTTAGTCAATTCGGTTAGCCAGTCAGTCATTTTGTTTTAGCCATTAGTTAGCTAGTTTGTAGTTCGATTTTTATGCAATAGATTAGCTTTGCTTTCAGCTCATGTTCAAGTTCTTCTTGTGGACAATTTTGATGTAACTCTTCATTCTTGTTTAATAAAGATGAATCCAGCTTTGCACCAGCTCTAAATCTCTCTTGGGAGGCTGTAGCTCTTGGGGTTGGGCCCATCTCAAGTGCCCAGTACCTCCCTTGTTTATCTTTATGTGTTTGCTGCGTTCTTAAAATGAAATCTGCTCTTTAGATCTTGCTTTGTTATTTTGGTTGTTTTCGATGGTTAAAGTAGCTTTCTATGGTTAGAATCGATTGGTAGGAGTTTTTCATGCATTTAGATCTTTTTGAATGTTCTTACTCACGTGATGTACATGGTTCTCTTTCCAAACAAAGCTACTGTTTATTCATTTCATTGACAGTTGGATTAAGTTAGCTAGGACTTGGTTTGTTTGCAAGGATTCATTGATTCGTTTGAATGAGCATTGTGCAGGGCATCTCTATCACCTTCATCACCTCCTCGTTCATCTGAGCCTCGTCCAGATCAGCTCCTCCATCACCAAGTCTGTTTCCTCATCTCCCATCTGCTCTTTTGCCACGTAACCCTACCTTCTTGCTTTTCCATTGCCTACACCTTCGTTGATGCAAGTCAGCCTTCCACATCATCTCACCACTCCATCCATCAGTTCCTGGGTCACTTCAGACCCCCATCCTACCTCCATAACCATCCATGCATCTTCCATCAACCATCCATCCTCAAACATCCCATTTCGAAACATCCTGTAGAAGAATTGCAGAACATCCTGTAGAAACCCCTGCAGACTTCCTGTAGAAGTTCATAAACACGGTTGCATGTCATCCAGACTTTGTGAAACTCTCAGAAAGAATGTTAGGGATCCCTTAGACCCTCTCTGTACCATCCCAACCTTTCCCAAAGCATTTCATCCCTTGATCCATCCCTGCACAGTGGAAAACTAGTTAGAAGCACATGCATGATAATTTCAACAACTTAAGCAAAAATACAAAAATATGTTTTCTTCAGATAGTAATAACTTAGACACATGCATTTTACCTTCTTAGAAGTAATGGCATCTCTTTCAGTAGTTTGCATGCTCTCCTTTGCATCAGTAGGACTAGCTGGTAGAATTAGGGTTTGCTAGGGTTTGTATTTCTTTTTGGCTTTCAGTTTCTTTCCGCAAGTAGATTAGCTTCCTTTGAGTTAGCTTTCGTCCATCAATTAAAAAGCTTCTTCTAAGAGCTCATAGAAGTTGGCTTGAGCCCCTAGCGGACTTGTGCCAGCTGACCAAGTGACAGCTGCGACAAGAGCTAGTACTTGTGCATACAGCACCGTCGCTTCCAAGTTTGTACGAACTACCGGGTTGATAAAATTAGAGATAGGAAGCTCCAGGAGTTGTAGCATTATTGCTACAATACTGGAGCCCACCAATCCCCTACATCTGTGTATAGTCCTGCGCCCCCTTTCAACCACCTGGAGCACTAAGACTGTGCTTCTATCGGCTAGTCAGACAACTGGGCCACCCATGTATGGCTTCAATCGACTGCCATTAACTTTGCCTGGGAAAGGTTCTCCATTTATCTTTAACAACTGCATCGTGCCTACGTCTGTGACCTCCTTAATAACATACGGTCCCAGCCAATGCATTCTAAATTTTCCCGAGAATTTATCAAACTTACTATCATATAGTAACACCAAATCGTTCACCTTGAAGGTGCGCAACTTAATATGTCGATCGTGCCAGGCCTTTTCGCGTTGCTTTTGTACCTGTTGATGGAATCTAGCCAAAAATTGTTCCTCTTCGAGTTCCTCCAACTGCGCGAGCCTCTCCTCCAGGGCTCCGCAGTCCGTCATACCTGTGAGCGCTGCTATGCATAGACTAGGCACGATATACTCCATTGGCATTACGACTTCCACTCCATAGACCAGTCAGAAAGGTGTCTGTCCCGTCAGTTTCTTGCATGTCGTCCTATAAGCCCATAATACTGCAGGTACGTGCAGGTCCCAATCACTTCGTTACGCGTTGCATACTTTGGTCAACGCAGTCTCCAATATTTTGTTAAATGCTTCTATTGTCCCGTTGGCTTGTGGGTGATACAGTGTGCTTTTCTGATGATACACCTGAAACTCTTATGTCAGCGTGCTGATTGTTTCATTCAGGAAATGTGTACTGCAATTGCTCATCAAGATCTTCGAACATCCAAATCATGTCAATACATGTTCAAACAAAAACTTCACGGCCATGGCAGCCGTGCAATCTTTTACTAGCTGTGCTTCTGCCCAACGAGTCAGGTACTCTAATGTAGTGATAACGTATCCGCACCCATTTTTCCTTGAGGTTTGATAGGTCCTACAAAGTCGATCACCCACTTTTCAAAGGGATGCAATGTCATTTGTGGATTCAAAGGCATCTCGTCCCTCCATGATGGTTTACCTGTTCTTTGACATACATCACAGGCCTTGCAATGTGCTTTTGAATCCTGATGAAGGGTCGGCCACCACAACCCTGCGCGAAGAATCTTTTGCGCGGTTTCTCTCCCTGCATAGTGTCCTCCTGCAGCACCCCCATGAGCGTCCGCGAGGATATGGCTTCATTCAAATTCAGGTACATACCTTCGTAGTATCTCATCATTGCCCATCTTATATAGGTGCCCCGCAATGACAGAAAAATCTGTTGCACGCACCACTAGTTCCTTCTTCTGCTGGACGGAGTACTCTTTCGGCGCAGTTCCAGTCATGAGAAAGTGGATTATATCTTCAAAGTTTCCATCTGCTACGTGCACAACAAAGAGTTGTGCGTCAGGTAATCCTTCCTCCAGACTAGTAGGTTCCTCTCATGTCTCAATGCACGACAGGTGATTCAGTCCCGCATTCAATCGTCTAGGCTTCACAACGACCTCAAAATCACGTTCTTGGAACAATAAAATCCGCCTGCATATGTGGCCCCCAACACAGGTTTATTGAACAAATATTTCAGTGCGGAATGATCTGTATACATCTTGAAGTGTCCCCCTAGCAAATAATGTCGATATTTCTGGAGCGTGTACACCATAGCCAATCCCTTGTGTTCAGTGGTGGAATAGTTCTTTTCTTCTTTAGAAAATCTGTGACTTGCAAACGTGATAGGGTGATCCAAGCCCTCTCCACCATCCTGTGTTAGTACCGCTCACAGTGCTATACACAATGTGTCAACATGGACATGAAACTCCTCGTCCCATTTCGGGAAGACCAGGATCAGCACAGAGGCCATCTTTTCTTTTATTACATCTAGGCTTTTCTTACAGTCATCATTCCAGCAGAATGTGACATCTTTTTTCAACAGCTTCTCCATCGGTACGGTGATCTGGGCATAACTTTTGATGAACTTCCTGTAGTACCCCGTATGTCCCAGGGTAGCGTGCCGCTGTTTCACACTTCGCGGTGCTTCCAAATTCAGAATCACCACAATCTTCGCGGGGTCTACCATCAGTCCCTGTCTGCAAACCATGTGTCCCAACAGGTTCCCAAAAGGAACGAGGAACGTACACTTCTTGAGGTTCAGCGCAATTTGGTATCTTCGGTAGGTATCCAGCATCAAGCGTAAGCTCGCTACATGGTGCTTAACCAGCCCAAATACAATCCAATCATCAAGATAAACCTCCAGGAACTTATGGATATATTCCTTGAATGTTGCAACAACTACGCTCGAAAAGATGGTTGACACGTTCTTCAACCCTAACGACATAATAGTGTATTGAAAGCAGCCCCACTAAGTCGCGAAGGTTGTCTTGCTATCTTCTAGCGCGATTTTTATCAGGTGGTACCCTAAGAACCCATCAGTGAAAGAATATGCTTCTTGCCCACCGACATTTTCCAATACTTCATCTGTGAACGGAGTTGGGAATGGGTCATGCACACACGCATCATTCAATTTTCTAAGATCCACGCATATTCTTATCTTTCCCTTCTGCTTCTTTTCCTGCACCACCATAGGGCTTACCCAATCGGATTCTTCCACTGGCTCAATGATTCCTGTTGCGATCATTTTGTCTAGTTCTATGCGGACCTTCTCCTTGTATTTTGGATTCAAGCGGTAAGGCCTCTACTTAATTGGCTTTGTGTTGGGCTTTAATGTGATAATCATCATTCCTAAATCTCAGATGATTCCTTTTAAGTTTGTGATCTTGGTCGGGAATAAGTCCTGGTACTCGCGGAGTAACTCAACGAACTTATCCACTGTCACGTCATCCCAGTGGTTGTCGAGCATTGCATACTTATGTTCGGCCTCCATACCAATTTTCACTTGCTTTGTCTTTATTGACGCGGTTATGTCAGGGTCTTCAATCAGTGGTACTTGAACCTTGTGATGGCCTTTTGTTTCTGGAATGTTAATTTTCCGTGGATCCTCATTGTCTTCTTCAGCATTTACATTATAACATTCCAGCACATAGCTAAGCTCAGTAGCCCATTTAGGTTGAATCGATTCTATCGACCCCTGTGGTATCCTAAAGATAGATGCTTTTACCGCTTGTAACACATCATCAACAGTGTCCCAACACTGATCCTCAAAAATGAAGGTTAACAGGAACCCTTCGCTCAGGATATCCCATTCACCCGTCCCATGGCGAAGCTCCGTCTCTATATACCAGTTCATGGGTATAACACCTAGGGTATGACAGAACAGGTGCACCCACTCAAATTGTGGCTCTTCTCCATAGACCTTTGTCAACTTGGCCAGGTGCACGCACGGATCATCCCGTCTGTCATACTTGTCTGTTAGTCGCATCTGAGGCTTCCCAAAATGCATGCGCATCATTCTCCTGCATTCGCGCCAGTCCTCAAAGCTTCCTTGGTGCGTACCCCACCACCTCGCAGGCGTAGCACGCAATACCCACTTTAAAGCTTCGAAACATTGTTTTTTAGGCACCTCCCTTTCAAATATGTCCAAGAAAGCATCTACCTCACCTAATCCATCATAAGTAGGCAGATTCCTCACTTCTGTCGATACACAACGTAGCGATCTCGTCATCATATTACAGTTCAGTCTGGTTACTTCGTGTAACCGGTTCTTCCATCGCTCTATCTCTTCATTTGAATTCGACATACAAGAGCTTTCGCACTCCCATGAGATTCGTCCATCTGCGGTGGGATTTACCCAGTCTTGCTCTCGTGTGGTTATCTTGTAGATGCAGTCCAAATTGTCGTCGCTTTCATAGTCGCGCATTGGCTCTGTGTAGCGTGATCCTTCCGCAGGGTCTAAAGGTACGACTACGCGCAGAGACTTTTTCTCAAAAATCATCTTGCGCTTCTTCAGATTAATCACCCCGTTCATGTCAGTGGCCCAATCGATTCCTAAGAGCACGGGGTAGGGATTGCTGCCATCAACAATCTCTATCACTTCAAAGTCTGCTAGCGCACTCGCTCCTTCAATATCCACAGTGATCCCCTGCAATCTCCCCATATGTATTATCTTTTGTTGGTTTGCCATTTGCAGCTAGATAGGAGACCATTGCAGCGTAGGCCTTCCCATGTGTTCCCATGTCTGCTTTGGCAGAACATTCGCATCCGATCCTAAATCTAGTATTACTTGGTCCATCTCATATTCTCCAATCTGCGCAGTCAACCTCATTTCTCTTCCCGTCCTTGTCGCATGCTTTCCAATCTTTCGGCCTACATGCGGCTCTCCTGGCGCGGTCCCAACGCATCTGTTAATGAGTTCCCGCAATCCCTTTATAGCCTTACTGTTGCGCAGTAGCTTCATGCATGTTTCTAGGAGCGTCGTAAGCATAGATGGGTCCATTTCCGACTCCGATCTATCTTTGCTTCCTAAAGTGGAGGCATCAATGAAGCTCTTCTTAGCTTCCATGAAGGTTTCCTTAGCGCGCTTCAAATAAAACTCTGCTTCTTTCCTTGGAGCCTTGCGAACCCAAGTACTATCTTCGGGTTGTTTGCCTTTATCATCTACTGTCATAATTCCACTTCGAAGCATGATGTTCACATTTGGGTCTTCCTTGCACGGCTCAGACCTCATCATCTGCAGGTTCTAAGTCAGGGGAGGTTGTAGCGCTCCCTTGTCGCGCATCCTAACTATCAGCATGGGACAATCCTCTTTCTCATGATCAAAAAAGGTACAATATAGACATGATGGACGTGTTGGATTCATACAATCACAGGCATAATGTCCTGGCCCTCCGCAATTGTAACATATCAGCGATTCGCTACCTCTTCCAAGTCCTCCTTCACCTCGACCTTGCCCGCGCCCCTGAAATCCAGTTCGCGCCACTCCTGTGTTCTGGTCAAGGGGCCGCGATTCGGCCTGAACTATGTAGGTGGGAGTTCTATCCATCATTAGTTCGTAGCTTCTACAAGTGCACTCATTGTGTCCAACCGATCTACAAAACTTACAGAACAACTGTTGCGAATTTTGTGTGTACTTCTGTAACAAATGGAAGTTGTCCGTAGCATGCTTTCCTCCTATTTGACAAATCGTGCACCACAAAGCAGGCATTGCGATAGGTCCTGCTTGTGCCTCCGGTCTTAACGGCATCGATCCTCCTCCCGCGAGGTAATTCGTGAACACCAGGCAATGGTCCTTGTCATGACCCTGACCCTTACATTTAACACACCATACCTCTTCGCGCACTTCTGGTCGGGCTATCCTGTCCTGTTCAGACTCTGCATCTCAAGGCATAAGTTTTTCAACTACGTGTGGATTTGTTGAACTCCCAAGTTAGGATCCTGTATCGAGGTCTCATGCAGCCTCATCGCGATCTCCAAGGCCTCTGCCTAAGTCGTTAACCTTTGTTGCGACAACGCGTTCCTCAAATGCGGCGTTAGCGAGGCTACAAACCATTCGCAGTGTTGTCCATCCGTCAAAGTCATATTAGCTTCGCGAATTGTGCACTTCAGTCTCTGATCCAACTCCCAAGGAGTCTCACCTGGTAGCATTGTGATCTCTTTGAATCCAATGATTGACTGCGCTTCTGACTTCGGCCTGCTAAATTCTCTATTCAGCGCAATTTGGATATCTGCGATCCCTGCATTCAGATTATCATTAGAATGCTTAATATACCAGGTCAGTGCACAATCCTGCAGAGCGCTGACCAATGTCGCTTTCTTTATATTATCATCTATAACTCCCTATGCTTCCCATACAACTCTTATCACGAACCAAAACTGGTTCGGATCTTCATTGCCTACTCCCTTGAACACATGCAACTTGATCGCGCTTGCCATATTAACTCGTGGTGATGATGGAGGTGGTACGGGTGAAGATGGAGGTGAAGGCGGTGAAGCTGGTGGTGGTGTGGGTGGGGGTGGTATGCGCGAAATCCTCTGCCTTATCAAATTGATCGCACTTCGCGGCGAGACCTTCGCGAGCTCTTCCTTGTCCCCTCGCAGAGGTGAAATCAAAGGGCTATTCTTTGGTCCCTTACTTCCTTCGTTTCTGTAGGTTTTTCCACTTCGCGTGGCTCCGGACATCAAGGTAATTGCATAACCCTCTTTTCACACAATAACATTTTAATCCAAGTATTCATAGACTTTATGTACTTACCTCGCGGTCCTTTGAGAAAGCGTTGCTCTGCCTCGCTATAGCTAACTAAAGTATCTATCGCGAACTCAGTAATGAATCCTCCTATAATCCGATCGAGCCAGTGATCAATAGCGCACGTGATCTTATCCTCTGATGCTTCCAATCTATGCACCAACTCTGGGGTCCACACAATAGGATTGTCGAGCTTCCACCTTCCTTGGCTATCTGCTAGCTTCGTGATCCACTCGTACAACTCAGTAGGGAAAGATGCGAAGAAAATTTTGTGGATCTCTGTGTATAGGTAACAGTCTAACCACTCTTCTTTTGTTAGCCGCATATTCCTCTTCTCCTGCACTGCGAACTCGTGAATTCTCCTGTACAACCAACCTTCAATTTCCTTCTTAGTTGGATTCCAATGATACGACATCTAACATCTCTATGAAGATTCCGGTCTCAACAACGGAACCATTTGTTGGCTTGAGGGGGCCTGACCCAGGTTTGGAGTTATTTAGCCAAACAAATCCCTGTGCTACTGGCCCTTTCGGCAACATCCCGCAGAGTGCGGATTGAGTTCTCACCCGAAGCAGTATGGGGGGGATGTTGGAACCAAGTTTCCGCACCCTTGAGATGTCTGAAGGGTCGATTTAGTCCAACTGTGAATATGTTCGCGCATGTCACTTCATGTACTTTGCTGACCTGCGAGGCCTTCACACCCTGTTATACTCACCTTCGCACAGCCCTAACCAGGGGCTGAGGAGCTTTCACGCTGCTAAAGTAGCGATCTGCACTATTTCCCCAAGTTACACCATAGATCTTACTTATATTCTTATAGCAGTTAGTTATCTTCACGTAAACATATACTTTATCTTATATTCACTTATTCAACACATTCATATAAGTTCGCGCAACAAATAAATAATAAACTTGCAATTCATACCCAATATACTTCAATGCATAAAACATGAAAAGATGCACAAAAATAATGTAAAACTTCTCTTTATTAATGCTTCAATTGGTTACAGACTCAACCTGCCCCGCGTACTCAGCTGCATGGGTCCGCGCACTCAGCTGCAGGGGTCCACGCACTCAGCTGCAGGGGTCCACGCACTCAGCTGGGGACTACTAGGCCTCTACACACTCAGCTGCAGAGCCTTCTCCTACTCTATGACCCAAATACTCGACTTTACATTTAGACTTAATGCTTCATCATCTCTTAAATTATTCGATCTTAGATTCCTTAGATGTCTCTTTACACTTAGAGCCTCGCTCTATTTATACAATCCCATGGTCTGTGAACCATGGGTAGATCTTTCAAGCCGACATTACATTACAAAATTAAGGGCAGATAACCCTATGACTCAATTACAACTTCGCACTCCTTGCCCACAAATCGCGGAGTCTTTGCATCGGACTTAGTCAAAACTTGGGCTTTAAGCCCCAAAACTTGCCTTGGGGGGATCCCATGCCCAACAACAAGGTAAGAAATTTGAATGGACATGCAACAAGTTTTAAATAATTGAAGCAGTTGTTGGCAAATGCTCTAGTGCTAAAGGTTGCAAATCTAGACAAAGAGTTTGTGGTCTGTATAGATGCCTGCAAGAGAGGACTTGGTGGAGTGTCAATGCAGGAAATATAGGTAGTATGCTATGAGTGACAGAAACTGAATGAGTATGAACAGAATTATTCAACACATGATCTTGAGTTGGCATTGATCATCCATGCATTGAAAATGTGGAGACGATATCTTCTTGGTAGGAGGTTTGTACTGATAAGTGATCACAGTGGATTGAGGTATCTATTTGACCAACTAAATTTGAATTCTAGACAAGCTAGAAGGTTGGCCATGATCAGTGAGTTCGACTTTGAGATTAGGTACATCAAGGGGAAAGAGAACATGGTTGGAAATGCTCTTAGTAGGAGGGTAAATGTAAATCACATAACAACTATGAGCTCTTATGGGACAGATCTATAGGTTCAGATCTTACATGCAGGACAACATGATGACAGGTACATGGAACTTATACACAAGTTATAGTAGGGTACAAGTTATTAGGATGTAGACTATCATCTCACAACAGATGGTTTGGTCAGATTTAGGGATAATATCTATGTGTCGAATGACAGTGATCTCAAGAAGACTATCTTGCAAGAATTTCATGTGAAACCATATTCAAGTCACCTAGGATACCAGAATACATTAACAACGATGAAGAAGTTTTATCATTGGCCGAATCTGAAGAAGGAAGTGGCAAAGTTCATGGCTAGATGCTTATACTACTAGCAGTTGAAAGCATAGTGTAAGCATCCAGGCAAGTTGCTTCAACCGATTTCGATTCTAGAGTGCAAATGGGAAGTCATTTCCATGGATTTCATCATAGGTTTGTCGAGGACATCTAGACAACATGATTCCATCATGGTTATGGTTGAAAGGTTGACAAAGGTAGCACACTTCATTCTAGTGAAGTCTACTTATTCAACTAATGATGTAGCACAGGTCTTCATCCGAGATGTAGTGAGGTTGCATGGTGTTCCAAGGAAGATTGTGTTAGATGGGGATGATAAGTTGGGACATAGTTGGCCTTCAACACAACTTATCATCCGCAGACAGATGGATAGATAGAGAGGGTCAACATGATATCAGAGGAGATGTTGAGGATGTATGTGATGCATCAGAAGAGGAGATGGGAGGATTACCTTCTGTTTGTTGAGTTTGCTTACAACAATGGGTATCAGGAGTCACTAAAGATGAGTCCATTCGAGGCACTATATGGGCGGAGTTGTAATACTCCCATCAGTTGGAGTGATCTAGTGAACAGGGTGTTGATAGGACCGGACATGTTGGCAGAGATGGAACAAGAAATGCAGGTAATCAAGAAGAATTTGAAGGTAACACAAGATAGGCAGAAAAGTTATGCAGATCGGAATAGGATGTTTAAGGAGTTTTAGGTTGGGAAACATGTGTGCTTGCGCATCAAGCCCAAGAAGAGCTCCTTGAGGATCAGATCATGTTCCAAGTTGGCACCTTGGTTTTGTGAACCTTTAAATATTCTTGAAAGGATTGGACCAATAGCCTATTGACTTGCACTATCTTCAACAATGAAATTCCATGATGTTTTCTATGTGTCCTTTCTTAAGAAGTATGTTAAAGATGTTGATCATGTGATTGATTGGTATGTATTACAGGTGGAGACAAATGGAGAATTCCAGCTGAAACCTCAGTGTATTTTGCAGAGAAAGATGCTCATGCTCTGGAACCAAGCAATCAAGAAGGTTAAAGTGCTGTGGAATCACTTTGGGCCCGATGAAGCTACATGGGAGATGACAAATTAGATGTGGGCTATGTATCCCCCTCTATTTGCTGGTTGAGCGAATGTTTTTGGCATATGATTTGGTGTGATGTTTTGGTATATGCATATATGTATATGGATGTAAATATCGCCATGAGCTACGTTATCGAGCTCCAATAAGCGATATGGGTGTCATGTTATTATGTTGCCATGATGGTTTGGTTTTCAGCAGGACAATCATTGTAAATACTGCATCGAGCTAAGTTATAAAGCTCCATGGGTAGTATGTTTTGCTTTTCATCGATCTTGTTGGTGGTAGGTATCATTGAACACCAAGGATAGTGTTCCCCTGGGGGGGTTCTGTAACATCCCTGGTAAAAAATCCATGTAATAAAGTTAATAAAAGCATAATAAGGCCAAGGTCACGGGACACTTATTCCAAGTTGAATTTTGGACAAAACATCCTAGTGTGGTTTTTCATTTGGTTTATTATGGCTAAGGAATTTGGCAAAGGAAATGGCAAAGGTTTGGAAAGGCAAAGTGGCATTTATCTACATTTATTTATGAAAATAATGGAAATTAGGAGAAAAGGAAGGTGAAAGGTCATAGGTTCCATGTGAGGAGAAAAATGAAGGAAAATAAAGGCCTCATTAATGAAAAGGCTTATGAGGATCAATTTGTAGCTTTTTGTCAGTTCAATTTTGTTGCTCTCTCTCTCTACTCTCTCTCTCATACTCTTGGACACTTAGAGCATTCTTGGAGCACTCTAGCATTGGAGGAAAGAAGGCAAAGGAGGGACAAGAAAACAAGAGGAAGAAAAGGATCAAGCAATAAAGAGTAGGATCAAGCGACTACAACGAGATTACTTGCACGTATTAAGTTGCATGTATGATTTCCTTGATAGTTTTGGCATGCATGGTACATGCATGTGTGTTTTTGGTTCTCTTTCTATCATAGGCATGGGTTTTGTCAGGTGTGACAATGTTCTTCAACCTTGCCTTGCCATTTCCGGATAGCCATGGTGTGATGGGGTTCTATTTTTTTGGTTGAGCTCGATTGTCGAATGGATTCGAAGCTGAGTGGGGTGGTCTCAGGATTGATCACAAGGCCTAGGAATCTCAGGGTAGGGATATATGGTAAAACCTGACTGTGAATACACTTGATTTGGCCTAGGAATCCCTTGACCAATAATGGAGGGATAGATTGTAAATCCTAGAGGGTGGTGACCTTGTAGGCCTAGGAATCCCTTTACCAGTAATGGAGGGATACAATGTAAATCCCAGAGGGTAGTGACCTTGTAGGCCTAGGAATCCCTTGACTAGTAATGGTGGGACACAGGGTAAATCTGAGAGGTTGAGATGAACAAATTCCTCACGGTTTAGGTGGAAAGATCCGAAGGAGTCCATGCTTGTATAGGCCTAGTGATCTAGTGGAATTGCAGTAAAGCTGGGTTATATTGATGAGGGTTTTGGGCTTAAGAATCCCTTGGTGGGATATACAGTAAAGCCTGAGGAAGCCTTGGTTGGTTTTGTTGTGAGTCCCACATTCATGCTTGGAATATGGCACAAGGGTGATTGGCTGAAAGAAATATTTGGTTCAACCAATCTATGGTAGGGTGGTTCATGGAATTCCCTAGTTTGGTTAGCTTATGCATTCATTAATAAGAGCTCCTTCTCCTTTGGTATTTCATGTGTAAATGTATTTGTTCATATGTGGTTTTTATGGTTGTTCCGTCATTATATTTTTGTTGGTTATATGTTGGTTATAAGCATGGTTTATGACAAACCTGATTATGGCTCTCATCATGATTTGATTAGTATATGAAATGTGAATGATTATATGACCTAATAGATGATAATGCAGTTATTGTGATAAGGCATCAACTCTTCCTTACGAATCTCAGATAAGTATGAGACTCTTATGCTCAGATTTGTCGTTATGACATGTAGATTACATATTTGTGATATGTTTGACGGAATTCATGTCATGACTAGTAGTGGACCAGTCAAGTATTTGTATGATTTTTTGCATTAGTAGCCTTATTTCATGGTTGTTTATCATTTCTGAAAGTTTCATGAAGTTTTGGGTAGTGGCCTGAGTCTTGGCCCTGAAAAAGTGGCACAAAATCTAAAGTCGTTGGCTCAAAACTGCCTAAAAAAGGCCACAGTCGCTGGCATGCCTTGCTGTGGGAGCGACTAGAGGGCCTCAGTTGCATGAATGGCTTGTCATGGGAGCAACTAGGGGTGCATATCAGTAAAAGGAAATTTGTCTCAAGGGTTAAGCACCTGGAAGGGTTGGTTTCCTCCTTAAGGGTTTATAGGTTATGAGGAAGATCGAATTGGTTTTGTTTTGTCGGTTCCACTTCCTTAACTGTACATGGAGAGTTGAATCACATCATAGTAACCTCTCATCACATGTTTACCCCTGTAATAGCCCTGATGAAAATTCCATGTAATAAAAGTAAATAAAGGCAAAATATTAACCATAGATGGTGGGTCACTTATTCCAAGTTGAATATTGGGAAAAACCCGAGGGATGGGGATCACTTGTGATTGTTTATGGCGAAGGAAATTGGCAAAGGAAATGGCTAAGGCTTTGGAAAGGAAAAATGGCATTTTGACACATTTATTTATGAAAATAATGGAAATTAGGAGAAAAGGGAGGTGAAAGGTCACAGGTTACATGTGAGGAGGAAATTGAAGGAAACTAATGGAAAATGAAGAAAATAGAGGCCTCATTCATAAAAAGGATTCAGAGGATCAGTTGGTAACCTTTTGTCAGTTCAGTTTTGGAGCTCTCTCATTACTCTCTCTCTCTCTCATACTCTTGGAGACTAGAGTTTTCTTGGAGCACTCTTGGAGGGTGTGGCATACATAGATTTTTGGAGCAAGAAGGCAAAGGAAGAGCAGGAAAGCGCAAGAGGGCATCGGGATTAGCAACTACATCATATTTTCTTGCAGGTACCAAGTTTCATGTGTGTTTCCTCACTAGTTTTGGCATGCATGTGGATTTTTGGTTGTGATCTGTCATTGGCATGGAGGATGGTCGGGGTTGACAGAGGATTGCCTAACCTTTCCATTCACTAGAAACCATGGTGATTGTGGGTTTACTTTCATTGTTTTTTTTTTGTTGGCTCTCATGTTTCCTTAGCTTGGGTTAAGTTATTAGTCCTGGAAGCCTTGGTTGGACAAACGCTCTAGAAACCCTGTAACAACTTGGGTTGAGTTACTAGTCCTAGAAGTCTTGATTGGAAAAACGCTCTGGAAGCCCTTGGTGGGTCGAGTTACTAGGCTTGGAAGCCTTGGTTGGACAAACGCTTTGGAAGCCTTGAATAAGTTGTGGGTTGAGTTACTAGTCCTGGAAGCCTTGGTTGAACAAACACTCTGGAAGCCCTGGAAGGCTTGGATGGAGACCAATTTGATGATGGTTTTGTGATGTCCGACCGTGAGGTGGAATCATTGTTTGATGGGTTGAGATGGATGGCCTTTGGAAGCCCTGGATGAGTTTTGATTGATGTGTTATATGAGATCCCACATCCATGCTTGGAATATGACACGGGGGTGAATGGATGAAGAGAGATTTGGCTCAACCATTCTATGGTCAGGTGGAATGTGGAAGTCCCATCTCGGGTTTGGATTTTGCATCATTAATGAAAGGTTATTTCTCCTTGTATTTATATGATCATTTTGATGGATTGTACGTAATATATATGGTTTTACTTTCATGAGTATTTATGCAGCTATTATGTTGGTTATTTATGTGTTTTATGACAACAACCATGTGTGGCTCTAATCATGGTTTTACTTGTAATTGAATTATCAATGTATCTATAACATAATGGATGGAATGGCAATTGATGCATTGAGGCATCAATGGTTCTTAGCGATTCTTAGCTAAGTATGAGACCCCTATGCCCAGAACTGTTAATTACACTTGTAGATTACACATTTGCAATATGTCTGACGAAATGCATGCCATGGCTAGTAGGGGTCCAGTCAAGGTATTAAACAAGTATTTGATTTAATATTTTCATTTCCATGTTATTTTACTGATTTGAAGCGATGGTTCAATTTTGAGCAGTGACCTAGGCTTTGGGCCTAAAAAAGTGGCTCAAATCTCGGAGTTACTGGCATAACACTAACAACTTTGGTCTCTGGTTGCTGGCAGGAAAGCCTGTTAGAGTGACTTTGGGTTTCTGGTTGCTCCCTTGCCCATAACATGAGAGCGACAATGGTCTAAGAGATCCAAAACATCAGTGGGACCTAGGGACATGTTGTCTGAGTGGCTGACATGTCTCTTGAGGGTCTTGTAGCTAATAATTAATGTATGTATGGTGTGTTTCCATCAGTTCCACTTCATTAACTTAACTTAGGAGGTCGAATCATATCATAGTGGCCTCTCGTCGCATGTTTATCCTAGATGACCGGTTGCTTGGGCATATTTGGGAGGAGGGTGTTACAACCCCAATGGACTGGTTTGCTTGGGTAAATGTGGGAGGAGGGTGTTACAAATAAATTGTATTTTGTGAGTTGAGATATTTTATGATTTTTAGAAATAGATGAGTCATAGCTTTAGAAAAGTTATGGACACGAAAGATTTTCTCAATAAGTCAAAATAAAATCTTCCTTATAAAGCATGAAAAATTATAGGGATAGATTAACTAATTTTAGAATTTAGAAAAAATATGATTTATGGAGCGATTTAAGGGTGATTTATATAACTCTTTTAGGATTTAGAAAATATATTGCATTTCTTAATTCTATTTATTGTAAGCCTACAAGCAATGAGAACTAATGGCCAAAATGAATGTGATATCAGGCCAAGAGAGGAATGAATACTTTTGTAATTGTTATGTAATTGTATGGACATGATTTTATAAATGAAAGGAATTTTCATTATGTTCACAAATTGTCTCTGTGTGTATGTGTGAATGAAGAATTCCAATTTTATGTGTAATCTGGAATTAAACAGAGCTTCAAATCTTGTATATGGGTTTGAAATTAAATGATATGAGATTTAAATATCACAAGTGAGGGTGCATAGATTTTTGTGTGTGTTTGTTTTATTGCAGGAACAAAGAACAAGATCAAAAAGTGGTTAAAGGTGTATGGGAACATTGATGTCAATATTGCATTGACATCGCAAAAGTAGAGAGTTAGAATTTGCAGGAAGAGGTGAATTTTCCATGGTATCAGAGCTAGTACGCTATTTGGAATTAAGGATTGCAACCAAAAGAAGGATGACTGCCAACAAGTAACAGTTGGGTAGAAGTTGTCAGAGGGTACTTCCACAGTGAGTGTGGGTAGAATTGCCAAGAGAACTTTCTAAGGAGAGAACTAGACAAAAAACCAAAAGGTCAAGCTAGTGAAGAAAGCTTGATGAGGTATTGAGTAGCAAGAAGAGGATACTTGCTACAAAGGAGAGACTTGGTTACAATTTAGTGTTGAGCATGGAGAAGCTCACAAAGATAAAGAAAAGGATGACCACAAAGGGTCATTACAAAGGCTTAGGTGAAAGCCACAGGAGAAGGAATTGTGACAGGACCCAACAATAAGATGAATTACTGAAGAGGAAGAGGATAAGCGAAAGTTCTCAGCAAGTGAGTAAGGTAAATGAAACATCCAAGAGAGAAAGTAGTGCTCAGAATAAGGTTCAAGTGAAGTGAACCATTGGTCAAGTTTAGAGGATAAAGTTTGGTGAGGGGTTGGCTATATTGCAGCTCACAAGTGGACAAGAAGAGTTCACGAAAGAAGGAAATGACAATGACTATAGATATTCATGCTAAAGGTTCAATGAGAAGTCATAATAAGATGAAAGAAGATGTTAAAGCAGTTCACATGAGAAATATGAGGGATGAGGAATTTGAGAAAGAAATGAATGAGATGAAGGCACAATTGAATGTGCTTATGGAGCTATTACAACAAAATGTTGAAGACTAAAGATGCAGATGGGTACTGCAGAAAAAGGTAAAGTGGCAGAAGTTGTAGGTGAAGCTGAATTGCAAGTTGAACAATCAAAAAAGGAAGGAAGAGCTCAAGGCAACAAAGATGGAGGTTTACATTTGTGAACCAGAACAAGGACTAGTCCTTGGTGAAGAAGAGGATGTAGCAGTGGATGAGATCCAAGAATCTCATATTTATGAAACTAATGAATTTTCTGTGAATGCAGGCATAGAAATGGAAGATGAACATGAGGATATAATTAAAGAAATATAAGACAATCTAATTCTTAATCATGGCTTTGAACCTCAAGTAAGACATTCAAATTTAGTGTTTAATGATTTTGAGGAGGAGATGAGGTATTTACAGCAATGGTTGGCAAGAGATACAAGTGACTGCATATAATTTATAGGAATAGTCCAGGATGATTTAGGGCAGCCTATTAGAGTGCCATACAATAGTAGTATGGAGGAAGAGAGCATGCATCAAATGGAAGTTGACAATAAAAGATTTCAACAACCAAGAATAAATTTGGATGAAGAAATTAATGAGATTTGGATGTTGATGGAGAGAGTGTCCAAATAGAGGTATTGTAGAAGGAAGAAGGCAGTTAGCAATATGGTACATTTGACTGCTCAAGTATACATCAACCAAATCAAAGGAAGGTTGCAATTTAAAGTTTGGAAACCTAGAGAGACAAAGGCAACAACAACTGAAGAAGTGGAGCAACAACATAATGAAGTGGATGACAAATTACAAACTAAAGTTTGGGATCCTAGAGGATTCATAAATTGAAAAGAAATTGAAGACACATGACGAAGAGGTCATGAGATTTTTCTACCTTGGGAGTCTGATGTAGGAGCATTAAAGCTTCCAAGTCACTAAGTCTTCAATATGAAAAATATTCAAAAAGGAGTTTTATTTTTTAGAAGAATTTATATTCTTCTATGTAAATAAATTGTATTTTGTGAGTGCGATTTTTTATGATTTTTAGAAATAGATGAGTCATAACTTTAGAAAAGTTATGGATAGGAAATATTTTATCCATAAGGCAAAAGCAAATATTCATTATAAAGCATGAGAGATTCTAGGTATAGATTAAGTGATTTTAGAATTTAGAAAAATACGATTTATGGAGTGCTTTTAGCATTTAGAAAAGATATTGCATTTCTTAATTCTATTTATTGTAAGCCTGCGGGCAATGAGAACTAATGACCAAAATGAATGTGAGATCAGGTGTTGTGGGGAAAAATGCCTATGCAGGACGATCCTATCCACCTAAGGTGTGACAGTGCCTTAGCAACAAACAGAGACATCTATTCTACTATTCTTCCTTTATGAATTAAGAATGAAGAGAGATAGATGGACTAACCGGTGTCTTCAGTTTGTCCCTCGATCCGGTCTCTCTTCTCTTTGTGAGTTCCCAGCTACTTGCCTTCTCGCTCGTCCAGCTTCAAGAGGTTTCTGCAAGATCACAAGAAGAGAACACTACACAAGACATGGATTCATATTCATAACTAGTTCAGGATTAGAAATAAACTAAACATACTAATGCAATCATACATCAAGATACATCAGTATATAGGAGAAACCAAGATAGCTTTATTGATGAATAACAAGGTTCAGGAAGAGATACAACCCAGAGGGCTCCAATCCAGCATCTCCTTCCCGGCAAATGGAATTCCTATCTTCACCCCCTTCAAAGCATTAAGCACCCAATGATTCCAATCTCAAACCAACAGCAATTCTTTGCAATAACAAAATTCCAGCCTCTAGATCTCATGGAGGAGAGATCCATATATAGATGTTTGGAGAGAGGATGAGTCAGCTTGAGACCTGACTAGTGTCCTCTCCCTATGTCAGTTCTTGATTCCACTTGGAGGTTCTTGCTTCCACTTGGAGATTTGGAACCTCTTACTCATCACCAGTCGAATTCCCTGAGGCAAGTCTCATTTTGGAAGCTTCCTGGGTTTTGACACCTTGAGAAATGAACTTGCCACATGTCCACTCTCATTCAGCGCAGGTAGCCAGTGTTCCTTTTGACATTCAACGTAGGTATCCAGTGTTGGCTTTGACATTCAGCGCAAACAGCTAGTGTAGCCACTGAAATGATGCTGAATTGACTTGTTTTTGAGCAGTTTCTGGTGGAGAACTTCTGTGAATTGCTGTGGTTTGTTAGCCTTATTCCTCTAGGGGTAGGAACAACATGTTTAGGGACTTTGGATCCCTTAGATTATGGACATTTCATGCTCAATGCTGTAAGGCACAAAAATGTCTATAACAGTTGCCCCCTAAAGTATGAGGCTGTTTATCGGGTGAAATGCTTTATCAGGGGGATCCGAAGTTCATCCAATGCTGGGAGGAGACCTGTAATAAGATACAATACAATACATTATATTTCATACTGCTTTCACGATCTAGCTGAGGCGGGAATTCCCATGCTCAGCTTTATAAATTCATTTTTCTGTACATAGAACAGACAATCGTCTGATGGTAGATTGATAATTTTGATGAAATTATCATCCTTTGAGTAGGATGATTATCTGTTACAATGATGTACATGTCAATGTCTTTATCTTTCCTGAATATATATCGCAGCCCGGATGGATGAAACTAGATCCGGGGTCTTCAAACTCGTTCGATCTTCACTCTAAGTACAAGTCGATCCATGTGAGAAATGTTCTGAAGTCGAACATGGAAAGACATCGCTTGATTACCGGTCAATGATGTAAACCGTTAACAAGCGCGAGAGGAATCACCGATAATGATAATGACCCTCAAGGTACTGCAGTACAATTCACGTGGTGTGAATAAAGGACTTGGCGTCGAACACCACGCAAAATCTTTCGGTCGAAGGTCATTGATGTATACCTGTCACCGGAAGTGAGAAACTTGCCATTGAGGCATGCAAGCTTCAAAGTACTGAAGGGGTTGTTCCTAGATCAACTTCTTGGATAATGAGCTGATGTCGACAAAAAGCGATCCGTCACAGGAGGGCCTTAATGAATCCCACATCAGTGACACGAAACATAGCTAATGATTTTAATGGGGGTGAAAACGATCTGTGACATATGATTCAGGGTGGCGGTCATGAAAGGATGAAGGATAATGTATGGCAGTGGATGGGACACGGTTGACTTTTCTGAACGACTTCTCTTGAACATATGGCGACACTGATGCGATGGATTGGTAGCATTACCCCAAATATGGATGGTATGGCGAAACCATGGATGTGACCGGTGAATGAAACAACCCAACCCGATTGTGGTACGGAGGAAAAGTGTCATGTTCAAGAGTGACTTGCTACCATCAAAGTTTTCTTGAGTTTCTCCCAATTTTTCCCCAGTCATTGCTGACCAGTACCTCTTTATTTTTGTCAAGCTTGAGGAGGATAACATATGCTTGTTCTATAACCTGCCCTTCGGGCAAGCCCATTGCTATGTTTTAACGAGCCTAGCGATAGTGAAACTCGTTCTCGTCTAAAGACAAGTTTGTCGCTATTTAATGATTTTAACGAGTCTAACGACAAGGATAACTCGGTCCTTTTCATTTTTAGAGAGTCTGAAAAGGTACATAAAGTTAACTTCAAAAGTCCTTTTTCGTCATCTAATCCCTTAGGTCCGAAAAAGTATAAAACAATACAGAAGGGATGAGTTTTCGATAGTTTTAACGAACCGAATAAAACAAGCGCTCGATCTTTTTGTGCAATAATCCCTCAGGTCCAAAAATATTAAAATCTAGAGGAGGGATAGCTCTTCCTGTCCCTTTAACGAGCTGGAAGGCCAAGGACTCAACAATATTTTCATATTTTACGAGTCAGATGAAAAGAGCTTAAAGAAGACTCGTCTTTTGAGGAACGAGTGATAAATAGGGTTAGCAGCTGATTCCAGGTACAGGTTGGAATTTTCCAATCACGGCAGTGTCACAAGGATGGCTAGGTGAAATCACTCTTCGCAGCTGTTCCTCAAAATGGGTAAACAAACATATGGAGGTGAACGATCGGCCGATAGAAAAGTGGAGGTGACAGTGCAAACACGACCAAGGCTTTAATGGCTGATGATATTACATTCACAGTGGTTATTTACCGGGATAGTTCATTTTTTAACAAGCTTAAACGTGGGTGGAAACATTTGCTCCATCTTATGTTTATTTTTTAACGAGCATGAACTATGCGCTAAAACTGCTCGGATCTTGCGTTTATTTTTTAACGAGCATGAACTGTGTGCTAAAACTGCTCGATTACCCAGTCATATGATAAGAATGTCTCATGTAAGATTCCATTTTTTATGGAGCTTGCGCCTTACCAAAGCTATGCCCCGCATCCTTTCGTTATACAAGTTTGGAAACGACTAATCCTACGAGTTTAAAGGGTTAGACCTACAGGTTTAAAGGAAAGGACCTAAAAATTTTAAAAATAAATAGCCGCCCCTTGCTAGCACTCCAAAAGGTTTGCATGCCCCCAGGCATAAAGTACGATTTCAAGGTTACCCCTACTTCTTTTCCTTCAAAACAATTGTTTTAAAGAGAGAGGCTTACCTCTTTCAGGTTACCCAAAGATTGTCTCGTTAATCTTTCAAACAAAACAACTCCTCAGCAATGTCTACCGAAATAGATAGAGGTGAATGACCTTAGTGCCAAACACGTAACTTTGACAAAAGAATCTTATTCTAGAATAACCCTCTTCCAGCATGGGCGGGGTACAGACTAGTCATATTCTCCCGCGGAAACCTACTCTATACCCAAAGTTTTCCTGCCGAAGCAGACCAGGACACATGCCCCCTGGGTTCCAGTCATATCCTCCCAGATTACTCGCGCTCATCAGGAGGACGGACCGTGGGTTGAGACACTTCTTGCGCGAAGAGACCATTTAGGGACGGTACATGACTATTTGCGATGCGTGATCCGGGAAATGAAAGTTGGTCCACGAGCTTGACCATTCTTCCTTCATGCGGAAAACACATTACTCTAAAGAGTGAGGAGACGAGGGCCTCCATGCAATATATATAGTCTCGTCCAAGGAGTAGGTTATAATCCAAGGGTCCTTGAACGACCATCACATTCATTTGAACGGTCTTCCCTTTCAATGTTATGGGCACATTGGGGAGGATCCCTAAAGGTCGACTGGTTCCTTTATCAAAGCCTGATAGATTTCTCATTTCAGGCAAAAGCGCTGGCGAACCAAGTGCTTTCCAACCAATAGAGGAAAGGATACTCACAGATGCCCCCTCATCAATGATAGTGCCAGCCATTACCATTCTGTATATTTGAACGATAATTCTGAATGGTATGCTTGTTGGCAACCGAGGTCTGCCTAGTTGGTTCCAGTCGAACGAGACAACTAGGTTGCTTGGTGGTGGGACCGAATAGATGGCCGGGTATGACTCTGACGAAGTTCCTTCCTGCGATAAAGGAATGGGCAAATTGCCCCCTTGTTCGTCGGAGTCTGTGTTGATGAAGAGAATTTGGACGGTGTCGTCTTTATTCTCCTCTGTGATGGTATCATTCGAAGATAGAGCCTCTGAAGGCAAAATCGGGTCAACTGCCGTCTCAACCTTTTGACTTTCGTCAGGCATGGATCCAGATGGTTCATCTTCAATGATAGGTGCTTCGGCTGACCACCTGGGCGGGCCAGCCGGGTTCTCAACTAGTGAAGGACTTGGCAGGAGTTTTTGATATCCAGGAGGAAGTTGCGCTCGTAAAATCGGGCGATCTTCCAAAACTCTTTTAGCCTTGTCTAAGAAGGGACAACGGTGGATGGCGTGATCGCCTTCACACAGTTTGCAGGGAAATATAGCTTTCCCTCTCTGTCCTGGGACTTCACTTTCACTAGTCGACGGTGAGCTGTCAACATGGCTATCAGAGGTCGATGCTACCGAATTGTGAAAACGGGGGGACCAGTCCCTTAATATCCGAGGGATGCAGGGACAATCTTTGTGGAAGTGGTCTCCCTTGCATAAGACACATGGCGATTTAGGCCTAGTCAGTGCTGTGTGTGGATTTTTGTCAGACGACACTTGTTTGCCCCCAGTCGCTTTTGGCTCCTTCTTCTTCTTCTCTTTCTTCTTCTTTTCCTTCTTCTCCTTAGGAACCTGGTTTTTTGTTTTACCAGTTCCGTCAAGCGAAGAGGAAGGAGGAGAGGAAGAATTAGATGAGGTAGAAGGCTGGTTGGCAACTCTGGTTTGGTCTAACTGTTGACTCGACTGTTCAAGAATAGTGGTGGTTTGAACGACATTGGTTGAAAAGAGCCAGACCGGCAGGCCAATTGTCAGTCCTGGAAGCGACAATGTGGCCATATGGGGCGCACCAACATCTCCCCAAGAGGAGAAGGGACTAGGATTTCCACCAAGGGGAATTCCTTGGTTGGTGTGCTCCATTTTTTCAACCTAAAGATCAACGTAGGAATAGGGGTGATTGTTCCGTTTAAAATAAATTTTAACGACGCTTTAGACACAACTTGCTTTTTCAATTTTAAAGAGTCGAGAAAAAGCTAAAGATGACTCTAGTCTCCTTCGATGTTTTAACGAGCCCGAAGTGACAAAAGCTCGGATGGACTTTTTCCGTTATAGAGTCTGAAAAAGGCCAAAAGGAACTGCTCTGGAGTTCTAGGCAGAGGGTGTGCCAAACTTTTCGCAAAACCGCAGAATACTTTTTAGGGTACGGGCAGTCGATCTTCCTGAATGTTGTGTTCAGTGCATTGCGATCAGTAGGGCGGCCGACACGGCTTCCTAAGGATAAAGGTTTTATGCCTATAGGGGTCTCCCAATATATACGCGACGGTACGTGGGAGCACAATCCGTACTGGCGCTATCGTCCCTCAGGAGGAATCACCCACCATCCACGAGATCGACAGTCACCAGGCTTAACGACGCCGAAACACGTCTCTAGCCTAGACCTCTATGTTGTGCGTTATGTTGCAAAGCGTTGTTAAGTTCATTCAATTTATTTTAGGTTGATCTTTTTAGAAGTTTGCCTTTCAAGGTTCACCCCGAGATGTATGATACAATTCCTAAATGCAGTCTAAAGATGATAAGCAAGCTTTATATCTTTTCAACTTTGAAAATCCTAGCTACTAAGGGAAAAGAAAGACACCATCTTTTCTCAAAGAGCAATCAGCACACTGTAATGCACTTTTCCTAAATCCAACATGCAAACTATCAAGATGCAAATGCATAATGTAGGTGTTTGTTTTCCGCTTTCTTAGTATTGATGCCTACAAAGAAAGCTTTTTGTACAACTTTGAATTTGCTTTTAAATGACAAATACAAACAAGTTTACTTTTTCGAAATCAGAGAGGGTAGAAAAGATTACAACACTTAACGATTTTCAAAATGAATACTTGTTTCGACACTTAAAAGAGACAAACTCAAACCAATAAGCAAAAGCAAATGTATGATCAACTGTAAACAGCCAATGAACTCTCTCCTAAGATCACAATCAACAGATCTGAATCAAGGGCTACAGGATGATTATTTCACTCATGCAAAGGAAAACTGTAAATGATGCCACAAACACATAAAAACACTCACAGTCTTTTTGTACAAAAGGAGGCGGAATCTAAGCAGAGAAAAGGAGTTATCAGACTTGTACCTATGCTGGTTACAGGCTGCAAAAACCAGAGATCAAAACGAGGCAAAACAGTGCAGAGAACCCCAGCTGCACAAGGGCAAACTGGTTCAGCGCAACCTCAACACAGGGCTTTTGACATTCAGCGCAGGTAACCTTCACGAGACCTGCGTTGAAATGCAGAATCCCTTCACTGGGTCTGCGCTGAAGGAGAAACTCTCGTTTCCCACAGGTTCTGGGTCACAGATTGCTATTTAATTCACTGTTTCAGGCCAAATAAAAGCAACAAGCAAGGTACAATCAAAGGGATTCTTTGAGGGGGTACTAAGATCTATCACAAAGGATCATCAAATCATTTGTGAGTCCATTGTTCAGATCATAGACAAGTCCAGTGATTGGATCAAAGCAGCAACTGTCTACTTTGCATCCGGGAATAGCAGATGCAGTTCGATTGTTGCTGTCAAGTCTATGAAGCAAACAATGATAGAAACACAAATAAAATGACTAAACAAATAGTCCCCAGTGGAGTCGCCAATTTGTTCTGGGGAAAAATGCCTATGCAGGACGATCCTATCCACCTAAGGTGTGACAGTGCCTTAGCAACAAACAGAGACAACTATTCTACTATTCTTCCTTTATGAATTAAGAATGAAGAGAGATAGATGGACTAACCGGTGTCTTCCGTTTGTCCCTCGATTCGGTCTCTCTTCTCTTTGTGAGTTCCCAGCTACTTGCCTTCTCGCTCGCCCAGCTTCAAGAGGTTTCTGCAAGATCACAAGAAGAGAACACTACACAAGACATGGATTCATATTCATAACTAGTTCAGGATTAGAAATAAACTAAACATACTAATGCAATCATACATCAAGATACATCAGTATATAGGAGAAACCAAGATAGCTTTATTGATGAATAACAAGGTTCAGGAAGAGATACAACCCAGAGGGCTCCAATCCAGCATCTCCTTCCCGGCAAATGGAATTCCTATCTTCACCCCCTTCAAAGCATTAAGCACCCAATGATTCCAATCTCAAACCAACAACAATTCTTTGCAATAACAAAATTCCAGCCTCTAGATCTCATGGAGGAGAGATCCATATATAGATGTTTGGAGAGAGGATGAGTCAGCTTGAGACCTGACTAGTGTCCTCTCCCTCTGTCAGTTCTTGATTCCACTTGGAGGTTCTTGCTTCCACTTGGAGATTTGGAACCTTTTACTCATCACCAGTCGAATTCCCTGAGGCAAGTGTCATTTTGGAAGCTTCCTGGGTTTTGACACCTTGAGAAATGAACTTGCCACATGTCCACTCTCGTTCAGCGCAGGTAGCCAGTGTTCCTTTTGACATTCAACGCAGGTAGCCAGTGTTGGCTTTGACATTCAGCGCAAACAGCTAGTGTAGCCACTGAAATGATCCTGAATTGACTTGTTTTTGAGCAGTTTCTGGTGGAGAACTTCTGTGAATTGCTGTGGTTTGTTAGCCTTGTTCCTCTAGGGGTAGGAACAACATGTTTAGGGACTTTGGATCCCTTAGATTATGGACATTTCATGCTCAATGCTGTAAGGCACAAAAATGTCTATAACATCAGGAGGCCAAGAGATGAATGAATACTTTTGTAATTTTTATGTAATTGTATGGACATTACTTTATAGATGAAAGGAATTTTCATTATGTTCACAAATTGTCTCTGCGTGTATGCATGAATGAAGAATTCCAATTTTATGTGTAATTTGGAATTAAGCAAAGCTTCATTTCTTGTATATGGGTTTGAAATTAAATGATATGAGATTTAAATATCACAAGTGAGGGTGCATAGATTTTTTGTGTGTTTGTTTTATTGCAGGAACAAAGAACGCTATTTTGACACGACGGTGATTGGCCGAAAGAAAATTTTGGTTTAGCCAACCTATGGTTGGGTGGTACATGGAAGTCCCGAACTTGGTTGGCCTAATCATTCATTAATAATAACTATTTCTCCTTGGTATTTTATGAGCAAATGTACTGGTTCGTATGAGGTATTTATGGTTGATGTATCCTTGTTATTTTTGTTGGTTATATGTTGGTTATGAGCATGTTTTATGACAATGATGATGTATGGTTCTCATCATGTTTTGATTTTTAAATGAATGTACAATGAATATATGACCTAATAGATGATAATTTGGATATGTGATAAGGCATCAATGCTTCTTAGCGATTCTCAGATAAGTATGAGACTCCTATGCTCAAATCTGTTGTTATGACCCGTAGAATGCATATTTGTGACATGTTTGACGAAATGTTTGTCATGGCTAGTAGGGGTCCAGCCAAGTTCTTGTTCAAGTATTTTCATTTGCATCATTTTTTCGATGTTACTTTTCATTCCTGAAAGTTTCATTGAGTTATGGGTAGTGGCCTGAGTCCTGACCCTGAAAAAGTGGCACATAATCCAGGGTCGCAGGCTTAGAACTAGCTGAAAAAGACCCCACTCGTTTGCATGCCCATGTTATGAGAGTGACTAGAGGGTCCCAGTTGCATGCATTCCTATGTCATGGGAGCGACTGAGGCTCTAGGACAGTGAAATGTCAATTTATCTCAGGGGCTAGTCACCTGGATGGGATGGATAGCTCCTAGGGGTTCTATTGCGGGTGTGAAGGTCAGGTTGTCTATGTTTTGTTAGTTCCACTTCCTTAACTGTACATGGGGATTTGAACCATATTGTAGTAGCCACTCGTCACATGTTTACCCCAACAAACTGGTTAACTTGGGTAAATGTGGGAGGAGGGTGTTCACCCGAAGTGTCTCCGAGGACCAACTGGGAGGAGATGGATGTCGATCTGCCCTTAAACCTACTCGAATTTTAACTGAAACATCGTTCCTCTGCTAATTTCTTTCCTTACCCTGATGTGCTTGCTTGATGAAGCATGCCATAGATGTGGGCTCTGGCATTAGAGGCTCCTATTGTATAACTGGGACCTAAAATTGCCCACATGATCAATTTGACTATTTTTGGAACCATAGGTGTTGAAATCAAGCCTCTTGACACCCATACAAAAATATTATAGACAACAACACATCCAATCACCACCGTTTCATATTCCAATCATGAATGTGGGACTCATAACAAAACAACCAAGGCTTCCTCAGGCTTTATTGCGTATCCCGCCATTACTGGTCAAGGGATTTTTAGGCTTGAAACCATCATCTATACAACTAGGCTTTACCGTGATCCCTCCATTATTGGTCAAGGGATTCCTACGCCTAAACAAAGAAATATACACTACCAGGCTTTGCTGCAATCCCGCCAAAATCGGTTAAGGGGTCACTAGGCCCTTAACAAGCTTGGATGCCTCCAGATTTCTTCATCAATACCTTGAGGAATTTTCTCGTCTCCACCCTTAGGATTTACCATGTATCCCTCCATTATTGGTCAAGGGATTCCTAGTCCCTTGGGAATTTTCTTGAGACCACCTTACCCAGTTCCAAAACCATTCGGGAATCCAACTCAGCCAAATGAAAGAATCCCATCACACCATGGCTATCCGAAAATGACAAGGAAAGGCTAAAACCACTATCACACTTGGAAAATCCCATGCCAATGACAACAAGATAACCAAATATACACATGCATATAACATGCATACCAAAACTAGTAATGAAATCATACATGCAACTTGATACCTACAAGTAATCTCGTTGTAGCCACTTGATCCAACTCTTCCTTGCTTGATCTTTGCTTCCTTTTGCTTTCTTTTCCTTCCTTTGCATTCCTATCTCTAATGTTAGAGTGCTTCAAGAATGCTCTAAGTGTGCAAGAGTAAGAGAGAGAGAGAATAGAGATAGAGCTCCAAAACTGAACTAACAAAAGGTTAAATTGACAAAAGTTGTGAACTTATCCTTAGAAGCCCTTTTATCAATGAGACCTCTATTTTCTTCAATTTCCTCCTGACGTGAAATTCGTGACCATTCACCTTCCTTCTTTCCTATTTTTCATTATTTTCATAAATAAAATGTCAATTAATGCCTCTTTTCCTTTTCAATGCCTTTGCCATTTCCTTTTCCAATTTCCTTAGCCATAATAAAGCAAATGAACACCCACTAAGATGTTTTTCCCAACATTTAGCTTGGAATAAGTGTCCCATGACCTTGGTCTTATCTTTTCCTTTATTAACTTCATTACATGAACTTTTAACGCGGGGATATTACAAGAAATATCTTTAGCTTTAATCATCAGCAACACAAAATTCTTACTAGCATTTACAAGCCTTTTCATCTGACCAAAACTAACAGGTGATAAGTTCATCTACTTGTGATGTGCTCTAACAATATACTCAAATCCATCTTTAAAAAGATGATATCTTTTCTCATGTCGATAGAATATGGCTTTTCGATCATATAAGTATGGACTCCCTAAAACAATCCTGCAAATATCAAATGGTACAACATCAAGCTCTACCTCATCTATAAAGTTAGTAGTGATGGCGAATTTGAGTTTACATTTTCTTGTCACTTGTAATTTGGCATCATCACATACCCAACCCAAAGGGTAAGGTTTAATATGAGGTGTAGTTTATAGATTAAGTTTCTTGACAATTGCTTTAGAGATAAGATTGACTTGGGATCCACTATCAAACAATGTATTAACCTTAGTATGTTTTGTAATGACCCTGATATGGAAAATTCTCACTTCTTTCTTTATCATTTTGAGATTCTATAGGCTTACTAGAAGAACTAGTAATTGCATTAGAAGCTATACCTTTCATTCCCATGGCTATGATTTTGGTTTCATCACCTGAATCAGATCCTAGATCTTGTTGAGTTGTAGCAACAATCTTTTGTTTCCCCTTGTTATTGAACTTCTTTGGTCTCATTTTTGGATGTAATTTCCAATAGTGGTCTTCATCATGACCTTCTTTTGAACAATGTTTACAGGTAAGTTTCTCTCCCTCTTTCTTGACAATAACATTCTTTTTTCCTTTGCCTTTAAACTTCCCCTTTCCTTTGTCTCCAGATTTGAAAGGTTTCTTTCTAGTCTCTTGAGGAACATTCTTGCCTCTTGATTCTAAATGATTTTCTTGAACACATACTTCATCTAGATTGGTGGGATTAAACATAAGTATAGTATGTCTCAAATAACTATGTAATCCACCTATGTATTTAAGGAGAGTATCTTGTGAAGACAAATCAACACCCAAGATTAGAGCTTTTCTTCTAAATTCTTGTGTGTAACTTTGGACACTATGACGTTTAGCTCGTTTAAAATTTTTCCAATCCATAATTGTTTTTTGCATATAAGCTAATGGATAAAATTGCCTTCTTAATGTAGCTATAAAATCATTCCAAGAAGAGATAATTTTACCACTTTTCTTCAAATCTTCTTGAGTTCTGGCCTCCCACCAGATGAGGGTTGCACTTTCCAAGTGAAGAGAATCAAGTTGGATCTTTGTAACATCATCATTAATATTTTGAATCTTGTAATAGACTTCAATTTGACGAACCCAATTATCCAAATTTTCAACATTTACTTCCCCATTGTACATAGGCAATTCAAACTTGACATCAAGCTTAATCAAAGGAGACTTAGCATGTCCTTTTGGAGATGGAGGAGGAGTAGGTCTATGAGATGAAGGAGGTGAAGAAGGAGGTGAGGATGGAGGTGTAGATGGAGGTGGAGGCTTGCTCTCATGACCACCATTACCTTTTGGTTGATTTGAACTTTCTCCTTGCAACCTTGTTGTTCACTCATTGTACAACACATTCACCATCTCAGACATATCATAGAAAGACTTTATAAAATCTCTCTCATCCTTAGACATCAGCTCTTGTCCTTATTCATGTTCCATGACTGGTGAAGTTTGTGAACTCGTTGAACTAATTCAAGGGTTTCGTTTTTCAAGAACTCCTTCTCCTGTTTCCAATTTAGACCTTGTAATCATTAAAAAAAATACTTGCAAAAATTGTCAAACCTTCACAACAACCAAGCTCTGATACCAAATTGATCTAAAATTAAAATTGAAGGTCTCAAATAAAGTTTTGCAAGCTAGTTTATGTCTTATGGGCAATGGATCGATATTGCAAAAGTACACAAACTAAGTTAATTTTTACAGATTTTAACAGTGAAAAATAGACAACAAGAAGCATCACAAAACAAAAATTTGATGATGGAGTTCAACCCTCCTAGGCTACATCTCCGAGTCCAACTTCCAATGTTGGCCCTTTATATTATATGCTCAAATTTGAAATTACATCAATATACAATGCTCAAATTGCAAAAATAACACTTCCATTGTGTCTAAAACACCCAAAAACCCTTGTGTAGGCTCTTCTTGGGCTCAAAAAGGCTGAAAATGGCCAAGTTAGGCCTCATTTCTTTGCTAACTATTTTGCAAATTCGTCCCCTTGGCAGAACTGGCAACGAAAACTGGTTTTGGCGGCATCGCAAAGCGACAATTTCGTAAAAGCAGGTGGCACGTTCGGCCCCAAAACCCGCTGAATTTTGTTGCAAATTGTTGAACTGTTAGTTGGCCTCCGTGCCCCTATTCTCTGCCCTCTGGTTGGTCTTGTGGCATCAATATGACCATGGGACATGGGCCACGCATCCTGTCGACCCTGCTCCTAGTTGTGTTATAGCTCATGTGACTAGGGGCTGGGTGCGGGTAGGGTGCCATGCGCCTGCCCCTCTTGACAATCCCGTCGATAGTCACATTACTTACAATGTGGCCTGGGGCAATACCTTTCAACGCTTAACCATTCAACCTTAATGCCTTCGCCTGTGGTTTTGATAGTTGCCACATGCGCCTGACCAACTTGGCCCTCCCCTCAACCACCAAACAGTTTCACAATAAATAAAAACGCACCGCCTATGTATAACAAGGAACACTGATGGCACAATGATATAATGGTTGGTTAGTTTGTGGGAGGTGATGGGGTCAAACCCCCGCGGAGGTCTGTCGGTCCATAAACCAAAATTTTGGCACCAAATACGCCACGTGGTGGCCTTCCATAGGGCCACGTGGCAGCCTTTCATTAGGCCACGTGGTGGCCTTCCATAGGGCCACGTGGCAACCTTTCATTGGGCCATGTGGTGGTATGTGGTTGGCCCCTAAACCAACTCATATACCAATAGAAACATGCTACTTGTCCTCATGAGATTGGCCCATCTGAACACCGTACTGTCTAGTCAGCCTTCTGACATTAGCGCCATTTCATTGTACGATATGTCCAATCAAACCTGCAAGTTGAATTTTTAATGTTTTTCAAAAACTCAGAACGCGATAACTTCCTCATACAATGTCAGATTGAGGCGATGCAAGCATTGTTGGAATCAAAACGATGAGATCTGCTATTTGGCACCGATTTCGGGAGATTTGCATATTTTTGATCCCCTAGATCAATGAGGGGAGGTTATAGCTCCCAAGCTCACAATCGAGCCCAACAACATGCCTAAGAAGCCACTGACAATTACCATGTCATTGCTTCCCTCTAAATTCAAAGTGAAATTCACGAGTAGAAATGTCTTGTTTTCCGTGAAAGACATGCCCTTTGGATTCTAAGATCCCAAATGATATTTCTGAATGGATTCTTGACTTGGGGTACACTCGAGGAAGAAGGAAACATTATCTCATAGCCTTGGCTTTGTATTGGTATATGAAGGACAAGTATGCAGAAATATATAATATCTTTGCTAGCCCAATAGACATCAAAATATTCCAGTGTAACCAGTAGGTGTGTTTAGAGAGAATTGATGCAAGGTTAGCACACATTGAGCTTCATTTTCAGTGTGAACTTTCTCCTCATGCTCCTCTAGGTTCCAGTGCTAGAGATCCAACTCCTATCACCTCTTCAAATTCTTGAGTCTAAATGTTTATTTTAATCTTTTGGTTTTACAAAATTGTTGTGGATACTTTAGTGATGCTAGAACTGTTGTAACTTTTAAAATTTTGGACTAATTACTCTATTGGTTGGTGGTAAAAATATCTGGTTTCCCACTAAAAATATTTAGTGAGACCACTTATCCAATGACATGTTTGATGATGCTGCTAAATAGATGTATGTGTTTTACATGATATTTTGAGATAATACAACTAGAACCTAAAAAATTATTAATAACAATTTAAAATTTAATATAAAAACTTAAATATATAAATATAATTATATGATAAGTTCAATTATATCATATGTTTAAAATTATTTCAACCTACAAAACTATATATTATGCACATCAAACAATAGTTATATGGAGAAAAGCATTTGTAATGATTCAGTATTGGTTTTTATTTTTTTGAATTTAATATCTATAAATAAATGTAAAAGTTGTAATTAATCATTATTATATTAAGTTGTTGAAATAATTTTTTTGTAAGGTGGTTCACGACACTGGGTGCCCGCTACATCCATGGGAAAATCCAGGTTGATCAACTCGAAGGGATCTACTAGCTGACCAAACAAGCAAGGCCTAATCCCAAGGGCATCGAGGAGATTTGACCCTGTGACCTCTCAACTAGCGAAGTACTTAGCAACGGGAACTTGACCAACTGAGCTAACGCTTGGGGCTTAATTTGTTGAAATGTTAAAATTGAAATTAATATATTATAATTTATATAATTATAGAGATAAACACATTTATAATAATTTATTGTTATTTTTTTATTTTAATATTTAAAAATTAGTATTGGAGTTGTAGTTAATAATGACGTAATCTAATTTATAGATGAAATAGTTTTTTCACCAGAATCCAGTGATATAATTTCAAATAAGACTGTGATCTTTTGTTGTTTAAAATACATTTTTGAATGTGTAAATTGAATCAAACCCGTGAAAACCCTTGGGACACTTAAATTCTATAGATTCAACAACTTAAACTTAAATTTTTAAAAATATCTGTCGAATATTGGTTAAAATGAACGAGGAAAAATGGTCAGTTTATCTATTAGTTAGATTATGCCATTAATAAATTAATTTGGTAGAATTAAAAAAATAGAGTTAAATTATCCTAGTTTTAAATGAATTCTTTTAATTTAATATCAAAATGGATGTCGAAGCTATAACAAACAAATTATCATTTTAGTTTTTCATGTTAAAGTTGGAATTAATATATTATATTTTAGACGTTGGGCCATAACTCAATAATTAGTAAAATAGTCATTTAAATGGGCTATCATGTGGGTGGAAAAATTCAATTGATTTAGAAAAAAGAGTAGTACATGCTTTTGATTTTTTCTTCAAAATATAATTATATATATATTTTTTGTAAGATTATGAACTTAAGTTGTTTAAATTGCATTTTGAGTGTATAAATGGATTAAATACCATGAAAAACTCTCTGAGCACTCAATTTCTACAGATTACATCAATAAAACTAAAAGTTAAGATTCTAAAAATTCCCTACCAGATTTCAACCAAAATTAACCATAATAATGCCCAGAAAAGGGCAAAAATGTCTAATGTTTAGAATACATCTTTAGAAAAAGGAGTAGTCTAAACATTAGACGTTTTTTAACTTTTCCACAAGAATATGATGATACAATTTTTGGTAAGATTGTGAACTTATGTTGTTTAAATGCATTTTCAAGTGTATAAATGAATTCAATGCCATTGAAAACCCAAGGGGCACTCGATTTCTATAGATTGCATCATTGAAATTTAAGTTTCTAAAATTCCTTGTCGGATTTCAGCCAAAATTAACCGAATAGTTGCCCGAAAAAGGGAAACAATGTCTAAATTTTAGATTACATCTTTAGAAAAAGGAACAATCTAAACATTAGATGTTTTTTACTTTTCTACCATAATCCAACGACACAATTTTAATAAGATCGTGAACTTAAGATGTTTAAAACACATTTTTAATTATTAATTTTTTAATTGCCAAACATCTTAATTCAAGCATATTTTAATTATAAAAATAATTGAAACTTACAAATATTCAATATTATAAAGCAAAATTTTATTTATTAATCTTTTTTTTCAAAGAAATGGATATTGATTTATATTAGAAGGAAAAACTAGATTTTGGGTGAGGACCTTTACATATTTCTTCATGTTCTAGAAAGGCACTACTTTCAGAGGTCCAAAATATGGAGAATCTATTCTTATGACAACATTTACCAACTATTCTAAATAGATGACAACTATAAACTCGACAAAAAACTCCTAAAACATTCTATATTTGCATAACATCAAAATTTTTCAAAAAATTGCCTGATTATCTGCTAGAGTAGACTCCTAGTATGTGGGTCTTGCCATGCAGTTGAGTCCCCATCCTATCCAACTATTACAATCTCCCAAGTGTGTCTGGGATTTTTATTCTCTAGTTCGTCATTGGTTCCAATCACAACCGCGTTGAACAAAGCTCAATTGCTATCATTTTCTTCAAGCTTAGCCACCCTGATGTCCAAGGTTGTCAGGCCAGTTCAGATTTCAACCTTAAACTACTCCAACTTTCCCAACAATATTCATACTTAGTTTTCATAAGAAGTTGACTCGATTTTTTCTCATGCTCCTTCACAATATTCTTCTATTGGATTGTATTCAACAACCCTTCAATCAATTTTAGTAACCTTGCCAACAACCTATTGGTTTTAACCTGCTCATCCACATGTAAACGATCTCCCAAGTTCACTGTTACAGGACTGTAATACTCCACATATCATGATCCAAAAGGGGAAGGCCACCTCTGTTCATAGTTGTGAGCACTTAGTAGTAGTGATGCGGTACTCGAGCACAACACAATGCCATATATATGCACACCTTCTCCTTAGACGCCTCCCTGGATCATTGAAATGCAAAATTGCTAAATCCATGCTTGGATCTCGATCAACTCCATGGAATGCCAATCACGTGATATATAGGGATAGAAATATTAACGTTAATTGGCAGTGAAGTGAATGCTTAATCGGGGCTGAGGCTCTTCACACTTGTGTTAACATTTTCCAACCTTGCTGCATTGAAACCTTATGCCACTTGTTCTCCTAATTCACTACCTCATATCACTAGATGTTAATGCAATTTAGATAGGGGTTCATTCCCTTCAATTTGTGTGGCCAGAAAATTAATGAGTGCCCCAGATCCTTACAAATTTGCGCCAGCTTTTGAGCTATTAACCATATGTTTGATGAGAGAGGTGTGTAGACAGGATCCACCATGAAGATTTGTTCATTTATTCGGCTATGAGGGCCTTTATATTCTTTGTATAATCCATAATGATTGATTTTGTTTGTCATGGAATTGGTGAGTTGTAAAACCTCCCATGATCCAATTCTAATTTCCCCTGCTCCAATGTAACTCCCTTATTGGCCAATGAATTTTCCATTGTGTTCAGTTGTCTATACACATGAAAGAATTCAATTTTCTCGAATTGCATAGTTTGCAAAATTATCCTCTGTCGGATGGGGGGAGAAGCTATGCTTTACAATCCTTTGGCTTTCCACATATGGCGTATTACAATCATTGAGTCTCCAAACACTGTTATTTTGGTTATTTTATTTGCCAATGTGATTTCCAATCCCTACCAAAGTGCAAGGTATTCAACTTGGTTATTGGATGCCATTCCGAAGCCCCAAGCATATTGAAATAGTTGTTCTACTTGGTGAAATAGTGGCAACCTTGTGTAACTTTTATTTTTAAATCTTACTGATCCAGGTGGATATTGGTGGCCACCCGCCAATTCCACTTGGACCCCCACCATTTTTTCTTTCAGTTTTTTAGTTTCCCTAATTGTAGCACAACTTACTATTTTTATCAATTTTTCGGGTCCTAAACTTCCAAAGCTGTTTTGAGGCCCTAAACGACGTTTTTTTGGCAATCTACGACCAACAACTCTCTAATAAAATTGTCTTTTCCGTCGTAGTCCTCGAAGAGATCTTTCCAATGGGGTATCATGCGCCTCAAACAGAGATAATATGACCAAATCACGACCCCGGGAATTTCGTTGTCCAACTAACCCTAACGGGGCCCATAAACTCTTGGTGTTACATCTCCTCAGGTTAGGGTTTTGGTTGTTTAGGGTTTTATCTTATTGTTCAATAATAAAAAGGCCCTTGAGCCTCATTGTAAGGCAATTTAGAGGCATGTAGCCACCACATCTCTTCTCAGGGATAAGCTACCATCGCCCGAGCTAGTTTATTTCCATTTCTGTTACTAGGCATATTTCAGTATTTTACATTAATGAAATGAAGTATTATTTCTGCTGCATTTATGTATTTATGGTTATATCTGTAATTTGTTGCATTCCTATTTAAATCCAAATCAGTGGTATTAGAGCGGTCTGCTCTTTATTTGTTTTTCTTTGCATGTCCCCAACGAGGTCGGGATATAAGGATTAGGGCTTGAACTAGTTGAACCTTTGCAAGACCATCCTTTAAAATTCCAACGGCCTCCCATGGTGGATGAAAGGAAAGATGAGGGGGCAGGAGATCCTATCAAAATCTTGCTTGAGGAGGCCCTCGAGCGACAAAGGAACGCAATGATGGACAACTTTTCCCAGATCCTTCAGCGGCTACCTAGGGGTGACACATCTACTTCCAACAACTACTTTGGAAATGCCACACCATTTAAGGTATAAGTTAACTTTGACATTCCCACATTTGAGGGTCAGATAGATGCAGATGTTGTAGATAAATGGTTAAATCTGCTAGAAGGGTATTTTTATGTTTATGGTTTTTCTAGATGGGAAAATATTACTTTCGCTCTTCTCAAAGCCGCCCCCCCACTTCAAGGACTGGTGGGAAACCTACTGCGAGTAGAAGGATAAAAGTACGGCCTCACTGTTTTCAGCGCACCCACTTGGAATTCATTCTGGGATGCCATCAAGGAGCAGTACTACCCTGTGGGAAGCTATGAGGATAAATACATAAAGTGGACCACGCTGCGACAAAGAAGGGACCAAGATGTGCCAGAGTTTACTGATATTTTTCATACCCTTGGCACAAAGTTGGGTATCAAGGATACTGAGCAGCATTTGGTACTCAAACACTGTGGCTGCCTACACAGGTACATCTAGGATGAGATGGAGTTTTGAGACATCTCCTCGCTTGGCACGACATACCGATACACTGTCAAGATCGAGCAGAAGTTTAAATAGAAGAAGCAAGACTTTGAATCATTGAATCCAATGCAAGGGAAAGGTGCCCCCAAACCGCAGAACAAAGGACAAAGCCAAGGCGGGGTGGCCCAGGACAACCCGCCAAATCTGCAAGCAAAGAACAACACTGCGAAGACGAAGAAGGACACGGGAAAGTGGTGTGAGTTCCATAAGAGCTCCACTCACAATACAAGTGAGTGTCGGGCCAAGCAGTCACTGGTGGCCAAGCTAAAGACTTCAAAATCAGATGCATGTTCCGACTTCGAGTCAGAACCCAACAAGGGGAATGACAAAGGGAAGCAGATTATCGATGCGGAGCCCAATGCCACTGTTGCCACCATGAAGATCTAGAAGGAGGAACTCAAAGATCTAGAGGAGGAGGAGCGCCTCTTCCACTCCCAAATGTGGGTAAAGGGTTCCCCACTACAGTTCATTGTCGATAGTGGGAGCCAAAAGAACCTCATTTCGGTAGAGGTCATGAAGCATCTAGGCTTATCGACCACAACACATCCCCAACCATACACCATCAGGTGGCATCACCAAGGACGGGATCTTCGCGTGAGCCAATAATGTCGCCTTCCATACAACATCAAGCCCTTCACGGATGAGGTATTATGTGACGTTGCTCCCCTTGATGTTTGTGATGTATTATTAGGCCAACCATACTTGTGGAAGCGGCATGTTGTGTATGAATCAAGGCCTCATGTTGTTATTGTTACTTTGGGAAATAAATTATACAGGATACCAGAGATAGCACTCCCTACTGCCATCTCTTTGGTTACTACAAAACAATGTAGTAAGATCATTTCCAAAACTAGGAAATTTGTTTTCCTAATGATACGCCCTCAGGGAAAGAAGAAGACGGTGGCCATGACCTCCAGACAGGGCCCCTCCTCACGACAACTACAGATGGAAAAGGACATGGAGGACTACGAAGACATCTTCACCTCCCCCGCAGGGGTTCCTATGCACTGTCAGGTCAAGCACTCCATCGATCTGACCCCAGGTGCGTTGCTGCCCAATGGACCAATCTATCCGTGCTTCGTTATGGAGAACGACGAAATCAAGAGGCAGATTCAGGAGTTGCTGTAGAAAGGTCACATCCTAACGAGTTCATCACCCTGTGGGAGCTCGATCGTGTTGGTACAAAAGAAGGATGGGACTTGGAGACTCTGTATTGACTATCGGGCGTTGAACAAGATCATTGTCCAGAACAGGTACCCGATCCCATAGATTGATGACCTTCTGCACCAACTGAAGGGGGAAAATATTTAAGCAAGATTGACTTGAAGTCAGGATATCACCTGGTACCAATCGAACCCTCTGATGTGTGGAAGACTTCCTTAAAAGCCAAGGAGGGCCTTTTCGAATGGTTGGTTATGCCTTTAGGGTTGACGAATACTCCTGCAACCTTCATGAGGCTGATAGATGACATCTTGTGGCCATTCACCAACTCATTTGTGGTGGTATACTTGGATGACATCCTGATCTTCAGCCAGAGTTGGGAAGATCACCTCCACCACATTCGACAGGTTCTCCAAACACTGCAGCAATACAAGCTATGTGTCAATTTGGAGAAATGCACTTTTGGCATGACCCAAGTTCAGTATCTGGGATACATTATTGATGAAAGGGGGGTGCATGTGGATCCAACCAAGATCCAAGTCATTCGGGATTGGCCATCTCCAACCACTATGACAGAGCTCTGCAACTTTCTGGGTCTTGCCAATTTCTATCGCAAGTTCGTGTTGGGATTTTCTCATATCACTTGGCCCTTGAGTCAAGTCACCAAGGGAGGAGCGAAAGCAAAATTATTTTTGTCTGAATCTCAACAGAAGGCATTCACAGAGTTGTAACATCACCTCTGCTCAACACCAATGCTCACATTACCAGACTTGCAATAACCATTTGAGATCGAGACAAATGCCTCTAACTATGCTATTGGGGTAGTCCTTACTCAACACAGGCATCCAGTGGCATATCACAGTGAGACACTTTCAGACACAGTCCAGAAGTATCCCAATTATTACAAAGAGATGTATTCCATTGTGCAGGATTGTCGAAAGTGGAAGAATTACATTTTGGGGAAGGAAACGATCATCCACACAGATCATTGGCCCCTGCAGTTCATACAGACACAAGGGAAGTTGCAGAATGATCACCATCAGAAGTGGTCCACATACCTGCAATAGTTCCATTTGAATATCAAGTATAAGAAGGGCAACACCAATATTGTTGCAAATTGCCTCAGTCGACCACCGATCATGGCGTTAACCACCGTGATCAACTCTTGTGGGCACGATACTTTTGATTGGCCACTTCTCTACAAAAGCGACCCAGAATTCGGCCACACATACCAGACACTCTTGGAGGGTCAACATGTTCCAAATTTTGACCTCCAGGATGCCCTGTTATGCCACCTGGGTCGCCTTTGTGTTCCTTCAAGCGAGCGTGCCAAGATGATTTGGGAAGAACACTACAGTCGAGCTGCTGGGCATTTCGGGGTCGAGAAAATGGTGGCAGTACTGAAAAAGTATTTCTATTGGCCGAATCTTCGACATGATGTCGGGAAGTACATCAGATCCTGCACTGCCTGTGCCATTGCCAAATCGACCATCAAGAAGCAAGGCCTCTATACTCTGCTTCCTACCCCTAGTCGACCTTGGGAATCCATCTCCATGGATTACATGTCGAGCCTTCCTTATACTAAGCATAGAAACGACTATGTTTTTGTGGTCGTTGACAGGTTCTCGAAGATGGCCATTATGGCAGTCTGCAAGAAGAATATCACAGCAGAAGCCACTGCTAAACTCTTATTTGAACGAGTATGGGTACACTTTGGGATCCCACAATCTATCATCTCAGATCGGGACAACAATTTCCTCAATACATTTTGGTCTAGTCTCTGGTCGATGCTGGATACCAAACTCACTAAGTCCAGAGCCTTCCATCCCAAAATTGATGGCCAGACAGAGGTTGTCAACAGGATGATCATACACATTATGTGCCTGTACAACTCAAAACATCCACGCACATGGGATGAGAGCCTCCCCTATGTTCAACATAGCTATAACCGGGCTCTCCACAGCTTGACTGGCCACAAACCTTTTCAGGTGGGCTTGGGATTCCAACCACTATGTCCAATTGATGTGGCCATGCCATTTGCAACTACTTAGGTAGATTTGGCTCATGTCCAGTCTGAAACAGATAAGGTAAACAACTTCATTGAGCACATCCAATATATCCACCAGCAGGTCCACGACATTCTAGAGAAATCAAATTCCAAGTACAAGGAGCGACATGATCAACATTGGGTGCCACACAAGTTTCAGGTGGGCGACAAATTCTGGCTGCATTTGCAAAAGGAATGCCTTACCAGAGCCTATCGGAAACTCAGACCACTCTGATATGGTCCTTACACCATTACCAAGACTGTGGGAGATAATAAATTTGAGCTCAGCATTCCCCCATTCCTTGGCCTGCACCCAGTATTCAATGTGGATCACCTTCGGCCATACTTTCCACCATTACGAGACACATCTGACATTGTAGAACAACTCACACCAACAGAGTTAAATCTAGATTGCATGGAACAAGCTACAACTGATCAGATCATGGACATGTAGATCAAGCATACTCGCCAGCAGAAGATCCAATTGTATCGAGTTGTCAAAGTAGGCTAACTCCTTCACCAGGGCAAGTGGCTCACCAGGAACCAAGTTCAGCAGAAGTTTCCTCATCTCATGGAGGAACTCAATGCAATGGGGACCATTGCTTCCTAAGGGGGGAGGAATGATCCAGGTGGATATTGGTGGCCACCCGCCAATTCCACTTGGATCCCCACCATTGTTTCTTTCAGTTTTTTAGTTTCCTTAATTGTAGCACAATTTACTATTTTTAGCAGTTTTTCAAGTTCTAAACTTCCGGAGCCGTTTTGAGGCCCTAAATGATGTTTTTTTGGCAATCTACCACCAATGATTTTAAAAAATAATTGTCTTCTCCGTCGTAGTCCTTGGAGAGATCTTTCCAACAGGGTATCATGCGTGTCAAACAGAGATAATATGACCAAGTCACGACCCCAGGAAGTTGGTTGTCCAACTAACCCCAATGGGGCCCATAAACTCTTGGTGTTACATCTCCTCGGGTTAGGGTTTTCTCTTATTTTTCAATAATAAAAAGGCCCATTGAGCCTCATTGTAAGGCAGTTCAGAGGCATGTAGCCACCACATCTCTTCTCAGGGATAAGCTACCATCGCCCGAGCTAGTTTATTTCCATTTCTGTTACTAGGCATATTTCAGTATTTTACATTAATGAAATGAAGTGTTATTTCTGCTACATCTCTATATTTATGGTTATATTTGTAATTTGTTGCGTTCATGTTTAAATCTAGATCACTTACAACCTTACATAATTTGAATTTTTTCTACTACATTTATAGTAAATTAAAAGCTCTACTTTTTTTAGTAATTATCATAAGTGGATTTGCTTTTCAATTACATTGGGATGTTGTAAACAATAATTTTTTTACTAGAGAATACAATTCTCTTATTTTAAAGATAAATAGAAATATTATTTACTTTTAATTTCTTTTTAAAATGGTATAAAATAATTAGAAGTCGAAGAATGGGAGGGGTCTTTTATGGCCTTGGAATCAAAGTTTTAGAGTATTCGTGAGCTTGAGGAAGATGAAAAATAATCAAGTACAAACTTATAATTTACTCAAAGGCATTCTTCTCACCAAAAGAGTTCAGGGCTCTTCTCTCATTGTGTTGGGTGACTCTCTTTTAATAATTCAGTAATTGGTCAAAAGTATCTTCTCCTCGAGACAAAATTTTGGATAATCTCTCGACTCAACTTAATAAGGTAACAAAATGTATCCTAAAGATGAGCTTCAAGCAAATTCTAAGGGATGATAACTAGGAAGTAGACCAATGTGCCAACTATGGTTGTAATTTGAAGTTTTGAGATTTGATGGTTAATGGCCAATTAAAACCATCCTTCATCCCTTAGTGAATTAATCGTGATTCCTATGTTCAAGTATCAATCCAACAACTCTAATGTCAAGTGTCCAAACTTGAAAGATCCTATGGCTTCCAGGAAATATGTTGTAATCAAGGATTATATTTTGAAGTAGGCCATATGTACTGCAAGTTTTATCTAATTTTGGGGTTGTATTGAAAATATTTATCTCTAAAGACCTGCATATGCTTAGTATTAGTTGTATTATACTTTAGAGGATAATTTTGGTTTAGGACCCTGTCAATGATACTGAAGATGGAAGAAAAGTATAATGTAACTCTTGATGTACAACTGTGGTCCAGACACGTATTTTGTAATTAATACAAATATTCTCATTTTATGTGTATATATATATGATCATTTTAATTATATTTTAAATATTATAAGAGGAATTTATTTAACATTTTTATCTTTTACCAACATTTTTTAGCTTTTACCATATCAAGTTACTGTAATTTAAGTTTTTTTAAAAACATTTTCTTATTATTTTATTGAACTTTTAATTAATTTTTTGCGCCAAGGGACACTCTAGAACCCAATATGGCAACAATGTTGTAAAACATTAGTTATGTAAGACATTATGGAATGTAATGTTATGTTGACTAATCAACAATATATATATATATATATATATATATATATATATATAAAATTAAAAATAAAAATTAACTCTAGACTTGATCCCTCTTGGCACTTGGTAGATCCGGATTTAAGATGGATCTAGGCTAGTTTAAAAAAAAACACTAGAATTGCATATTAGTTATTAAGATTACATAGTTTGATTGTTTTAAGAGTTTATCAAAGTGCAAATTGTATATTAAAAATACAATTAAGTGACATAAAATTTCAATTTTATTAACAACTATATATTCAAATTTTGATGATAATTCTTAGAAAAATTAAAATCTTAAAATTTTTAAACTTGTTCTTTAAATTTATATTTTAATTACACTTATAGTAAAATTAATATAATTAGAAAACTTTATATAATAATAAAACTTTAAACACTTCTTTTTATTATAAATAATTATATATATAAATATCATGGATGGGGTGCTTTTAAGGGAAAAGGTGGGGGAGGGGGTGTTGCCACCGCCCTTCTTGGCCAAGTGGCTGGGGGATGTGATAGCACGTCGCCACAAGAAAATGAATGGTTGTCAATTCATTAACACCTTGTATAAGGCGAGAGGTACACCTGATCCTCAATCCTAAGACCATGCACCACAAATGCCTTGATGAGCCATTGTTTTTCTAGGACAGTCCCATTCTCGTGCGAGAGATGAGTGGCAATTGCATTTTTATAAATATCGTTGTCCTTCTAGTGTGAACCTACCTGAATTCTAATATAAGACAATACTCTCTATGGTCAGTTGCTCCATCTTCAACCCAACGCTTTCACCTGGAGGGGCTTTGGTTGGGTCACCTTCATGAAAACCGACCAGATCCTATCACAACTTCCATTATTGTTCTTAGAAGTTGGAGTCTTAGTTGAATTATTTAGCACCCTCGACATTATGAGGACACTTTCTCCTCGTCCACTTGTTTTGTAAGTCAGTACTTGTTGTTTTTATTTATGGGCTTATCAACCTTGCATGTAGGTTGGAATTTTGGGTCATGAGAAGGTGGCAACAACACGTTTGACACCACCTTCTATGCAATTCAGATTCTTATAGCATTTCCTAGTCCGAATATTATTGGTATATGTAAGTTTTCTTATTCAAATTTTGTCTCTACATTCAAAATTGCAATCCATTTGTTATTGGTCCGCTCTTTCTCTGATGTTTTGTATATTTGGCTCTACTTGTCTCTGAAGCTACCACCCCCTCTCTATCTCCATTGGCAATCATGTATCTCCCCGCTCCTCAACTAATGGGTGCTTGCCTCTTGCTGCCAACCTCTCTTGCTACCTCACCTTCTATTTGAATCCATCTCCTTGCGTGTTCCTCATCCTCTCTATTCCCTTCCAACTGGCTGGTGGCTTTTCACTCCTCCCTCTTTTGTTTTGTCTTGCCTTCTTGCTTTCATTCCCCCACCCCTCCCTTATGTGGCTCTTTCTCCTGAGGTCATTGCCCTTCTATCTCCCTTTTCTTTTGTCTTTCTCAACATCAATGTCTAGTTTGAAGTCATGCCTCAATAGTAAGTGTGTGTCCACCGAGGGGCCACCTACTATCAAGAGCGAGCCTCTTAGGGACATACATGTGTGCATCATAGGATTCGGGAATCCGTCAAACGGTTTTGAGACCTCACCCCAAGACCTATTCAGGAGGAATTTGATCATAGTGATAGAGAAGGGACCTCCCATTAACAATAACTTTGGGACACAAAAGCTTTGGTGGATCTGTCTGACTAGGTGTCTAATGTTGGGCATACTTGTGGGAAATTTGATCAATACATTTATACCATTAATTTGTGTTGGCAGTTGAAGCGTCTTCTATGAATAATTATCTTTGATCATTTTGAGCACAGGGAATACATCTTACATTCCCTGGAGCACCTCCACCAACAAATGAGGAACATCGATCAATGTATGTGCCAAATTGAGCACCATCTAGGTATTCCTCCACCAGCTGGCAACACCATTGATAACACTAAAGATCCAATTTAGGTGGATGTTATGAATTCTGACTCTTAGGCTTAATTCTGTTATGTTTATGGCCATTTTTTTTTGAATGATATAGTTCTCTCTCTAAGCCACTCTTGCCCATTTTTTAGTATATATAATTTCAACTCAATTTTTTGTAAAGCACATTTCACTTGCCTCTCTACGAAAAGTGTAATTTTGGCTATGGTCCAGTCTCCCTAGTGAAAGACTGAACTAGCATCCCAAAAAATGAAATATTTGTCCTATATATATATAAACAAATCATATTAATTAAAAGTAACATTTTCCATGATATTTTGGAGAAGGAAATAGGTGTTGAAAATTGTAACTCGGTTCAACCTTCATAATTTTTCATTGCACTTGTATCATTATGTATTTTATGTAAAAATAGAAAAGAAGAAAAAGATAAAAATAAATTATTATTTCATTACTTAAGAATGTTTTTCATGCTTCTAGGATTTGTTGAGTCAAAAAGTCAAAGTCCTATTTGGACCTATTGCAAAGGAAAAGGAAAAAGAATTTGAGAAAACGTAATTTGGGTAAAATCACCTCAAGAGGCCAAGTCGACCCTCCTGGATGTCAAGTCGGCTCAATGAAAAGTTGTGACTTTCCACATATGAGAATAATTGTATATAGGCATGCGTCCTCCTCCAATTGGACAAGTAATTTTGACTTCTCTGTGATGGGCTCTGTGATAAAAAAATCCAAAGTTTATTGAGTCTAAAGAGTTGAGATGATGTGAGTTCCTAAGACTTGATGTTTGTAAAATATGCGAAGTTCCTGAGGCTTGATGTTTACGAAATATGAGAAATTCCCGAGGCTTGATTTCTGCAAAATATGCAAAGTTTCTAAGGCTTGTTGTCTATAAAATATGCAAGGATTATTGAGGCTTGATGTATGCATGCGAGTTTCCTCAAGCTTGATGTCTGTAAAAACACAAGCCTTATGACATATATATCTAAGATATGAAGTAATTCTGTGCAAGATGATATTAAATGAATGTGAATTCTGCATAGTAGAATCATGGTCTGAGATAAGAAATACCTTCATGTGGCACATAAGCTAAAGATTATTGTAAGTTACTTTGGCTAAAATTGATGTAAATACCTGAGACCGAGATTGATGGGATCAACTATGACTTGGAGGCCTTGACTTGGTTTCTTGGAGGTTGGATTTGGGTCTTGGATTTCTCATTTTTTATCTGATTCTATAGGAAGAGAAGTGTTGACTAGGTTTTCCCTTTGGATGGGTTTTTCCTTGGCTTGGAGCCTATATCTTGTGTTATTTGTCTTTTGTGATCTTCATGTTTCATGTTTTGGTAATTGCTTGATGAAAGAAGAAAATCATGGTAATAAAAGAAGCCAACAAATTCACAAGTAATTATCATGCAAAGAGAAATATGTAACACCCTCCTCCCACTTTTACCCAAGCTAACCGGTCTCCTGGGGTAAACATGTGATGAAGAGTTATTATGATATGATTCAAATTCCCAAGTATAATTAAGGAAGTGGAATTGAAAAAACAAAACCAAACTAACCTTCCTTAGGAGCTACATGAACCCTAGAGGCTGACCAACCACTCCAAGTGCCCAACCCCTAAGTTAAATTGCCTTTTGACTGAATTGGACCCCCAGTCACTCCCATGAAAATTCTTCCATGTGAGTGAAACCCTCCAGTCACTCCAACAACAAGGCCTCCATGCGACTGTGGCCTTTTTTAGGCAGTTCTGTGCCAACAACCTCGAATTCTGAGCCACTTTTTCAGGGCTAGGACTCAGGCCTCTGCCCAGAACTTCATGAAACTTCTAGAATTGATAAATAACAATGAAATAAGGCTACTAATGCAAACACTTGAACAAGGACTTGACTTGACCCCTACTAGCCATGACATGCATTTCGTCAAACATATCATAAACATGTAATCTACAGGTCATAACAACAGATCTGAACATAGGGATCTCATACTTATCTGAGAATCATCAAGGAGGATTGATGTCTCCTCCCAATAGCTGCATTGTTAACTATTAGGTCATTCATTCATTAATATTTCATCTACTAACCAAAACATGATGAGAGCCATTCATCAAGATTTTCATAAAACATACTTATAACCAACAAATAACCAGAGATATATCAATGATGAAACAACCATTAAAGCCACATAATGAAAAGCACATTTACTCATGAAATACCAAAGGAAAAGGAGATCTTATTAACATATGAAAATCCAACCAAGTTAGGGACTTCCACATACCACCCGACCATAGATTGGGCTGAACCAAATCTCTCTTTCAACCAATCACCCTCGCGCCATATTCCAAGCATGAATGTGGGATCTCATAGAATAAATAAAACAAAACCAAACCAGGGCTTCCAGAGGCCAAACCACCTCAACCCTCATCTATTTATTCCACCTCACGGTCGGACATCACTAACCATCACCATATCAGTCTCTACCCAAGTTGTCTAGGGCTCCAAAGTGTTTGTTCCAAACAACGCTTCTAGGACTAGTAACTCAACCCACACCTATTGCTGGGCTCCAAAGTGTTTATCCGACCAGGGCTTCCAGGACTAGTAAGTCAACCTACCAAGGGCTCCAAAGCATTTTTCCAACCAAGGCTTCCTTGACTAGTAACTCAACCCAAGCTATTACAGGGTTTCCAAAGAGTTTGTCCAACCAAGGCTCCAGGAAATGCAAGCAAAACTTGTTGTAGCTGCTAATCCCATTGTCCTCTTACGCTTTCTTGTTTTTCCTTTGCATTATTGCTCCAAATCCCAAGTACGCCACACTCCTCCAAGAGTGGTTCAAGAGAACTCTAAGTGTCCAAGAGTATGAGAGAGAAAGAATAGAAGAGAGAGCTCCTAGCTAAAACTGACAAAAAGGTTGTGAATTGATCCTCAGAAGCCTTTTTATGATTGAGGCCTCTATTTTCTTCATTTTCCATTATTTTCCTTCATTTTTGTCCTCACATGCAACCTGTGACCTTTCACTTTCCTTTTCTCCTATTTTCCATTATTTTCATAAATAAAATGCCAATTAATGCCTCATGCTTTTCCAAAGCCTTTTCCATTGCCTTTGCCAATTTCCATAGCCATTAATTAATCACAAGTGATCCCCATCACTATGTTTTTTCCTAACATTCAGCTTGGAATACACGTCCATGACATTGGTTATTATTTTGCCTTTATTAACTTTATTACATGGATTTTTAACCCGGGCTGTTACAAAATCAACCCTAATTTCATAAGCCTATTGATTTCTAAACAATAGGTTCCATGAGATTTATATGGAAAGTGAAATTTACACACTACAATGAGTTTTAAGTGAAAAATGAATATTGTAAATAACGTTATTAATATTTTACAAAGTTTAGTGTTATTAATCTATGAATATTTAGGTAAAAAATAAATAATGGAAATAGTGTTACTATTTTTTCTCAAGAAAAAATCTTATGCATTTAAACCACATTCCTCAAATGCTCATCGCAAAATAATAAAAGTGTAAGTGCTAACACACTTCCATAAGGGTAGATGAAACTACACTTACAATAGTACAAAGATAAAATTACATATTCTATGTACACATCATTTCTTTCCCTTTAAAGAATAATCATCAATTATTTATTTTTCCCCTTCTTTGTTAGCATTTATTACCTCCTTAAAGAAGCAATCATAAAAACTATCTATAAATTTGAAGGCAGTATATTGGGATTCATAGAGGGAACTAATTCTTTATTTCAATCATATAAATTAGCTTTATGAAGTATATTTGTTCCACCTAAAGAGGTTTTGGGAATAACTAACTCCTTCAAGAAAGAAATCTTACTATCTATGTCTTCTATATTAGCCCCTAAAAGAGGAGTGGATTTTGCCATGAGCACTTGCAATTGTTAATCCTCATTCTAACATCGTCATTTTTTAGAAATTTATAGATTTTTTTTTCTTGTCCCTTTTTCCCTTGGGAGGATGAGCATAAGCATGGGGACAAGAAGCTTGTATATATCTTTGTAGATGAAATATTTTATGACAAAATCTTGTGTTCCTGCAATCTAAGACAAAAATGTATCATTTTTTCTTTAATTTGAGAAGCGGTTTGTTTGAAATACCCTTACCAAGATTGATCTCAACACAAATGTGAGCATATGTACCTAATCCTACCAAAACTCTCTTAAGATTGGATTACGAAGGAGTGTTATTAATGTCTTACCACACTCTTTGTGGATTTACATAGAAAAGGTCAATATCATGTATAAATAATATAGTTTATCAAAATACCATAAGAGAAGGCCTATCATAGAATGGATTAGGGTAGGGGAGATTGGCATAAGGAGGGTATCTTACATCTGGTTGAGTTTTTAGAAAATAAAACATTGGTTCTTGTAGTGGATTAAATGGTCATTTGGGAGGGGCAATATGATTATCATCGAACAAGATAGAATAATGGGGTTTTCAGATAACACTCTACTCACAGAAGGCACAATGGCGACATTACACCAGAGAGGTATTTTCTTCCTAGATCAAGCAATCAACAAGTGGATTGGAGCACATCTGACATGGAAAGAGGCTGAACATATTGGGTTACTGGGGAATTTCGCATAGGAGTGGAACCTATACATCCATGACTTAAAAAGGGCTAGACTATGCCGGAGTTCGAGAGGAGATGCACTTTCGTGGGATGGAATTCTAAAAAAAGGCATAATGATGGTTGCAGATAATTACAAGTACATCATGAATCTTGCATAAGATAATGGACCGAATGCATGGTTCCTCTCTATCAGAGATCAAACGCTCCTCTAAAAATAGTTCTATTTATATGGATGGTGTGGAGAAATAGAATTTTAACTTGGGACAATCTATGTAAGTGTGGTTTTCAGGGTCCTAGATGGTGTTTCCTATGTGGCATGGAGAATGAATTTGTTTCACATCTCTTCATCCATTGCAACACTTCCCTACAAGTACGATGCCAGACCCTATCATCCTGTAAGCTCTCTTTTATATATTTTCTTTCCATTGAACAATGTTTATGGTGGGGCTTGACTGGTGTGGGGTTACATAAATTCATTCCGCTGTTTATTTTATGGGAAATTTGGAAGGCTATAAATCACTTCTATGGTTCCTCTCTATCGGAGATCAAACACCCCTCTAAAAATAGTTCTATTTATATGGATGGTGTGGAGAAATAGAATTTTAACTTGGGACAATCTATGTAAGCATGGTTTTCATGGTCCTAGATGGTGTTCCCTATGTGGCATGGAGAATGAATTTGTTTCACATCTCTTCCTCCATTGCAACACTACCCTAAAAGTATGATCCCAGACTCTATCATCTTGTAAGCTCTCTTCTGTATATTTTCTTTCCATTGAACAATGTTTATGGTGGGGCTTGACTGGTGCGGGGTTACATAAATTCATTTCGCTGTTTATTTTTTGGGAAATTTGTAAGGCTAGAAATCACTTCATATTTCGAGGGATGCAGGTTAATGTTTACAGGATATGTGCAAAATTCTTTCATGGATGGAGTTTCTGGAACCTTGACTATTGAGAACCAAAGACCTATCTTCTCGATACTTACCTCCACATATTTTCTTGCCAGCAATTGTTTTTTACGAAGCTGCATAACAAGGATGTTGTGAATGTGGAGTATGGTTGCGCATCAGTGAAAATTCATGCTATAAGTTACACTTACATGGTGGGATGGGTACTAATTCCACGACTGAAATAGTGGCCCTATGGGGACTTCTCTGGTTTTCCAGGGAAAAAGCGGTGCAAAATATCCACGTCTACGGAGTCTCAAAGACTATCATAGATGGCATATCGAGTAAATCAGAATTTGATCCTCCAGACCTTTGGGGATGGTGGTATCATATCAATGAACTAATACATGCATTTCTGAGTTTCGACATAAAGCATATCTTCAGGGAATTAAGCAGGACAATTGTCTCCCTTTCTAAAATTGGTTTAAATGACACATAAGGATACATATATTATAGTTTTATCTCTAATGGCGTAGTGAGGGAAGAAGGATGTGTTGCAATACCATAGCCGTGTGTATGCCTGAGTCTTCTTGATGTTCTTATTTTATTTATATATGTTGGGCGTAACTTCTCTTAATTTTCGATTTATTTTAGAATGCACAACTTAGATGTACACCATTTTTGTAAATGTTTTTGTAAAAGTTGATTTTGCATAGTAAATGGATAGTATTATGATCACCTTGATGAGAGATATGATAGTTATGAATGATAGGAACTATTATATCTATATGATCGAAGTTGAAGCTGAATGTAACTAGTTTTGTTTTGTTTTTGTTTTTTGTTTTTTGTTTTGTTTTTTGTTTTTTGTTTTTGTTTTTGTTTTTTGTTTTTTTTTGTTTTTGTTTTTGTTTTTGTTTTTGTTTTTGTTTTTTGTTTTTTTTTGTTTTTTTGTTTTTTGTTTTTTCTATTAAAAATCTAGTTATTTTTTTTCCTTCTGAAAAAAAATAATATAGTTGAGAGTATAATTTTTTTCACAATGAATAGAATACATGTTTTTTAGCAATGTAGTTGCAACTATGGAATATATATATATATATATATATATATATATATATATATATATATATATATATATATATATATATATATATATATATATTTGAGAACTTGGAATCTTAGTATAACGCACATATGGATAATATATGCATGTAATTAATGTGTAGATTTACGTGAATACTATGAATATTATAATTGAAATTACTCTAAGATAAAACCATCTAAATCATGGATCTATCAAGTGTAAAGAATGATCAAATCCCTCAAGTTGCAATATTTCATCAAGTTTGGCACTCTAAGAAAAGTTTGCACCTCGAGAGATCTGATCCCTTTCAGTGCTTGATAAATCTAGAATTTAGATGGGATTCATACTAGTTTTAAAGATTTTGAGTTTGAAAACATCTAATGTTGTGACTCCAAAGAGTAAGGGATTATGAGACTAAAAATGTAGAGGAGGCATAACGAGAGGCACAACTCCATCCTTACAAGGATTTAGAGGTAGAAATATATAACAAAGTTGTTTAAAAAATAAAGGTTTTCATTGTAAAGGATAATTGTTTTGAGACGTGTGTTTTACAATGTAGTACATAATTGAAAAATAAATTTGTGATGGTAAAACTACTTCAACTTTATACATTGATAATTATATACTTTACTGATAACAATTAATTTTAAAATATAGTCATCAAAGGCATAGATTTTTTTTATTTTTATTTTTATTTTTTATTATTTTTATTATATATATATATATTTTAAATTAGAGAAGGACAAGGAAAAAATTAAGGATAAGAAAACTCTAGGAGACTTATGGTTTGAGAACTATCATCAAGGAAAATCATGGAAGATGGATCCTCCAGTTAAGGTAATGATGGAAATGATAGATGGCATGCCCCCTTGACAAGAATCACTCAGTGAAGGATGCCTAAGGCAAGAGAAATCTCAAGAGGATAATCCCTTGTTCAAGGAAATAGTGCCCTCGTAGCTAGGATGAGAACAAGTAAGGTGGGCTAAAAACATGCAAAGAAGTGGGTCTTGAGGCCATCCTGTTGAAGCTGCTACCTTTTGACCAACTTGAGTCATTATCCAAAGGCACCTTACCAAAGCTAAGTTGCAAGGCACGCTAAATTGAAACTAAGTACAAAATTTAGTGTTTTGGAAACTCAGGCAAAAAACAATTGAATGTGTCAGGAAAAGAATAGGTGAGATGCTAGAATTGGAGGAAGAGTTAGTGGCGAAACAATTTTAAAATACTATGAGCTTGTCCTATAGGTAAATTTAATGGAAATGACTTAGCAAAAAAATCCCTAATAGGATGGGTCTTATCCAGGGAAAGGTGATAGGCTACTCTCTTAGGTTCCATATAAGATATAAAGGTTTCATCATCTTCTTATTCAAATCAAAAGGATATAGGGACAAAATCAAAGGAGGAGAGCCATACTTTTGCTAAGTAACAACGCTCCTCATTAGAGATTTGGAACAAGGTCTAACCCTGTATGGTAGATAATAATAAAGCTCCTTATATGGATTAAGTTGCCCCACTAGTTGCTGGAGCTCTATAATCCAAACATATTGAGAAGAATCTACAACAAATCAAGTACATCTTAAAAAATTGATGACCAAACAATGGAAATGGATTTAATAACAATGGAAACAACCTACGTGGTTGCTTTCACTAAAGGCTTGCTTGAGGGTATAACTTTAAAAGTAGGGTCAAGAAATACCCATTAGTAGATACTAGACTTTATTAATACCCCATTTAGATGCCATATCCACAATAAGCATAGTCATCTTCAATACAATTGCCTTAGAAGGTTGGTCTTAGGAAAATGGGAGGAGTATATTAGAGAGAGTAGGAAGACCTTGGAAAAAATTTCAACCCCCTATCCTCCCTAAGTAGTTCAATTAAGAAGCCCTCCCTGAGGAGAAAAGATGTTTCCTAAACAAGGAAACAAGAGAAAGGAAAATCCCCGACGGAGCCATCAAGTTCTTGCATCGTTATCCCAAACCACATAGCTGCGTTGGTGGAGCTAGCATAGCCAATCAAAAGTGAACTAGATTTTGCAATAATATCCTCATCTCAAGACTCATAAGAAGCCTCATTCCATGCATCCATAAAGACTAAATGCTTTGGAACCATAATGTAGAAGGATCTTGACAAATAAGTGACACAAAAAATGATTAACTCTTCGTGGGGAAGCACCAAAAAAACAAAAATGGATAGATCTTACCACCAATATCCCCTCACTCAACTTCTCCTTTAAACAATCCCAATTAAGCCACAAATATTTGACAAGGTCGAAAGAAAGGTGAGGGAGAGGAGTTTCTTGGATCCTATCTAGAGGTATGGGAGAAGACTTTGATCAAGAAGAGGGAAATAAATCTCTTGACTAAAGATTGAACACAATCTACGACAACACACAAGTTGAAAGAGAGGTTCAAGAAGGTAGAATACTTGTAATTGCAAGGGTGCTTAAAGCAAGGGAAACCCCATAAGACCTCCATAAATGATCTTTCTATCCATAAACAACAAGGGCATGGGAAATTCCCAAAAGATACATTCCATCAAAAGAAATAATATCCCTTCACAAACCAACAATATTTTTCTTTTAGGAGATCATGATTCGTGAGAAGGACCACTCCTTATCTATGAAAAACACTTGGCTAAATTTTTGATTGCTTCAATGTACAAGGGTCCTTAAGGGGTCGAGTTAAAGCTTGGAGCCAAGAATTCCATTGGACAAGTTTAGTAAAAATGAGTAATGAATCCTATGTTTCTATGCGTTCAAAAGAAGTAAACAAACATATGGACTTGTTGAATATTTATGGCCCTCAGGATTAGAGAAAAATTTTGTAGGAAGATTTAAAAGAAAGAGGTATGCTAGAATTCCCCACCCTTATCTTGAGGGGGGGATTTGAACATAACCTTAAATACTAGGGAAAAATGGGATTGAGAGCAAGAACTAGCCCCCTTTAGATTTTATCCAAGACTGGATTGAATAACTAGAGTTAATTGATGTAAAGCCCATTATCATAGCTACTTGGCGTGAGAGGGTTTAGACCAACACATTGTAATTATGGAGCTAAGATGAAATAACTAAAGATCCCCCTCTCCTCTTAAACTCAACCCTCATGTGTTCTATTTCTTGGATTATATAGATCCAAACTCTAAGCATTAGGTTCACTATGAATAGGGGCAAGTAAGTTGTGTGATTAAACATTTCCATAAGAACCTAAGCATAGAAAAAAGGACCTCCAAGGAGTGGGCACGAAATAAATTTTGAATTTCGGATTAAAAATTAAGGCAGGTAGAAGGGAAAATTGAATCCATCTAGCTATAAAGCTCCAAGGTTATCTCGTTGACCATCTCAAGGAGTTACAAGACCTTGAAACAAGTAGGAATGATCTCCTAGCCTAGGAAGAAACTAAATGGAGAATTAAAAGTAGAGTCAGTTGGCTCAAATTGGAGGAAGAAATACAAATTTCTTCCAAAATCAAGCAAAAGCTAAGAAACCAAAAGATCAAATGCATGGAATCTAAGATGAGAGAGGGGTTGTTTGTGAATTCTTTGAATCTAAGATAAGTATGGTAATGTAACAACCCTGAGTTAAAAGTTCATGTAATAAAGTTAATAAAGGCAAAATAAGACCAAGGTCATGGGACACGTATTCCAAGCTGAATGTTAGACACAACATCCTAGTGGGTGTTCATTTGGTTTGTTATGTCTAAGGAAATTGGCAAAGGCAAAGAGGTATTAATTGACATTTTATTTATGAAAAGGAAGGAAAATAGGAGAAAAGGGAGATGAAAGGTCACATGTTTGCATGAGAGGAAAATTGAAGGAAAAATAGAGGAAGTTGAAGAAAAAATAGGCCTCAATAATAAAAAGGCTTTTGAGGATCAGTTCACAACTTTTGTCAGTTTTAAGATTTTGTCAATTGAGTTTTTAAGCTCTCTCTCTATTTTCTCATACTTTTACACACTTAGAGCATTCTTGGAGCACTCTAGCATTGGAGAAAGGAAGGAAAAGGAAGGACAAGGAAGAAAAGGAAAGCAAGGGACAAGCAAGGAAAAGCTGGATCAAGTAGCTTCAATAGGATTACTTGCTGGTAACAGGTTGCATGTGTGATTTCCTAGCCTTTTTTTTAATTCATGTGTGTATTTGGTTCTCTTGTTGCCATTGGCATGGGTTTTGCCAAGAGTGACAATGGTTTCAACCTTGCCTTTCCATTTTCGGATAGCAATTGTGTGATGGGGTTTTATTATTTGGTTGAGCTTTGGATTGCCGGATGGTTTTGGAACTGGGTGAGGTGGTCTCAAGAAAATTCCCAAGGGCCTAGGAATCTCTTGACCGGTTTTGGCAGCATTGCGGTAAATCCTAAGGGTGGAGACACATAAATTCCTCAAGGTATTGGTGAATAAATTATGAGGCATCCAATCTTGTTTTGGGCCTAGTGATCCCTTGACTGTTTTGGCAGGATTGTGGTAAAGCCTGGTTGTTTATGTGTTTTTTTGGGCCTAGGAATCCCTTGATCCGTTTTGGCGGGATTGCGGTAAATCCTGAGGGTGGAGGTGGTTTAATCTCTGAGAAGCCTTGGTTGTTTTTGTCTTGATTCCCACATTCATGCTTGGAATATGGCACAATGGTGATTGGCTGAAAGAAAGATTTGGTTTAGCCCAATCTATTGCAGGGTGGTATGTGGAAGTCCCTAACTTGGTTGGCTTTTTCATATGTTAATAAGAGCTCTTTTCCTCTTGTATTTCATGATTAATTGTACTTGTTATTATTTGGATTTAATGGTTGTTCTATCATGGTTATTATTATGGTTATATGATGGTTATAAGCATGGTTCTATAACAGGTTTGATTATGGCTCTTGAAATGTTTTAATTTGTTGATGAATGGTTATTGAATGCATGAACTAGTAGATGTTAATGCATCTATTATGAGATGGCATTAGACCTTCTTGATTATTCTTAGATAAGTATTAAACCCTAATGTCCAGATATGCATTCATGACCTGCATATTACATGTTCTCAATATGTTTGATGAAATGACTATCATGGTTAGGTCTAGTTATGTTGGCTATGTGGGGCCTGACCCAGGTTCAGCAATGAGGTTAGCCAAGCAAATCCTGGTACTACTGGCCCTTTCGGCAACAGTCTGCGGAGAACAGACTGAGGTCTCACCCGAAGTAGTATGGGAGGGTGTTGGAACCAAGTTTCCGCACCCTGGGGATGTCTGATATGGGCGATAGGTACGTGATTCAACCTTTGCGCTTACCAGATTATGCACACCAGCAGGCTCCTTGCGTCCTGTGGGACTGCCTTCGCAGGGATCCAGCCGTAGTGCGACCAGTATTAATTACCCAAGTCTTCCTTAGTTAGGTTATGTTCGTTAATTACTTAGAAATTTTTTATGCGTAAACATACATACATGTGCGTGCATATAGATAAACAGATACCATTAACGCCAAACGTCAAAATATAGATCTACGAAACAGATGCACAATATGCCGAATCAACTTAGCTTTATTAATGATCCTTTTCAAGTTCAGTTCAATACAGACCCGACTCCACCCTGCGCACTCAGCTGCAGGGGTCCGCGCACTCAGCTGCGGACTTCTACTAGGCCTCTACGCACTCAACTGCAGAGCCTTTACCTACTACTGTGGCCCAATACCTTCAGATTCACTTCTATCCTCTAACCATGCCTTCGCATCTATCTATTGCTTTTCAAAAACTCCAAACTGTCTTTACACTTAGAGCCTCGCTCTATTTATACAATCCCATGGTCCGTGGACCATGGGTAGGCCAACATAATTTACATTTAATTTCATTATTTTAGGGCGGACAACCCTATGACTCATCCTAGACACTCGCGCTCCGCGCCCGCATTTCGCAGAGTCTTTACACTATATTGACCAACACTCGGGCTTTAAGCCCCAAAAACATGCTATGGGGGGATCTGCTACCCAAAAGGCCCCCAACACAATCATCGTGACTCGTCCCGAGTCACTCTGCTGGTGCGACGATCTTAGCACGAAGTCCATCCAGGAGGTCACACGTAGCTTGGGTGTTCGTAACACACTGTTCGGCTATCTGCTGTATCTACTGTACACGTAGCTCTGAACCTTCGTGAGCAGGGTCACCTTCCTGTCCAACCGTATATAGTTCCTGCATCTGTGCTAGCTTCCCTTCAATGGTAGCTGTAATTGTGAACACTTCATCAATCCATGGTTGGATGCATTCTTTAAGCAGGGCTTCTTTTTGGCGCGCGGCGTCTAATTGGTCCTTCAGTGCCCTTGCCTGCTGTAGTCTGGCGAGTCATTGAGTAAGGACAATCGTCTGCACGGTGCCCCGGACACTGTCGTACTCCTGCTACAACTCGCGTGCCTCGGTCTCTAGGTGCTGCAGATTCGGGTCTTCCTGCAGGTGCGTAAGCATGGTGAGTGCTTGCTCCAACAGCCCAGTGCAATCCTGTGTTGCCTGGCCAATTTGTTCCAACCCCATTTGGATAGCACAGGTGTGCTGCTCTCTGACTTCTGGGGGTGTGGAGGGCTACGCCTTCAATCGCAGCTCGGCGATTTGTAGGTTCAGCTCCAACTGAACCTTTGTCGTTTCCTCCCGGGCCTCGCGGACTCCGGCTGCCAATCTATATACCCGTTCTGCTGCTGGGAGCTCTACTGGCACGGCCAACTCTGGAACGCTCCTGCATGCATCTTCTACAGCCTGTTCCAGTCTGCGAGCCTGCGCAACCAACTCATCCCGTTGGATGCTGAGCTGGTCCATGTTGATTTTCTGTTCATGTAGGACCTGGATCGCTCGACCTTCCCAGGCACGGAGCTCTGCGATGACCCCATCCTGTAGCTGGTACAGAATTTCACGTGGCAGGGCGGCCAAGTTCAAGCCAACGCCTTTCATGCTGCTCATCGCAGCCCGGTAACCCTTGCTTTTTGTTGCTAGCACGCCTTCATGCAAGATAAAGGTGTTACCCATACGGGCGCGTAACGTCTGTTCGGCCTCGGCGGTTCCTGCTGTGACATACTGGGCCATTGTGCCTATTTGGGGGTGCTGTACCTGTAAACCTTGTAGCTATGCGCTGAGTGCCCCCAACACAGTGTTCTGCTCCATCCGCAATCCCTGGAGCGCATCCTTTGTGACCTCATGAATCGTTTCGCTGATATCCAATAGATCACCTTCTGTGAGCGTGATCGGGTCGACGGACGTCTTTGTGGCTTTTCCCTTCTTTCGGGGAGCTGTTTTCTCAGGGCTGCATGGCCGCTTGAGTTGGGTCGATGCGGAACCGAGGTCCACACATTCCTCAATCCTGTCCCCTTCCCTGGTTTGCTACCCCGTGGACATCTCCTGGCCCTCCTCGGGCTCTCTGGTTGGTGCGGTTGTGGTCTCTGCCATCTGCACTGCTGCTGCTGCATCAGTTGCCTTCTGCTGTGTGGCTGCTTTTTGTTCCTGGTGCCTCCTCTCAGCCAGTTGCGTGATGCGTAGCTTGGTGTCCTTCTTTCTTTGCTAAGCTGCGACCTTCTCCATTTTCACCAAGTCCAGGGCGCGCCACTCCGGAGGCCATGACTCCATTACTGCGAAGATCGCATCATCCATTGTGATGAACGGAAGCTTCACCCATTTTCGTGCTGGATCCTTACACGCCCGGATATACAGGTTATGCATATCCGCCTTGAATTTTGTCGCGCTTTGCAAGCTATTATGAACTGTAGGGGACAAGCACGACCTGCGGTTGATCCATGTTCGGATGCTCACCTCCATGAACACCCAAAACACCTTTATCTCGTGAATCTTCTGCGCGTATTTTGTAGCCCAGAGCGAGGTGTACCTCGCAGCTTCGGGCAGGTCACCCTCAGTAGTGGGAAACTAGTTGTCCTCTGGCAGCTCCCCTACAACCAACATGATGGATAAGAGAAACCACGCATAGTGGAAGGTCTTACCCTGCTCCTGGGCCTCCTTGCAGTTTGTCAAGAACTCATCACAGAGGAACTGCGCCCAGTTGAACTGGACCCCCTCTGCGCATTGCTCTGCCAACGCAATCACAGACGCTGGTACTTCGTCAGCATGAAATTTCCTCATTAGCTTGTCGGCCAGCAGCTGGGTGGCTACACACACCCCTTGGTCTTTAATGCTTGCTATTGCGTACCCCTGCTTTCTCTTTTCTAGTTTATACTTGGCCTTCATAGCTTCTGCAAGGGCCAAGTCGCTGCTTTTTCCTGCTATGGTCGCGGGGTCGTTTCCTTTGACTAGCAGTCGAGAAATTCAGTGAATTAGATCGACCGTGATGGGAATCGACTCTTCCAGCCAGAGATACCCATCATGTACCATGCACAGCAACTACCTGATGACAAAAATGGTGATGGGCATGCGGTGGTAGTGGGTATCCATCGCAGATGGAGTAACCCAGCCCTCTCCACACCGCGCAACCAATTCTGCTTCATTAACCTCTCCGTGGCCAACTGTGAGAACTTCTCGCTGTCCTTGAAGTCCCAATCTTCGAAATTCATAGTAGGTACTCGTCCCAACGACGGACCTTCAAACCTTATATCATCGGGGAGGAGCGGGGTCTAGAGCGCACTCTTCGTGGCCTCCAAGTCCTTCGGTACCTTGGCTTTCCCCTTCCACGGGGGGATGTAAGGAGGTAACTTTGTCGTAGAAGGAATTTGGGAGACATCCTCCACCTCATCGTCTTGCGCCTCAATTTGGGCGATCAGGGCTTGCAAGTCTTACTCCTCCTCCTCCTCTGTCTCAATGGTGATTGCTTTTCCCTTCTCTGCCATTGACAATTTACCAAACCGTGGATTTCTTGGGGATACACAGACTGGTCCAATCGTTTTCTTATCTTTCTATGGCCGTGGCATGCGTGGTGATTTTGGAACTTCTGGCGCATTCGTCGCCTCTCTAGGCTCCTCATGGGCCATATGGGGCTCCGCGGTAACTTCGGCGAATCGCACTCTTGTTCTAGTAGCCGTCATTGTGTCTACACTTGAGGATGGTAAGAGTGTGCAACGCTTAATGCTCTGTACTTGCTCAATTTTCAAACAACCAAGTGTTGCCTTGTGGCTGGCCCTTGGGGTTTTATAGGATCTTTTGAATTTGAATTCGACCCTTCCCCCCTCTTCTGAGTCATTAATGCATTCTTGGTGACAGATTGTCCCAAATCTAGCTCTTAATTTGTGTCTTAATTGCCCGCTGTCGCTCCTTTTTGCCTTAAGTTGGACCTCTTATCATGAATAGTGACACCAACGGTCACCTCCTAGCCTACCCGCGCTGCAGCGTAACCCCCTATGCATGGCCGCGACCCCTGTGACATACCGATCTTGCACGCAACCTCCATATCGCACAGTTCCCATACAGACTCTTTTATAGTCTCACACTCTCTTTCAACTGCTTGGAGTGTTGAGACTGTGCTCTCCACGGATAGTCAGGTGGTCGCACCACCTGTGTGAGGCTTCAATTTACCTTCCAGCCCGGTCCGCGGGCACCCCTCAATTACCCTCGCGTCCGTCAGTGCGTCGTGTTCTTCCTTGTATGGTGCGCTCCCCTATTTACTTTGTCTAGTAAGGTGCGGTCACAACCATGGTAGCAGGGCCACAAATTCTTCTAATGCAGTAGTATGGCTGGCTATACCTTGTCCTATCGTGCTTAGTTTCTTGGCGCAGCATGCTTGTGTGATTTCAGTTTCCAGTTTGTTGATTTCTTCATCCAATAACATGCTTTTCTTTCCCAGTCGTACCCGATCTTCTTCGAGTTCACGAAGTTTCAAGTTCCCTCACCGAATGGCTTCCTGTAACTGCATAATTCCTTTACCCGGGTCCTCGCGTACTATCCCAATTGTGGGAGTTATTGTATGGGGATTCTTCTCTGCTCTTATGGTCTCGTCTCTTCTCTTCAGTGTTGGAGTCATTTCCGCACTCAGGTTTTTGCTCATGGCCCTATAGGCCCATCGAACCGCTGGTACGCGTAGGTCCCAATTAGTTCGTCTCACCTGGTGAACTCTGTTCATGATTCTACATATCTTTTTGAATGCTTCGATGTGGATTACTTGTGGTTTGCGTCGCTTTTCCCGCTGCTACTTCTAGTTCCGATTTTCGATCCTTAGTCTGGGGTGTGCTTGTGTGGACTGCATAGCACACGTCTGCACCCATCGACACAGGTGGGCGCGCAAGCTGCTTCATCCTGGCTGCCTGGATCTCATTCAACATTGGGGGATTCCAAACCGTAAGCACATCCACCTTCTACATTCACGCCCGTTTACAATGCTCCCCTAATGTGTACTCCACCATCGTGCAGGTGTTGCGCGTAGTGCCCATTCCAGCGCACCGTACCGCTGCTGTTCTGGTACTACGCTTTCAAATTTGTCCAGGAATTCATCCACCACTATCACTCCATCATATGTTGGCAGTTCCCTGGCCTCTGTCGTCATGCAACACAGTGATCTAATCATCATGTTGCAATTCAATGTTGTCACTTCGTGCAACCGGTTCTGCCAGCGCTCTACTTCTTTGTCTGAATTTGAAGTACAGGAGCTGTCGCACTCCCACGAGATTCTCCCATCTGGAGTCGGGTTCACCCGATCCTGGTCCCACGCCGTTAACTTGTAAATACAATCCAACTCATCGTTGCTTTCATCATCGCGCACAGGTTCAGTGTAGCGCGCTCCTTCGGCTAGGTCTAGCGGGACTACTACGCGTAGGGCCTTTTTCTCAAATATCATCTTCTGCTTCTTCAAGTTGAAGACCCCTTTCATATTAGTGGCCCAGTCTATTCCTAGCAACATGGGATAGGGATTGCTGTCATCGACAATCTCTATTACTTCAAAGTCCGTCTGTGTGTTTGCGCCTTCGATATCAACTGTTACCCCTTGCAACCTCCCCATGGGAAAAATCTTCTATTGGTTCGCCATTCGTAATTGAATAGGGGACCACTGCAATGCGGGCCTGCCCATGTGTTCCCATGTTTGCTTCAGTAACACATTCACGTTCGAACCTAGGTCTAAGATTACCTGATCCATTTCATACTCACCAATCTGCGTAGTCAACCTCATCTCCCTTCCAGTGCGCAATGTATGATTTCCCAATTTCCGGACTACACGCAATTCTCCTGACCCCACACACCTAGTGATCAGCTCCTATAGTCCCTTAACTGCCTTGTTGTTGTGCAACAGTTTCATGCATGTTTCCAGAAAGGTAGTAAGCATAGAAGGATCCATCCCTGGCTCTGGTTGATCCTTACTACCTGAAGTGGAGGCCTCCGCGAAGCTCTTCTTAGCTTCCATGAACGTCTCCTTTGCACGTTCTAAGTCAAACTCAGGTTCCTTTGCGGGAGCCTTGCGAACCCATGTATCTTCCTCAGGCTGCTTCCCCTTATCTTCCCTGTGGTCGCACTGCTTTTGAGCATCATGTTCACATTTGGGTCTTCTTCACGCGGTTCAGACCTCATCATTTGGATATTTTGAGTCGGAGGAGGCTGGAATACCCCTTTGTCGCGCATCTGTGTGATCAACGTAGGACAATCTACTATTTCATGATCAAACTGAGCACAATACGAACAAGATATCCTCGTTGGGTTGGTATAATTGCAGGCGTAGTGCCCTGGTCCTCCGCAATTGTAACAAATTAACTGTCCGCAGCCCCTTCTTGGTCCCATTCCTCCTCGTCCTCGACCTCGCCCCTGAAATCCAGCGCGCACCATCCCCACAGCTGGGTTGAGGGCTCACGTTTCTGTTTGCATCCTATAGGCTAGGGTCCGATCCATCATTAACTCGTAACTGCGACAAGTGCACTCGTCATGGCCTACTGACCTCCATAAATTGTAAAACAACTGCTGGGGAGTCTGTGTATACTTCTGCAACAAATGACAATTATTCGTCATGTGTTTTCCTTCTATCTGATAGATCTCGCACCATAACATGGGTGACGTACTTGGCCCTGCCTGTGCCTCCAGTCTTAATAACATTGGCCCCCCTCCTGCCAAGTAGTTCGCGAATACTAGATAGTGGTCCTTGTCATGGCCCTAGTATTTACACTTTACGCACCATACTTCCTCGTGCGCCTCTAGCCATGGTGCCCTATCCTACTTCAAGCTCTGCATTTCCAGGCAGAGATTTTGTAGTTGCGCGTGGATTTGTTGAACTCCCAACCTAGGATCTTGTATCGGGGTCTCATGCAACCTCATCGCCATTTCCAATGCTTCGGCTTGGGTGGAAAGTTTCTGTTGTGACAACGCCGTCCTCAAGTGCGGTGTTAGGGATGCCACAAACCATGCACGATGCTGTGCATCCATGAGCATCATATTAGCCTCGTGGATCGTACTCTTCAGCCGCTGATCCAGATCCCAGGGGGTCTCGCCTGGAAGCATCGCGATCTCTTTAAACCCGATGATTGACTGTGTCTCTGATTTCGGCCGGCTAAATTCTTTGTTCAACACATTCTGGATCTCTGCTATCCTTGCGTTTGGGTGGTCATTAGAGTGCTTGATATACCATGTCAACGCGCGATCCTGTAACACGCTCACCAATGTAGCCTTCTTAATGTTGTCATCCGTGACCCCTTGCGCTTCCCACACTGCTCTTACCACGAACTAGAACTGGTCTGGATCCTCATTCCCTACTCCTCTGAATACGGGTAGCTTGATCGCACTCGCCATGCTAAACTGCGAGGTTGGTGGAGGTGGAGTGGGTGGAGATGGAGGTGAGGGAGGTGAAGCAGGTGGTGGTGTGGGTGGAGGTGGTAACTGCAGAATGCGCTGCCTTATCAAGCTGACCGCACTTCTCGGAGAGACCCGAGCGAGCTCTTCCTCGCTTTCTCGCGAAGGTGAAATTAACGGGCTATTTGCTAATTCCCCGCTACCTTTGTAGATCTTTCCGCTCCGCATCGTCCCAAACATTAATGTATTCGCATAACCCGTTTTTCACATAATGACATCTTAATCCAGGTACTCAAAGATTTAATATACTTACCTCACGGTCCCTTGAGAGAATGTTGTTCTGCCTCACTGTAGCTCACGGTCGTGTCCATCGCAAACTCAGTGATAAATCCCCCTATTATCCGGTCGAGCCAATGTTCCACAGCTCGTGTGATCTTGTCTTCTGATGCCTCTAGTCTGCGCACTAATTCGGAGTCCACACTATCGGTTGGTCGAGCTTACACCTTCCCTGGCTATCGGCTAACCTCGCGATCCACTCATATAGTTCAAAAGGAAAGGATGCGAAGAAAATCTCGTGGATTTCCGTATACATGTAGCGATCCAACCACCTTTTCTTAGATACCTGCAAAGTTCTGTTTTCCTGTGTCGCGAACTCGTGAATCTTCTTGTCCAACCACTCTTCAATTTCCTTATTTGTCGGGTTCTAGTGGCACGACATTAGACATCCCTTAGGCAGATCCTGGTCCCGACAACGGAACCATTTGTTGGCTACATGGGGCCTGACCCAGGTTTAGAAGTGAGGTTAGCCAAGAAAATCCCGGTACTACTGGCCCTTTCGATAACAGTCTGCGGAGCGCGGATTGAGGTCTCACCTGAACTAGTATAGGAGGGTGCTGGAACTAGGTTTCCGCACCCTGGGGATGTCTGATATGGGCGATAGGTATGCGATTCAACCTTCGCACACTACGTTCGCACGGATCCAACCATAATGCGACCAATATTAATTACCCAAGTCTTCCTTAGTTAGGTTCTGTTCGTTAATTACTTAAAAAAGTTTTTATACATAAACATACATACATGTGCGCGCATATAGATAAATAGATACCATTAACGCCAAACGTAAAAATATAGATCTACGAAATAGATGCACAATATGCCGAATCAACTTAGCTTTATTAATTATCATTTTCAAGCTCAATTCAATATAGACCCGACTCCGCCATGTGCACTTAGCTGCAAGGGTCCGCGCACTCAGCTGCAGACTTCTACTAGGCCTCTGCACACTCATCTACAAAGCCTTTACCTACTACTATGACCCAATACCTTCAGATTCACTTCTATCCTCTAACCATGCCTTCGCATCTATCTATTGCTTTTCAAAAAATCTGAACTATCTTTACACTTAGAGCCTCTCTCTATTTATACAATCCCATGGTCTGCGGACCATGGGTAGGCTGACACAATTTACATTCAATTTCATTATTTTAGGGTGGACAACCTTATGACTCATCCTAGACTCTCACGCTCCGCGCCTGCATTTCGCGAAGTCTTTACATTATATTGACCAACACTCGAACTTTAAGCCCCAAAAATATGCTATGGGGGGATCTGCTGCCCAACAGGTTAGGTCAAATCTCTTACTCAATTTGAATTCTTAGCTTTGTTGTCATGCCATTTATGCCTCTGAGAAGTTACAGGAAGTTATGGGCAGTGTTCTAGAGGTTGACTTGGAATTCAGGCTAAGAATCTGGAACAGCATGCTCCTAACTAGAAAGTTTGGGTCGCAACCTCATGGATGTAAGCTTGTGCATGTGATTGGAGGCTTCCAACCACATGGAGGCCTTGTTGTGGGTGCAATTGGGGGTCCAGGGCAGAGAAGGAGTGGTATAGATCAAGGTTTTGCCACCTGCGATGGTTTCTCAGCTCCTAAGTGTCCTGTAACACTTGTAGGATGTTGTGAATGGTCAGTTTGTCATCAATTGTTGGCCCCACTTCCTTAATGGAATTGTTAGCCCTGAGGTTCAGTGCTGACTCTCTGAAGTTTGAAAAGGAGGCTCGGTCCGCTTTGTTGTGCTTAAAGGGGCCCCACCTGGGTCATTTTCCCCTTCTCCTCTCACCCCGCTCACATTTTTCCCTTCCCATTTCCTAAATTAACCTTCTAACCCGACAAAATCCCCCTTTTTGGCCTTAGCCCCAAGCGCAAAGCCAAAGTACCCATAAAACCCAACCATATGCCCTTGCGTGCTCATAAAACGCCTCACCACATCCCCGTTGTTGATCTTCTCCCACCAATCCAACGGCCCATATGCATCCCGATAAAGGAAACCTGCCCGATCGGCCCCCACCGTCAGATCACCTCCGCCAGATCTGACGGTCCTTGCTCATATTGCACGGGCAACTAGCGCAGACAATACCCACGCGATATGAGCGGTATTTCTCTCTCCTCCGCCACTACGTGTCATTCGTTGAATGGAATCGCGTGACTTCCGACAATTACCACTTACCGCCCGAGGCCCGCGCGATGAAAACCATTACCGCTAAGGACAAACCACTCCCGCTCACTATCGCCCACACATCTTCATCGCCCGACAACCGTCTGATCTACCCGTTGAAGATCCAATGACCCGGATAGGTCCCGCTCTCACCATGACCGATAGCCTTTGTAAATTGATCTCCACCACACATTCTCTCGGATCTGACGACCACCATTCACGATCATCCCAACCGTTCATCTACCCATGCACTCCATCCCCACGACCAGTCTAATCCCAACAACCTAATTAAACAGAGAGCATGGCCAATTGGAGAAAAGGACACGACACGACTCAACAACCGAATTTAATAGTTATGTCACTCCTCTGCCATGATCAATTCAACCGCTTGAAGGACATCACAATACTAGAACTAATGGAGTTTTCATAACAGAGAAAGCAACTGCATCCGAGGACGCTATCAGACAGTTAATAGTGGTTGGTGGTCAATTAAGACCACCCATCCCTAAACGGCTGAGAGCCATTATAATGATAAATTATAAATAGCCTAAAGAAAGAGGTAACAAAGGTTGGCATTTGATGTAAGGTTCAACTTCTGGAGACTGTAGACACTCTGTAACTTGCAGCGTCTCATCTTCATTTTCAGCAATGCAAGCTTCTTTTGTTGTTACATGCTCACTGTCCATTTCTTCTTTGTTCTAAGCTTGTACCTGTGGCATCGTATTCATTATTGCTTCCATGTTTAATACCAGATAACCCTCATCTTATCTTTGTATTGAAAAATTGAATGCATCAGTGAGTAGGCCACTTAGGTTTCTTCTGTGTCTGATGCAAAACAATTGTCATCTTGTCTTTGCATTGATAGATTAGATCTACAAGTTTCTTTACTGGTTGCAGCTGGCCATCACATGGTTGTGTGTATCTACTGGTGTGGTCAGTATTCTCCATATTCACCTAATTCCCAAACTGTTGAGAATTGGTGGTCTAAAGCCTTGTAGTCTGAGGGTGTTCATGCATGTCTGGAGTGAAAACAGAGTAGAAGTGGTTATCTGGCTTGAACCAAACCATCATCCCTTCCAATAAACTTCTGCAAAAATAGTTTAATTTATATGTTACCAAGCATCTCCGAGCTACAACCTAGGAGAGTTTCTTGGAGCTCTAACATAATTGGCGCCGTTGCCGGGGAGAGGAGATTGAAGCTCAGCTTCCCTGGGAGACGACACAGATCTAGCTTTGATGATAGACACAGTCTGGACACATTTTTGGTTGTAATCATCTATCTGGTGACTCTACTGGAGGCCGAACCTCTTGGCGACTCCACATCACAGTTCTGGCTCAGTTTGTGAGGCACACTCAGAGAAATCCTTAGAAATCACCAGCTGACCCAGTACCTGACCCTGAGAATATTGTCAAGCATAGAAAGACATTACAAAAGGGAGCATCAGGATTAGGTAAGCCTAAGCAATATTAGGTATCTTTGCCAGAAAGGCTTGTAACAGAGCATATACATGTTGAGAATATAGCCTCTAGTACTAGCAGTGAAGAAATAGTTTCAGAGAAACATAAAGCTACTATTTCTTTAGGTCCTCCTTTGGATCTCAGCACAAAGGAAACCTCCCCTCCAGTCCACCATATTCCTTTAGCCCTGTCAGTCACTCCTCAGCTTTCTATCATTCAGACTGCCAGCATTCTTTCATCTACCCCAGTCATGGCAGGCCCACAAGCACCCACCAAAATGGAAAGAATCATAGCTGCTAGGTATGGGCCCTTGGTCTTGCCTACTCCTTTGAATGCCATGCCTGTAGGAGAATATTAGAAGTACATGCCTAAGTTCACTGGGACAGAAGGAGTCACAACAGAAGAACATCTTGAGTCTTTTTATAGCTATGCTGATAATCTAGACATTAGTGAAGATGATGTGTGGATGAGGGTATTTGTCCAAAGCCTAGATGGAGAGGCTAGAAAATGGTTCAGAGAATTAACCCCCAGGTCTATAATAGACATTGAGGCCTTAGATGATGTGTTCCTAAAGCATTGGGGGGACAAGAAAGATCTGCTCTACTATCATACCGAGTTTGGCAACCTAAAAAGGGAGAATGGGGAGTCATTGTCTGATTTCAATAAAAGGTTTAACCGCATGTACAACAAGATACCAGCTGAAGTGAAACCTACCCCCACCTCTGCCAAGCTCACTTATGCCAATGCCTTTGATTCTGACTTCTGCCTGTTATTGAGAGAAAGAAGATGCGTTTCTCTGGCTGAAATGCAGGATGCAACTTTGGAGGTAGAGTCTAATATCATGGCTACAGAGAAACTCAAGGGGCATATTGACCGAAGGAGATAGAGGGGTGAATCTTCTTCATCCTCAGACCCCAATATAGACAAAATGACCAAGATGATAGAGTCGTTGGCCTCTGAAATCTCCAAGCTGAAGGTTGAGCAACATCTAGGGAAAGGAAGGGTCCCTAACACATTTTCTCCTAGAAATCCAAATCCATATAGGAGAGCAAATGAACAATTGCAGATCATGCAAAGGGGCAAAGAGGCCAGTGAAGAACAGAAGGTGAAGACTCCTTTCCAGAACGTAGTCATGGAGAAGGAGCAGTTTGATGAAGAGGATGAGATCCACTGCATGGAAGACAAAGGCAGTGCTGCCTTTTTGACACTTGCTGCCTATGAGGAGTCATTACTCAAGGACCTTACCAGCCAAGAGTGGGACAAAGAAGCTGTTCTGCAGACTGAAGATCAGCAGAGATATAACCTGAGGTCAAGGACGAGTAATGTCAAAGAAAACCCTGTCCAAAGAGCTGCTGTCCCTATAGAACAACAAGCTAACAAGCAAAAATGACCAGCAGCTGATCCCATTATCCTCAAAGCACCAGCTCAAGAGGTAAGAGGTCCTGACAAGTCCCCTTCTCCCTTCAGCTTTGAATCAAAAGTCCAGAAGTTGAAAATATCTGTACCTCTTATAGAACTAGTAAAGAATGAGGCCTTTAAGAAACCCATCCTTGAAGCCCTTGAGCTTAAGGCCACGCAAGCATCAAACGACTATGTGAACTTACAATATGACAAACTTGCAGTTGTGCTTAGCCCAATGACTGAACCCTCTGATGATAACTCCCCATCATTCTATGTCTCCTTGACTATTCATGACAAAACCCTTCACAACTGTCCGCTGGACACAGGTGCCAGCCATAACCTAATGCCAGAGGCTGTCATGGATGAGTTAGGCCTTAACATCACTAGACCCTATCATGACTTGTTCTCTTTTGACTCAAGAAAGGTGAAATGTTTAGGGTTAATCAAAGACTTGGCCATCACCTTGTCTCAGCTACCCATGAAGAGCATGATGATGGATATTGTGGTAGATGTCCCTCCTAAGTTCGGCATGCTTCTTTCCAGAGGGTGGATTAAGAGGTTGGGTGGGACATTGAAAAATGACTTATCCTATGCCACTGTCCCGGTTTTTAGGGGAGAAAGCAGAAGATTGTACAGGGAAGCTCAGTTGGAATATATCATTAGTGATGAAAAGAATCCCACTAATCATCCCATTTATGCTGTGGACACTGATTTTGGAGCATGTATTCTCCAAATTGAAGAATCCCAGTTGGCCTCAGTGCAGCTCAAGAAACCAGTATGCCAGGTCATGGAGAAAGAAGGGCCATAGATTTGGGATATGTTCTTTGATGGAGCTTGCTCTAGGGAAGCTGCAGGAGCAAGCGTGGTGTTGGTATCCCCAACACAAGAATGCATACATTTGTCTTTCAAGCTGACTTTTCAGGTCACCAACAATATAGCAGAGTATGAGGCTTTGATATTGGGCTTAAATGCTGCTAAAGAAATGGGAATCAGAGACATAAAGGTGTTTGGAGATGTCGATCTCATCATTCAACAAGTGAACAAAATGTTTCAAGCAAAACACCCAAGGCTGAAAGCGTACAGAGACGAGGTATGGAGGCTCAAAGATTCTTTCAATAGCTTTTGTATCTCATATATTCCTAGAGTAAAAAATCAGCTTGCCAATTCCCTTGCTATGTCTGCTAGCATGTTCATCCCTCCCATGCCCCCTAGATTGGCTTATGAGGTTCAGGTAAAATATAGACCATCTCTGCCTGATAATGTCAAATACTGGAAAGTTTTTGAGGATGACGATGAAGTCAATAGGTTTCTGCAAGTCATTGATGAATTCTCTGAAATGCAAATTGATCAAGAGAACGAAGCCGTGGAGGAATGTTCTCAGTCCCAGTTGCGAAACAAAATTGGTCAGGACAACATTGTGCAATTACCCAGTAACTATATACCTAAAGGGTTGGTGCCTTTAGAGAAGTTGTTTGACCATAATGATGTGCCTTACCAGACTGCCCAAAAAGAAAATGAGTCTGCAGTCCATAGACATAACATAGGGAGCCCAAATCATCCAAAGTTTGTAAACCTGTCCACCCATTTGTTTGCTGCCCAAAGTTCTGAATACGACACCTTAATGAAATAATTTGTTGATGTCTTCGCCTGGGAGTACAGTGACCTTAATACTTATGAAAAAAGCATCATTAAACATAAGATCCCACTGAAGAAAGACACCATTCCTTTCAAATAGAAACTGAGACCCATAAGCCCTCTGCTTCTCCCTTTGTTTGAAAAGGAAATTAAGAAATTGTTGGCTACCAAAATCATAGTTCCCTGAGGCATTCAAAGTGGGTGGCCAACCTGGTAGTTGTAAGGAAGAATGGGGAAATTAGGCTATGTGTTGACTTCAGAAACCTGAACAAATGCTCTAAGAAAGGGGAAATTAGGCTATGTGTTGACTTCAGAAACCTGGTAGTTGTAAGGAAGAATGGGGAAATTAGGCTATGTGTTGACTTCAGAAACCTGAACAAATGCTCTAAGAAAGATAACTATCCCCTGCCCAAAATGGAACATCTGTTGTAGAAGGTTTCACAGGCTAAAGTTATGTATTTCCTGGATGGATTTTTAGAGAACAATCAAGTGGCTGTACATCTGGAGGACCAAGAAAAGACTGCTTTCACCACTCCTTGGGGCACTTTTATGTACTCCAAGATGCCTTTTAGACTGATGAATGTTGGGGCCACCTTTCAGAGGGCCATGGATATAGCTTTTGTGGGAGAGAAGGACAAGTTTGTCCTTATCTACCTTGATGATATAACAGTTTACTCCAACAGTCATCAGGATCATTTGCAGCATTTGAAGAGAGTGTTTATGAAGTGTAGAAAGTTTGGGATTTTAGTAAATCCTAAGAAGTCACAGTTTGCTCTAGAAGAAGGGAAACTGTTAGGACATATTGTTTCTACTACAGGTGTCAGGATCGACCTAGAAAGAGTTAAAGCGATACATACATTGTCTGTTCCAAGATCAAAAAAGGACATTCAATCCTTTTTAGGCAAGATCAACTTTGTGAGGAGGTTTATTCCCAATTTTGCAGAATTGGTAAAACATATCAGCTCTGTTAGAAAATTATATATTACGGAGCAATGGAACACATAAAATATTGCAGAAATATAAACACAGAAAACGCATAAAACAAGAGAGACACAGATATACGTGGTTCACCCAGTATGGGCTACATCCACGAAGAAACAACTAGTCATTCCTTTTATATTATCCAGCAAACTAAAGAGATACAACCTACAGCAGATCCGCTGTAATACCCTCTTTGCTCTCAATCTCCTCTATATTCCTCACTCAGAATACAGATATACATAGACGCAATACAATTCCCTCATATATAGTGAGGGGTTGCCTTCTAGGACAAAAAACCCTAAATTAAACATAACTTCTACCGTCAGATCATCCACCTAATGAACGGCCCAAATTGACTAGAAATTACTAGACTTTTACAAGGCAATTTTACGTCTATTTTTAGCTTCGGGGGTGCTGCCCCCGAACCCCCGCCAGGGGACCGCTGGCCCCTAACCCCCGCGGCGGGGACAAGTCCCCCCCAACCCCCCCACGTGGAGGGGTGTACAGTCTTCCTGGGGTATACATCCGGCTGAAACCTTTGAATACAGAAGATAATCAGGCTCCACACCCAACAATCTCCCACTTGGAGACTGATTATAGCAACTCCACCGCTGCTTCATTTGCTAGACAATGACTCCACTTTGGACCTGACTGTTTCTCATCTTCTTCATCATAATTGAAGACCAACTGAAACTGAGCAGATTCTCAGTTTCTCCCTGGTTACAACTTTTGTTAGCATATCTGCAGGATTCTGGCTAGTGTGTATCTTTTCCAGCTTCAACTATCCATCTTCCAATGCTGACCGTATGAAATGGTACTTGAGCTGTATATGTTTAGTCCTGGAATGAAATGCAGAGTTCTTTGCAAGTTGTATGGCACTCTGGCTTTCACTGTATAACCTACCCAACTCCTGCTTCTTACCCAATTCATCCAGAAACCTTTGTAACCAAATCATTTCTTTACTAGCCTCTGTAGTAGCAACATACTCTGCTTTTGTTGTTGAAAGTGCAACAACACTTTGGATTTTTGAAACCCAACTGACAGTTGTTCCACCTACAGTAAACACATACCCTGTTGTGCTCCTCCTATTATCTCTATCACCTGCCATATCTGCATCAACATATCCCTGTAGAGCAATGTTTGAACCACCAAAACATAATGCTTGATTTGTGGTACCTCTCAAATACCTGACAATCCACTTCACCGCCATCCAATGTTCTTTTCCTGGATTGTTCATGTACCTGCTTACAACTCCCACTGCATGTGCAATATCAGGCCTTGTGCAGACCATTGCATACATTAAGCTTCCAACTGTTGATGCATATGGAACTTTAGACATATGAGCCATTTCTTCCCGAGTCTTGGGACACGCCTCCTTAATTTGAAATGGCTAGCCAAAGGTATACCAACCGGTTTTGCATTCTGCATATTAAACCTTTTCAACACCTTTTCTATTTACTCACTTTGAGACAATGTTAATTTGCGATTCTTCCTGTCTCTAGTTATTCTCATACCAAGGATTTGTTTTGCAGCACCCAAATCCTTCATTGCAAATGAGTTTGCCAATTTCCTTTTGGGCACATTTATTCCCTGCATGTTAGAACCGGCAACAAGCATGTCATCTACATACAATAACAATATAATATAGCTGCCATCATTTTTCCTTTTGAGATAAACACAATGATCAGAGTGAAATCTAGTATAATCTTGTTCAGACATAAACCTGTCAACTTTTAGATACCACTGCCTTGGAGCCTGTTTTAAGCCATACAAGCTCTTCTTCAACCTGCACACTAGTTTCTCCTTCCCTTTTACCTCATATCCTTGTGGCTGTTGCATATATATCTCTTCCTCCAAATCCCCATGGAGAAAGGTTGTCTTTACATCTAACTGCTCAGGATGCAAAGCTTTAGCTGCTACTAGACTTAAAATAGTTCTGATTGAAGTCATTTTAACAACAGGAGAAAATATTTCATCAAAATCAATACCTTTCTTCTGTGCAAACCCCTTCACCACAAGTCTAGCTTTGTACCTCTGTTTTCCTCCATCTTCTCCCTTCAGCCTGTAAACCCATTTATTCTGCAATACTGTTTTACCTGTAGGCAACCTGACTAAGTCCCAAGTCTGGTTATGTGCTAAGGAGTCCATCTCTTCTTTCATGGCTTGCTCCCAATTCTTCCTGGTTTCTACTTGCACTGCTTCTTCATAACATTCTGGTTCCCCAGAATCAGTCAACAATACATAATATAATGAAGGAGAGTATCGTTTAGGGGGTCTACTTATCCTGGTAGATCTTCTAACACTACTTTCAGGTGTTTGAAGTGCTTGTTGCTGTTGTGGTTGTTGTTATAGCTGTTGATCATTATGATTTCCAGGCACCATCACTTTTCCTTTGATATTGTCAAGCACTGTTTATTCCCTGTTTTCTTTTTCTTGTTTCTTTTCTTGCAACTGATTCTTATACAAGACCTTTTCATTGAATATTACATCTCTACTCCTAATGATTTTGTGATTTTCATAATCATATAAGCGATAACCAAAATCATTAACACCATATCCAATAAAGGTACATTTCTTTGATTTTGCCTCAAGCTTTGTTCTATTTTCTTTGTTAATGTGGACAAAGGCTTCACAACCAAAAGTCTTTAAAAATGAGTAGTTTACCTTTTTACTTGTCCATGCCTCCTCTGGAATACCACCATCCAAGGAACTTGAAGGCCCTCTGTTTATTAGATAAACAACAGTGTCTATAGCATCTGCCAAAAATTGTAAAGGCAATCCTGCATGCAATCTCATGCACCTTGCATGCTCCATGATTGTCCTGTTCATCCTTTCTGACACACCATTTTCTTGTGATGTTCCTGGAACTGTCTTCTCTCTGCGAATTCCATTATCTGAATAGTACTTATCAAACTCTTTGCTGCAATATTCACCTCCATTATCTGATCTGAGACACTTCAACCTTTTCCCTGTCTCATTTTCAACCAAAGCTTTCCATTTCTTGAAAGTATCAAATATATCATATTTATTTCGAATACAATAAATCCAGGTTTTTCTGGTTGTATCATCAATAAAAGTAACATAATAACGAGAGCCACCAAGAGATGATACCTGAGCAGGTTCCCATACATCTGTATGCACAAGCTTTAATTTTTCGCTCTTCTTTTCTTTCCCAACTCTAAGGAATCTGACTCTCTCATGTTTTCCATAAACACAATTCTCACAGAATTTTAAATCAACATGCTTCAAACCTGGTAACAAATTTCTTGAGTGAAGAATCTGCATCCCCTTCTCACTCATGTGCCCGAGCCTATGATGCCACAATGCCGTATCTTCTCCTGTAGAGGTTAAAGAATTAACAGAATTAGAAATACCATTGCATAAATACAATGTACCAACCTTTTCTCCTTTCGCTATTACCAGGGATCCTTTAGTGACCTTCCAGGTTTTATCTGTGAAAGTAGTTATGCAACCTTCACCTCCCAACTACCCTGTTGAAATCAGATTTTTCTTCAAATCTGGAACATGCCTTACCTTCTTCAATAGCCACTGATTTCCATTTTGCTGTTTTATGAAAACTGTACCCATTCCAACGATTTTACAGGGTTTATCATCACCCAATCGAACTTGTCCAAAATCTCCTTGAACATAATCATGAAAATGTTTCTTATCAGGTGTGGCATGGAATGAGGCCCCTGAATCTATCACCCAGGCATCAATAATATTTTCTAATGAAAGAATCAAAGCATCTTGCAACACATCACCTGTTACATTCGCTTCATGATTAGTTTCTTGCTGCGCATCTCCTTCTTTTCCCTTTCGAGACTTGCAGTCTTTCTTCAGGTGTCCTTTCTTCCCGCATTTCTAGCACACTATCCCCGATCTGGACTTGGATTTGCCTTTTCTTGACTTATTGCTATATCTTGGGCTCTTTCCTCTTTCCATTTTTCTTCCCCTAGTCTCTGCAGTCAAAGCATTACCTGATGTCTCAACGGAGCTTTTTCGTCGCATTTCCTCGCTAAGGATTGCACCAACAACATCATCAAACTTTAAAGTAATAGATCCAAAGATAGAGTTACTAATGGCTATAACTAAACCATTCCAAAGTTTTGGCAATGAGCACAGAAATAACAGAGCCCTAACTTCATCATCAAAATTTACCCCTACAAAACTTAACTGACTTGTAACTGTATTAAAATCATTTAAATGATCTGCAACAGATCCACCTTCTGACATCTTCATATTAAATAAACACTTCATAAGAAATACCTTATTTGAGGCCGAGGGTTTTTCATACAGTTTGGCCAATGCCGACATTAAACCCTGTGTTGTCGTTTCCTTTGAAATATTAAACGCTACCGACGCCGCTAGGCACAGCCGTATTGTTCCAAGTGCCTTTTTGTCAAGAATATCCCATTCTGTGTCTATCATACTCGTCGGCTTCTTTGTCTTTCCGCTCAATGGTAGGTACAGATCTCTCTGATACAGATAATCTTCCATCTGCATCTTCCATAGTTGGTAGTTTTGGCCGTTGAATTTTTCGACCCTAAACCTACCATCTTCCGCCATTGCTCCCACTCGAATCAGGAACCCTTCTCTCCTGCGAGTTTATAAGCCAGATAGACCTTCGGCTCTAATACCAGTTGTTAGAAAATTATATATTACGGAGCAATGGAACACATAAAATATTGCAGAAATATAAACACAGAAAACGCATAAAACAAGAGAGACAGATATACGTGGTTCACCTAGTTTGGGCTACGTCCACGGAGAAACAACTAGTCCTTCCTTTTATATTATCCAGCAAACTGAAGAGATACAACCTACAGTAGATCCGCTGTAACAACCTCTTTGCTCTCAATCTGCTCTATCTTCCTCACTCAGAATACATATATACATAGACGCAGTACGATTCCCTCATATATAGTGAGGGGTTGCCTTCTAGGGAAAAAAACCCTAAATTAAACATAACTTCTACCGTTAGATCATCCGCCTAATGAACGGCCCAGATTGACTAGAAATTACTAGACTTTTACAAGGCAATTTTACATCTATTTTTAGCTTCGGGGGCGTTGCCCCTGAATCCCCGCTGGGGGATCGCTGGCCCCCGGACCCCCCAGTCGGGGGGGATTAGCCCCCCCGGACCCCCACGGGGGGGACAAGTCCCCCCCGTGCCCCCTCGCGTGGAGGGTTGTACAGTCTTCTTGGGGTATACATCTGGCTAAAACCTTTGAATATAGAAGATAATCAGGCTCCACACCCAACAAACTCCATGTTGAAAAAGGGATCAGAGATTAAATGGACTGATGCAACAAGAAAATCTTTTGAATCCATCAAAAGAGCTATTATGGAAGCTCCCACTTTAATCAGCCCAGACTATAACAAGGAGTTCCATATCTTCTCCTTTGCTTCCTGTGACACCATTGCAGCAGTCTTGTTGCAGAAGGATGATGAAGGAACGGAGCACCCAGTGGCCTTTTTCAGCAAAACTTTGAGGGATGCTGAAGTAAAATATGACATTATTGAAAAACAGGCCTATGCTCTTATCAAGTATTTAAAGGCATTTCGAATCTACATTCTGCATTCCAAGGTGATTGCCTATGTACCCTCTTCTTTAGTAAAGGATGTCCTAACGTAGCCAGATGTTGATGGAAGAAGGGCTAAATGGATTGCAAAGCTCATTGAGTTCAACATAGAATTCAAGCCCACCAAGCTTGTCAAAGGCTAGGGCCTTGCTCAGCTGATGGCTGAAGAAAATTGCAGAATGCTGGACATAAATTGCATGGGTAAAAATTCAGATGTTGAACAGAGAGGGGAAGCAATAATGGAACAAGGGCAGAGCCAATCATTGGATGAGAATTTGGTTTCTTGTGATTGGTATTCCAATATAGCTCATTCCCTGTTGAAGCTAGAAGTCCCTCCAGGGCTTAGCTCCAGTCAAGCCAGAATCATCAAGCTCAGAGCAACCAAGTTTGGTATTATTAAGAACCTGCTTTTTTGGAGGGACCCATTTGGAATCCTCTTGAGATGTTTGGATAGGGAACAATCTGTGGAAGTCATGCACCAGTTTCATTCCAGCATTTGTGGAGGACATCATTGTTAGAAAACCACAGCCCACAAGATCCTAAGAACTGGATATTGTTGGCCCACTCTATTCTCTGATGTGTTTTCATTTGTAATATCTTGTGACATGTTCCAGAGATTTGCAGGAAGGCAACAGCTGAAGTCTTTGCCCCTAAAGCCAATACATACCAGTGGCCCTTTCTAGCAGTGGGGATTGGATTTCATAGGGGAAATTAATCCACATTCCAGTGGCCAGCACAGATGGATCCTAGTAGCCACTGATTATTTTACCAAATGGATCAAAGCCATCCCCACTAAGAAAGAAAATCACCAGATTGTCATGAAGTTCTTGACAGAAAACATTTTCACCAGGTTCGGCTGCCCAAACAAATTGGTTACAGACAATGCGGCAGCTTTCAGGGCAAAAGAGTTGGTGGACATGTGTGACTCAATGGGCATTAAACTAGTGCATTCCACCTCTTATTATCCTCAAGGTAATGGCCTAGCAGAATCATCCAATAAAAGCCTGGTAAGGATAATCAAAAAGCTGTTGGAAGACAACAAAAGGAGCTGGGATTCTAAACTGAAGTTTGCATTATGGGCTGACAGGGTGACCACAAAGAAATCCATAGGGAATTCTCCATTCAAGTTGGTATATGGCACTGAGGTTGTTTTCCCAATTCAATTGACCCTCCCTGTGGCCAAATTCTTGCAAGAAGAACAGAACGAGGAAAGTGACATGGCAAGGAGGATTAGTGACTTGGCTGAAGTTCATCAGATCAAAGATCAATTGATTGAGAAGTCTGCAGTACACCAAAGGAAAGTCAAGGAAGCTTTTGACAGAAAGGCAAAGATGGACAATTTTCAGGTTGGGGACTAGGTTCTCAAATGGGATGCACTGAAAGAAAAGAAAGGAAATCATGGTAAATTCGATGCTCTGTGGACAGGACCGTTTGTCATCTCTCAGGTCCAGGGGAACAATACTTTCATGCTGCAAAGTTTGGAAGGAGAAACAATTTTTGATGGCCCAGTCAATGGGCAATTTTTGAAAGTTTATTTTGTTTAAGGCTTTCAGGCCTTTGCATTGTAAATATGTTCTTTTACAGTTTTTAGTGTAGGCTTAAATAGACTCCATGCCCAATGGAATACTAGGCAATGTTTTTGATCTTGTTTTTAGGTAGAAGGCAGTGGTCTACAGTTCTTGAAACCTCATAGGGAGGATTTCATCCCCAGAAGGAGCCAGTGTTAGCCCTCAGGTTCAGCGCTGACTCTCTGAAGTTTGAAAAGGAGGCTCGGTTTGCTTTGTTCTGCTTAAAGGGGCCCCACCTGGGTCATTTTTCCCTTCTCCTCTCACCCCGCTCACATTTTCCCCTTCCGATTTCCTAAATTAACCTTCTAGCCTGACAAAATCCCCCTTTTTGGCCTTAGCCCCAAGTGCAAAGCCAAAGTACCCATAAAACCAAACTATATGCCCTTGCGCGCTCATAAAACGCCTCACCACATCCCCACCGTTGATCTTCTCCCGCCAATCCAACGGCCCATATGCATCCCGATAAAGGCAACCTGCCCGATCGGCCCCCACCGTTAGATCACCTCCGCCAGATCTGACGGTCCTCGCTCATATCGCACGGGCAACTAGCGCAAACAATACCCGCGCGATATGAGCAGTATTTCTCTCTCCTTCGTTGCTATGTGTCATTCGTTGAATGGAATCACACGACTTCCGACAATTACTGCTTACCGCCTAAGGCCCGCGCGATGAAAACCATTACCACTCAGGACAAACCACTCCCGCTCACTATCGCCCGCACATCTTCGCCGCCCGATAACCGTCCAATCTACCCATTGAAGATCCAACGGCCCGGATAGGTCCTGCTCTCACCATGACCGATAGCCTCTGTAAATTGATCTCTGCCACACATTCTCTCGGATCCGACGGCCACCATTCATGATCATCCTAGCCGTTCATCTACCCATGCACTCCATCCCCATGACCAGTCTGATCCCAACAACCGAATTAAACAGAGAGCATGGCCAAATGGAGAAAAGGACACGACACGACTCAGCAACCGAATTTAATAGTTATGGCACTCCTCTGTCATGATCAATTCAACCACCTGAAGGACAACATAGTACTAGAACTAATGGAGTTTTCGTAACAGAGAAAGCAACTACATTTGAAGACGCTATCAGACAGTTAATAGTGGTTGGTGGTCAATTAATACCACCCATCCCTAAATGGCTGAGAGCCATTGTAATAATAAATTATAAATAACCTAAAGAAAGAGGTAACAATGGTTGGAATTTGATGGAAGGTTCAACTTCTGGAGAGTATAGACACTCTGTAACTTGCAGCGTCTCATCTTCATTTTCAGCAATGCAGGTTTCTTTTACTGTTACATGCTCACTGTCCATTTCTTCTCTGTTCTAAGCTTGTAGTTATGGCGTCGTATTCATGATTGCTTCCATATTTAATACCAGATAACTGTCATCTTATCTCTGTATTGAAATATTGAATGCATCAGTGAGTAGGCCACTTAGGTTTCTTCTGTGTCTGATGCAAAACAACTGTCATCTTGTCTTTGCATTGATAGATTAGATCTACAAGTTTCTTTACTAGTTGCAGCTAGCCATCACATGGTTGTGTATATCTGCTGGTGTGGTCAGTATTCTCCATATTCACCTAATTCCCAAACTGTTGAGCATTGGTGGTCTAAAGTCTTGTAGTTTGTGGGTGTTCATGCATGTCTGGAGTGAAAACAGAGTAGAAGTGGTTATCTAGCTTGAACCAAACCATCATCCCTTCTAATAAACTTCTACAAAAATAGTTTAATTTATATGTTACCAGGCATCTTCGAGCTACAACCTAGGAGATTTTCTTGGAGCTCTAACAGGAACCTAGGAGGCCGGGTCATGTCATAGTAGCTCTCTATCTCATGTTTACCTTGATAGGTTGATGAAAGTGGGTAAATGTGTGAGGGGTAGTTACAGATTGGTATTAGAGCATGGTTTAATACTTGGAATAGATGGGTGAAATGTGTGTGTCATGCATGCATGTCAATGTCTATGTGGTTGTTATGCATGCATTTTCATGGTTATGGTTATCGTGAATGGGGTCATTGTATGCAATTTGTGTTATCATGCATGGTTTCGGTACATTGATATGATTATGTATATACATGTATTGTGCTAATCTAGACTAATTTTGCAGATGAGATAGCCTCCCCTAAACTTCATTGAGGTTTGTTGATTATGTTTGTATTTGGTTTATCCAACATGGTATGTTTGCAGGAAGAAGAGGATTAAATATGACTAAAAAAATGGTGGATTACAGTTCATGAGACTCCCCTTACAGATAAAATGAGCAACCAAGTGATGAGTACTCTATGAACCTAACAGAGACCTTGAGAAGTTGAAAGGAAAAAATCAGAAGTTGCAAAGTAGATAATGACAGGATCATCCAGTCATAGGAAATAGTCATCCTTCAGAGTTTGTCAGATTTTCTGTAGTATACCTAGGGGGGATAGTATGGGGTACAGAGGGAGGCACCCAAGGGAATAATGTAATAATGGGATGGACCATAGTAATAAATAAAGTGGTTAACCCGTATCATGTAAGAGACCACAAGTATTTAGCAATAATGTAATAAGCCCATTGTATTAGATAGATGGTATTGAGGGAACCATGGTAATGATGTATGAGGCCTATATAGAGGCTAGAGACTCCCCATTGAGAGATGTCAAGGAATATTGTATGGACAAACATATGAACTGTGGAGTGTTCTCCTTCCTTAAGGAGTGAATGTATGGTGTTTCCCTACCTTAAGGGTTTGATCAATAAAGAAGCATTTCTATCTATATTCAGATATTGTTATTTCTAGTGATTATTTACAGTTATTGGGTATATTGGTATCATTTCATATATTTGCAGGTCAGATCTATAACATTTTCAGAGATAGGGGCAACCACAAATTAGTTATGGATAGGAGGACATGACAAATGGGGCATATGGAAATAGGTATCATGGTGGGCACAGGTCAAACAAAGATTACTTGGTCAATGATGGCGGGTTCTTGGATACACCTGATAGGAGAGGCAATGAACATGGGTTCTACTCTAGTTCTAGTTTAGACAGGTATCATGGTCATCATCACTATCATCCTTATAGGAGCAATGACAGAGGATATTTGTCGGATGAGTTCAAGAAATCCAAGCCACCTACATTCGATGGAGAGTTAAAGAAACCAGAAGATGCAGAGGCATGGTTACTTGGGATGAAGAGGTCTTTTGAGATGCAAGAGTACACACAGAACATGAAGGCTAGGATAGCTATTTTCAGTTCAAAGGGAAAGCAAACATTTGGTGGGAAGATGTGAAGCGTTGTAGAGACATCACGAAAAAGGAGTTGAGTTGGCATGAATTCAAGAGACTCTTCAGGAAGAAGTATTTGTCAGAAAGGTAATATGATAGAAAGGCCAAGGAGTTTTATGAGCTAAATATGGGATCAATGATAGATGAGGAGTACATGACTAAGTTCTTGGAGTTATTGAGGTATGTGCCATATCTTAAGGATGAGAAGACAAAAGTTTAGAGATTTATCAGTGGACTGTCATTAGCATTTAAGGATCAGATTGAGTATGATGAGCCTCGGTCACTGGAAGAAGTCATTGGGAAGTTGAAACACTGTTATGAGCAATCGAAGCGTAAGACTGAGTCTAAGAAAGGTATGAAAGGGAATGATAAGACTAAAGGTAAATGGAAACTGAAGCGAACAAGGCTGTAGGATGCATGTGAGAAAGAGAATGTTGTTAGAAGTTTAATGCAGTTGAGAAGGGACATGGATCACAGCTTGGAGTGCAACAAAATATAGGTGATGGTAGGAAACAATTGCAGTGATGGATATCTGGCAAGGAGCATATCAAGAATGATTGTCTGTCGTAAAAGGTAGTAGACCTCATATCTACAGTGCTCAGGAGGTGCAAACAATTAGGGATTTTGGGCAAAGCATTCCTTGGATTTATGTAGCATTGGATAACAGGCAAGCGGATCACCAGGTATCTATTATTGAGGTGTAAGGTAAGCTCTGTGATAGAGTTGTTTCTATTTTGATTGACCCTAGATCTAATTATAGTTATGTTAACCCTGACCTAGTGGATAAGTGTGGTTTGAGAAAAGAAGTGCATGCAGAGTCTTGGTTGGTGCAGTTGGCTACAGGTACTAAGAAAAGAGTTCATCATTGGGTAAGAGCTTGTGCATTTGAGTTGAATGGTATGCCTACATCAACGCATCTGAATGTACTTCCATTATGATCATACATTATGCTTCTGGGTATGGATTGGTTGTACCTTCATAGGACTAAGGCAGACTATTGTGAAAAGGCTATTGAGTGCTTGGATGACAATGGAAAACAAAGAATCTTGCAGGGAAAGAAGAAACCTACATCAGTGAGGATGGTTACAATGATGCAAGCTAAGCGCAGTTGCAGGAAAGGGTGTTTATTATTTGCAGTGTATTTTTCCAGTGATAAAAGTAAGGATGTTGAGCATGCAAAAGTATCGAAGAGGTATCTGATTTTGCATCAGTTTTAGGATATATTTCTAGCAGATATTTCAGAGTTACTGCATCATAAGGAAGTGTACTTTTCTATTGAGTTGGTACTAGGAGCAATACCAACGTCAAAGGCACCTTACAGAATGAGCAATCTGGAGTTAGTGTCATGAAGTTGCAGTTGAAGGAAATGCTTGACAAGGGATACATTAGGACAATTGTATCACCTTGAGGCACACCAATGTTGTTTGTGAAGAAGAATGATGGTACTCTCAGGTTATGCATTGACTACAGGCAGTTGAATAAGGTGATGATCAAGAACAGATACCCTTTGCCAAGGATCGATGACTTATTTAACCAGTTGAAGGGAGCAGTAGTGTTATCGAAGATTGATTTGAGATCATGATATCATCAGGTACACGTCAAAGAAGAGGACATCTACAAGATTTCTTTTCGGACAAGGTATGGGCATTATGATTTTGTTATGGTTCCTTTTGGTTTGACTAATGATCCAACTACTTTCATGTGTTTGATGAATATTGTGTTGCGCCCTTATGTGGACAAGTTTGTGATTGTATTCATTGATGATATACTAATATATTCTAAGAATGAGGAAGAGCATGTTGAACACTTAGTAACAATATTGAGATTTCTAAGAGAGCATCAGTTGTATGCCAATATTAGTAAATGCATTTTCTTCCAGATAGAGGTACATTACTTGGGACATGTTATTTCCAATGAAGGAATAATAGTGGATCCAAAAAAGATCAGAGCTATCATGGAATGGGAAGCTCCTAGAAATGTGGATGAGGTCAGATCATTCAAGGGGTTAACAGATTACTACAAGAGGTTCATTAGGAACTTCTCACGAATATTCTATCCTATTACATCACTGTATGAGTGGAGTTGTAACATTCCTATTAGTTGGAGTGATCCAGTGAATAGGGTATCGATTGGAGCGTACATGTTGGTAGGGATGGAACAAGAAATGCATGTTATCAAGAAGAATCTAAAGGCAACACAGGATAGATAGAAGAGTTATGCAGATCAACACAGGGTATTTAAGGAGGTTCAGGTCGAGGAGCATGTGTATTTGCGCATCAAGCCCAAGAATAACTCCTTGAGTATTAGATCATGTGCCAAGTTGGCACCTTGGTATTGTGGTACTTCGAGATTCTTGAGAGGATTGGACTAGTGGCCTACACACGTGGCACTACTTCCGACAATGAAATTCCATGATGTTTTCCATGTTTCATTGCTAAAAGATATGTGAAGGATGTTGATCATGTGTTTGATTGGTCTGTATTGCAGGTTGATCTAGAAGGATAATTCCAGCTGAAACCTCAGTGCATATTGCAAAGGAAATAACTCATGCCCCGAAACCGAGCAATCGAGCAAGTTAAAGTGTAGTGGAAGCACTTTGGGCCCGCTAAAGCTACATGGGAGATGGTATCAGCTGTAGGCTATGTATCCTTCATTGTGTTTCGGTTTAGCAAAAGAGTTTTGGTATATGTACATATTTATGTATGGTTGTTATTGTAAATACTGTAACGAGCTGAGTTATAAAGCTCCAATAAGCGGTATGGTTGTCATGTTGTCATGTTTGTCATGTTGGTTTTCCTTTTGAGAAGGTTCATTGTAGATACTGCATCGAGCTAAGTTATAAATCTCCATGGGACGTATGTTTTGGTTTTCAGTGGTTTGAGAGTCATAAGGGTCATAGAACATCGAGGACGATGTTCCCTTAAGGGGGAGAAGTCTATAACAACCTCGAGTTAAAAGTTCATGTAATAAAGTTAATAAAGGTGAAATAAGACCAAGGTCATAGGACATGTATTCCAAGCTGAATGTTGGGCACAACATCGTAGTGGGTGTTCATTTGATTTATTATGGCTAAGGAAATTGGCAAAGAGTCATTAATTGACATTTTATTTATGAAAATAAAGGAAAATGGGAGAAAACATATATTAAAGGTCACATGTTTGTATTAGAGGAAAATTGAAGGAAAAATGGAGGAAATTGAAGAAAATAGAGGCCTTAATAATAAAAAGGCTTCTGAGGATCAGTTGAGTTTTGGAGCTCTCTCTCTATTCTATCATACTATTGCACACCTAGAGAATTAGTGGAGAACTCTAGCATTGGAGAAAGGAAGGCAAAGGAAGGACAAGGAAGCAAAGGAAAGCAAGGGAAAAACAAGGAAAAGTTGGATCAAGTAGCTTCAACAAGAATACTTGTAGGTAACAACTTGCATGTGTGATTGCCTAGCTGGTTTCTGAATGCATGTGTGTATTTGGTTCTCTTGCTATCATTGGCATGGGTTTTTCCAGGTGTGACAATGGTTTCAACCTTGCTTTCCCATTTCTGGATAGCCATGGTTTGATGGAGTTTTATTATTTGGTTGAACTTTGGATTGCCAGATGGTTCTGGAACTAGGTGAGGTGGTCTTAGGAAAATTCCCAAGGGCCTAGGAATCCCTTGACCAGTTTTGGCAGGATTGCAGTAAATCTTGAGGGTGGAGACATGCAAATTCCTCAAGGTATTGGTGAAGAAATTCTGAGGCATCCAAGCTTGTTTTGGGCCTAGTTATCCCTTGAATGGTTTTGGCTGGATTGTGGTAAAGCCTGGTTGTTTATGTGTTTGTTTTAGGCCTAAGAATCCCTTAACCAGTTTTGGAGGGATTACGGTAATAACTAAGGGTGGATGTGGTTTAATCTCTGGGAAGCCCTGTTTGTTTTTGTCTTGAGTTCCACATTCATGCTTGGAATATGGCACGGGGCTGATTGGTTGAAAGAAAGATTTGATTGAGCCAAATGTATGGTCGGGTGGTACGTAGAAGTCCCTGACTTGGTTTGCTTTTGCATATGTTAATAAGAGCTCTTTTCCTCTTGTATTTCATGAGTAATTGTGATTGTTATTATGTATCTTTAATGGCTATCATGGTTATTATTCTGGTTATATGTTGGTTATAACCATGGTTCTATAACAGGTTCTAGTTATGGCTCTTGACATGTTTTGATTTGTTGATGAATGGTTATTGAATGCATGAGGTAATAGATGTTAATGCAACTATTATGAGAGGGAATTATAACTTCTTGATCATTCTCAGATAATATCAGAACCCTATGTCTAAATATGCATTCATGACCTGTAGATTACATGTTCTCAATATGGTTGACGAAATGACTGTCATGATTATGCCTAGTTAGGTCAAGTATCTGACTAAAGTTTGAATGTTTATCTTTGTTTTCATGTAATTTATGCATCTGAGAAGTTACAAGAAGTTCATGGAAGTGGTATGGAGGTTGACCTAGAATCTAGGATTAGAATCTGGGACCACATGCTCCTAACTATAAAGTTTGGGTTGCAACCACATGGATGTAAGCTTGTGCATGCAATTGGAGGCTTCCAACTGCATGGAGGCCTTTTTGTGGGTGTGGTTGAGGGTCCAGGGTAGAGAAGGAGGGGTCCAACTCAAGGTTTGGCCACCTTGGATGGTTTCTCAACCCCTGAGTGTCCTGTAGCACCTGTAGGATGTTGTGAAAGGTCAGTTTGTCGTTAGTTGTTGGCCCCACTTCCTTAATGTGACCTAAGAGGTCAGGTCATTGCATAGTAGCTCTCCGTTGCATGTTTACCCTGACAGGCAGGTGAAAGTGGGTAAATGTGGGAGGGGTGGTTACATGTAGCTATCACACATTTCAAATAGAATTACACAACAAAATAAGGAAACCATAAGGAATTTTTTTTGTTTTTTTGTTTTGTTTTGTTTTTGTTTTTGTTTTGTTTTGTTTTTGTTTTTGTTTTTTTTGTTTGTTTTTTTTTTGCAGTGGTAACGATATTTCCATCGTAGATTGATGAAGAGGGTAATGAGGACTTATACACGGCCATAGACATGTCAAAAGTATCCCAAATTAAGGAGGTAATGCAACAAATTACAGATATAGCCATAAATACATAGATGCAACAAAAATAACACTTCCATTTCATTAATATCAAAATACTGAAATATGCTTACAAATAGAATGGAAATAAACTAGCTCAGGCGATGGTAGCTTATCTTTGAGAAGAGATGTGGCGGCTACATGCCTTTGAATTATGTTACAATGAGACTCAAGGGCCTATTTTATTATTGAGAAATAAAGGAAAACCCTAAACAACCAAACACCCAACCCCAAGAAATGGAACACCAAGAGTTTGTGAGCCTCGTTGGGGTTAGTTGGGCAACAAACTTCTCGGGGTCGTAACTTGGTCATATTATATCCGTTTGGCCCGTACGATACCTTGTTGGAAAGGTTTCTCTGAGTACTACATGATTTGCGGTAAGCCCATGCTATTAGCAATGGGCTTGCTGCGAACCTAAAAAACATTGTTTAGGGGGTTTAAATTGCTCCGGAAGTTCAGGACCCAAAAAAATGTTAAAAATAGTAAATGCTGCAATAAACAAGGAAACAAATGAAACTAAATGGAGTTCTAGGTGGAATAGGCAGGTGGCCACCAATATCCACCTGGATCAATCCTCCCTCCTAGGAAGCAATGGTCCCCATTGTGTGCAGAGCCTCCATGAGGTGAGGAAATTTTTGTTGAACCTGGTCCCTAGTGAACCACTTGCCCTGTTGAAGGAGTTAACCTGCTTTGACAACTCGATATAGTTGGATCCTTTGTTGGTGATTGATCTGTGTGTCCATGATCTGATCAGTTGTGGCCTCTTCCATGCAGTTTAGGTTTAGCTTTGTTGGTGTGAGTTGTTCTGTAATGTCGGATGTGTCCAACAATGGTGGAAAATATGGCCAAAGGCAGTTTACATTGAACACTGGGTGCAGAACAAGGAATGGTGGAATGCTAAGCTCGAAGGAATTTTCCCCTACAGACTTGGTGATGGTGTATGACCCATATCAGAGCGGGAAAAGCTTGCGGTGGGGTCCAACAAGGTGCTCCTTCTAGAAATGTGACCAAACTTTGTCGCCCACCTAGAACTTGGGCGACACTCGATGTTGATCATGGCGCTACTTGTACTTAGCATTGGAATTATACAATATATAATGGAACTACTGGTGGATGTTTTGAATGCGCTCAATGAATTTGTTAGCCCTGTTGGCTTCAGACTAGACGTGAGCCGAATTTGCTAGAGTAGCTGCAAATGGTATGACCGCATTAATGGGACATAATGGCTGAAATCCCAACCCTACTTGAAAGTGGCTATGGCCTGTTGAGCAATGAAGAGCTCTGTTGTAGCTGTGCTGGACATAAGGGAGGCTTTCATCCCATATGTGTGGATGCTTCAAGTTGTACATGCGTGGAATCTGCACGACCATCCTGTTGACAACCTCTGTTTGACCATCAGTTTGGGGGTGGAAAGTCATGGAATTAGTAATTTTGGTATCTAGCATCGACCAAAGACTTTATCAAAATGCACTTAGGAATATGTTGTCCCAATCTGAGATAATGAACTGTGGGATCCCAAAGTGTACCCACACTCACTCAAAGAAGATCTTAGCAATGGCCTCTGTTGTGATACTCTTCTTGTAGGCTGCCATGATGGCCATCTTAGAGAATTTGTCGATGACCACGAAAACATAGTTGTTCCCGTGCTTAGTAGAAGGAAGGCCCGACATGTAATCCATGGAAATGGATTCCCAAGGCCGACTAGGAGTAGGTGGAGCAATATATAGGCCTTGCTTCTTGATGGTTGGTTTGGCAATGTACTTCCTGTTATAGCACCATTTACCACTCTTGGTATATATGATGCTTTGTTTATGGCCTAGGGAAATCCCTCCTTCCAGACGTGGTCCAAATATATAAAAAACAGTGTTTTATTCCTTATATGCTACTTTTCCCTGAGCTAAAAGTGTGTACACACGGGTTAGTTAATACCTAACCCGCGTATATGTATTAAAACACTTAAAAAATGAAATTTCCTTAATTTTGGGCAGAGTTCACGGGTTTTACCTGTTTATTACCTCCGATTGCCCATGGCCCAACTGTTTCCCAACTAAAAAACTAATTGGGAGAGGTATAAATAGACCTCTATGGGAAGGCCTTAAGGAGAGGAGAAGAGATAGAGTTATTATACTGAGATTATCCTGACTGAGTCTGATGAATCCCTGTGCCTCATGCACTTCCCCAAGCTTCAGGAAACCCTTGTTTCCTTGATTATAGATATCCTTCCTTTTGCTTGAGATATCATGGTGTTGGTGATGGAAGAATATTGTTGAAGGCTGGGATAGGACGAATCCGAAGGATAGTTCCACTTGGAGCCAGAGAAAGACTCAAGTGAATTCTCTCCATGTTATTTATAGCTTATTGCAATAAAAGAAATGTTGTCTTGTTTATGAAATTAACTATGTCTATGCATCAAATTATGTTTTAATTCATATATGAATGTCATTTTGATGTATGATCAATCATTTGTTTATATGATATAAAGTCAATTTCATGAATATGCTTTACTTCTATACTACTATGTATATTCGAATTGAATGATTTTTGGGTTTGAAGAACATTGGGAGTTGCAGAGGGTCTGAACCCCATGGGACCTACTCGAACGAAGGAAATCCGGGTACGGTCACTCTTATGTAGTTTGATAATATAAGCATCTTGCCTGAGCTGTTTGAGTATTTCTTGTTGTAGTTTGCTTATGCTCTATTGGGGTTCTAACCCAAAGCCCTAGGGTGCTTTCACCCGAAACACTTCTCAACATCCTGACGAAGGTTCAACCAATAAAAGTACTTTTGCAGTACTGCCACTGTTTTCTCTACTACGAAATGTCCAGCGACCCGACTGTAGTGCGCCTCCAAAATCATCTTGGCATGCTCTCTTTAAGGAACATATATGTGTCCCAGGTGGCATAACAGTGCATCTTGGAGGTGAAAATTGGGAACTTACTTACGTTCCACGAGTGTTTGGTGTGTGCTGTCAAATTCTAGATTGCTCTTGTAAAGATGTAGCCACCCCAGAGTCTCGTGTCCATTAGAGTCAAGCAAAGTGATCAACACCATGAATGGTGGTTAGCTGAGGTAGTTTGCAACGTTATTGGTGCTACCCTTCTTATATTTAATGTTCAAATGGAACTGTTGCAGGTATGTGGAACATTTCTGATGGTGCTAGTTCTGCAACTTCCCTTGTGTCTGTATGAACTGGAAGGGTATGTGGTTTGTGTGGATGACTATTTCCTTCTCCATAATGTAATGCTTCCATTGACGACATAACTGCACAATGGAATACATTTCTTTGTCATAAGTGGGATACTTTCGTGCTGTGTCTGAAAGCGTCTCACCGTGGTAAGCCACTAGATGCCCCTGTTGAGTAAGAACTGCACCAATAGCATAGTCAGAGGTGTCTTTCTCAATCTCAAATGGTTGTTGTAGGTCTGGTAATGTGAGCACTGGTGCAGAGCAGAGATGATGCTTCAACTTGGAGAAAGCCTTCTGGTGGGTTTCAGACCAGTTTTTTTTTTTTTTTTTTTTTTCTTCGCTCCGCCCTTGGTTACTTGACTTAAAGGCCAAGTGATATGAGAGAACCCCAACACAAACCTGTGGTAGAAATTGGCAAGACCTAGAAAGCTGCGAAGCTCTGTTAGAGTGGTTGGGGTTGGCCAATCCTGAATAACTTGTATCTTGGCTGGGTCCACATGCACACCCTTCTCATCAATGATGTACCCCAGATATTGAACCTGGGTCATGCCAAAAGTGCATTTCTCCAAATTGGCACACAATTTGTGTTGTCGCAAGGTTTAAAGGACCTGTCGAATATGGTGGAGGTGTTCTTCCCAACTCTTTATAAATATCAAGATGTCATCTAAATACACCACCACGAATGCATTGGTGAAGGGTCGCAAGATGTCGTCCATCAATATCATGAAGGTTGCGGGGGCATTCGTCAACCCGAAAGGCATGACCAACCATTCGAAAAGGCCCTCCTTGTATTTGAAGGCAGTCTTCCACACATTGGAGGGTTCGATATGCACCTGGTGATAATCGAAATTCAAGTCAAACTTGATGAAATATTTGGTCCCCTTTAGCTAGTCCAGAAGGTCATCAATCTTTGGGATTGGGTACCTATTCCAGATAGTGATCTTGTTCAGCGCCCAATAGTCAATACAGAATCTCCAGGTCCCATCCTTCTTTTGTACCAATATAATTAGGCTCCCACAAGGTGATGAGCTTGGCCTGATGTGCCCTTTCTGCAACATGCTCTTGAATCTGCCTCTTGATATCATCGTTCTCCAGAACAAAGCGTCAATAGATCGGTTCATTGGGTAATGACACGCTCGAGGTTAGATCGATGGAGTGCTTAACCTGACAGTGCAGAGGTACCCCTGTAGGTGAGGTGAAAATGTCCTTGTACTCCTCCACGACCTTGTCCATCTGTTGCTGCTGTGCAGAGGATCCCTATTTAGAAGTCGTGGCCACAATATTCTTCTTGCCCTAGGGGAGAACCATAAGGAAAACAAATTTATAGGTCTGGGAAATGATCTTACTGCATTGCTTTGTAGTGATCAAAGAGATGACGGTAGGTGGGCCTACCTCCGGTAACCTGTACAACTTATTACCTAAAGTAATAATCACAAAGCGAGGTCTAGATTCATATACAACAAGCCACTTCCATAAGTATGGTTGTCCTGATAATACATCACAAAATTGAAGAGGAGAAACATCACACAATACCTCATTCATGAAGGGCTTGATGTTGTAGGGAAGGCGACACTTCTGGCTGACGCGAAGATATCGTCCTTGGTGAAGCCACCCGATGGTGTATGATTGCGGATGTGTTTTAGTCAGTAGGCCCAGCAACATCATGACCTCTGCTAAAATGAGGTTCTTTTGGCTCCCACTGTCGACAATGAACTGCAATGAAGAACTCGTCACCCACATCTGTGAGTGGAAGAGGCGTCCCACCTCCTCTGTATCTTCAGGATCATTCTTCTGGATCTTGGTGGTGGCCATATGAACTGGTCTCTGCTTTAATGATCTGTTTCTCTTTGTCATTCCCATTGTCGGTTTCTGTCTTAGAGTAAAAACATGCGTCTGATTCAGAAGCCTTCAACTTGACCACCAATGACTGATTGGCACGACACTCACTTGTGTTGTGAGTGGAGCTCATATGAAATTCACACCATTTTCCATGTCCTTCTTTGTCTTCGTGGGGTTGTTAGTTGCTTGCAACTTTAGCGGGTTTTCTTGGGTCACCCCGCCTTGGATTTGTCCTTTGCTATATTGTTTTGGGGTACCTTTTCCTATCTTCAGATTTGCAGCTCCAAAGTCTCGTTTATTCTGTTTAAACTTCTGCTCAATATTGACAGCGTATTAGTACGTCATGTCGAGCAAGGAGATGTCCAAGAACTCCATCTCATCCTGGATGAACTTGTGTAGGCAGTCACGATACTTGAATACCAAATGTTGCTCTGAATCCTTGATACCTAGCTTCGTGTGAAGGGTATGGAAAACATTTGTGAACTTTGGCACATCTTGGTCCCTTCCCTGCAGTAGTGTAGTCCACTTTATGTATTTATCTTCATAGCTCTCGACAGGGTAATATTGTTCCTTGATGGCGTCTTGGAAAGAATTCCAAGTGGGTGCGGTTGAAAACAATGAGGATTCCCTCTTGTCCTTTTGTTCACAGTAGGTTTCCCACCAGTCCTTGACGTATGGGGCGGCTTTGAGAAGTGAAAAAGTAATCTTTTCCCGATTGGAAAAGTCATGAAATGAAAAATATCCTTCCAACAGATTTAACCATTTATCTACGACATCTGCATCTATCTGGCCCTCAAATATGGGAATATCAAAGTTAACTTATACCTTAAAAGGAGTGGCACCTCCAGAGTGGTTGCTGGATGAAGATGCATTGCCTGTGGGTAGTCGTCGAAGGATCTGGGAAAAGTTATCCATCATCGTGTTCCTCTGTCGCTCGAGGGCTTCCTCGAGCAATATTTTGAAAGGATCTCCTGCCCCCTCATCTTTATTTTCTTTCACCATGGGAGGCCATCAGGGTTTGCGAGGCTGGTCTTGCAAAGGTTCAACCAGTTCGAGCCCTAACTCCTTATACCTTGACCTCGTTGGGGACATGCAAAGAAAAATAGAGAAAGAAAAGACTGCTCTGATACCACTGATCCTAACTTAAACAAGAATGAAACAAATTATAGATATAACCAAAAATACAAAGATGCAGCAGAAATAACACTCCATTTCATTAATATCAAAATACTAAAATATGCTTACAAATAGAATGGAAATAAACTAGCTCAGGTGATGGTAGCTTATCTCTGAGAAGAGATGTGGCAGCTATATGCCTTTGAACTGTGTTACAATGAGGCTCAAGGGCCTATTTATTATTGAACAACAAGGGAAAATCTTAAACAACTAAAACCCTAACCCCAGGAGATGGAACACCAAGAGTTTGTGGGCCCTGTTGGGGTTAGTTGGGCAACCAACTTCCCGGAGTCGTAACTTGGTCATATTATCTCCGTTTGGCGCGTACGATACCTTGTTAGAAATTTCTCTCAGAGTACTATAGGATTTGCAATAAGCCCATGTTGTAGTTGCTGCAGACCTAAGAAAACACCTTTTAAGGGCTCAAAACTGCTCCGGAAGTTCAGGACCCGAAAAAATGCTAAAACTAGTAAATGTTGCAATAAAAAAGGAAACAAATGAAACCGACTGGAGGTCCAAGTGCAATAGGCAGGTGGCCACCAATATCCACCTTGATTATCATCCCAAAAGTAAAAAATTCCTCCCATTTATGTGAGCTCAAGTCTATTTCACTTTGCATCTACATTTACAAGTTGATAGCAAAATTGATAACCTTATGGATCAAGCTACTTCTTTAAAAATATGCATCCCAATAGTTAATGTATTTTCTAGGAGGGAGGTACATTTAAGATGCCATAAGAACTATCTAAGAAGTGTTGTGTTAGTAAATTAAGGGCACAAGAAGGCCTTTATCACAAAAGTCATTCTGCTCAAGGCCCTCAATCACATAGGTTGGTCATACATAAAAATAATTCTTATCTAGGTAGGATTCTCAATCAAGATGATTTAGTAGATGGATGCATGCTTCAACTAGGTTGTGAATGTTGTTTTAATTAAAATTTTATCCTCAAATTCCATCCATCCCTCAAGGGGACTTTGACAAGGCTTCCTCCTCCCACCAATGTTATTCCTACTAGTAACAAAGTGTGTAACATCCCAATTGCTTATCCTCATGAATGAAATGTAAATACTTTTATAAAAAAAGAGGGATGAGAGAGGGACAAAAATTCCATTGCTCGAGGAAGGAAATTGCTTGAGGGAATTGTTGTTTTAAATAATCAGTCTTGTTTGGTTGAGTGAGGTGATTATGCCATAAATTAACTAGTAGAAAAGGGACAGGGGCAGGTGTCCTTTGACTCCCTTAGCATGTAAGAAGAAGACAAAACATTAAAGCAGCATGGCGGTGTTATCCACGAGAAAAGGGGATGATCCATAGGTTATTCAATGGATGGATACATGTGCTCTCGGGGGTGAAGGGGGGGAGGGGGGATCAAAGAGAACACACAGACGCAAAAATAAGAAGAGTGGGAAAATCCCCTGGCACATAAAAGATACAAAATAGGTAGAGATAGTGGCGCTTAAAAGATGTAGAAAGGTAGAACAAGTAGCAACTCGAGTTACGTGGTTGGGCATGGAAGAGAGTTGTAAACCAACAAAAGAGCCCTATTGAAACTTACTAGGCACAAGCATGACAAAGAGAGAATTGGCTTGCCTTGTGAATGAAGGAAGGGTGCCTTGATGGTTTTTTGGTTTAGTTGTGTATTCGTTAAAGGCTTCCCTTTGAAAGCACTCCACCTCAAGCTTTGGAATCTGGCTCAGGGGTGACAACTACAAGTAATAATGGTCGTAGCTTGTCTACGGTTGGGTGGAGAGTTAGAGTACTGCTCTCAATTGAAACACTTATGCACCATTTAAGATAAGTTCTCTTATGCTTGTTATTCACAATAAAATATGCCTACATTCCTAGTTGAGATGGTGTTATTAATGCATGATGCGTGTCTTCATCACTATTATTTACATGAGTGACTTATGTGCTGTGTTAACATTTGAATGTGCTAGGACCTTGTGTAGGAATACTGATTATGTCACAACAACATTTAACATGAGCATTTTCTTTATTTTAATATGACGACTACACAGATTTCAAGCTTGCATTAGAATTGTTGTGTTGCAATGTGGTGATATCGAGGACTGTTGAGAAATCTAGGGCACGAATAGCTAAAATATTTCTTTGCTTGATAATTTCTTATCATATACTTTTACTTCTTAGCTTATAGTCTTTTCTTCATTATGTTATTTTTGTGTTCTTTTCATTAAGACAATTACCAATATGCACAATAAAAGACAAGTGACATAATATGTAGGCTTGTCAGCCATGGCCAAAACCTCTCACCTTTTGAGAGGAAAACCCAATCAAAATTCTTCTTCTAGATCTTCAATTGATGAGTACCAAGACCATGACATAGACCCTTGACTCTAATATCCTTCCAAGAACCTTGTCACTAACCTTAATGCTCTGCCGCTTCCCTTTCTCGACTTCCTTCTTGATCTCGAACTTCTCTCCTTGGCTCCTTCTAGAGAAACTCGTTCTCTATGATCTCATTGGCTTCCTCTAGATAATCTTGGTCTCTAGATATCGATCTCGATTACCTAGAAGAAACCTCCTTCACTGTCCCAGAAGAAACCTCGTCTTTGTTGCCCCAAAAGAATCTCTTCTTCGTTTCCCCAAAAGAAACCTCTCTTCTTTGATCCCAGAAGAAACCTCCTCTTCACTGCCCCAGAAAAATCTCTTCTTTGCTACCCCAGAAGAAACCTCTCTTCCTTGATCCCAGAAGAAACCTCCTCTTTTTTGCCCTAGAAGAATATCTTCTTCATTGCCCCAGAAGAAACCTCTCTTCTTTGATCCCAGAAGAAACCCTACTTCACAATACCCAGAAGAATCTCCTTCGCTATACCTTCTTCGCACTTCTTTTGTTGGAATCTACTTCGTACTTCTTCTTGATCGAATCCTTATTGAGTTGCTTGCTCTAAGTGAGGTCGATCATGGCTTATATATACACCTTTCCTCATGTCCTTTAGGCCTACATGATCACTTGTGGTTAGGCTGACTTCTTCTAACAATTTCTTCCATCATTGTAGGCCGACTTGAAGAGGATAAGTGACAAGGTCTTGGAGGATACTTTTCATAGACAAGTTTTACCTTTTACAAAGTGTAACATGACTTCATTACATTACAATGACTCTAACATTTTATGATTAGATGACAAATAAATACTAAAGACTCTCAATGGGAGTCTTGACTCAAAAATAAAATCTCTTTCTCATGAAACCCATGAAGCAAGTCAATACAATAATTTTATTTTTCTTCTTTACATCTCATTACATAAAATCATAATTACATCTCATTATGAAGACCGAACCTAGTTACACTTTTCAACACTCCCTCTTAACAAGGGTGGTATTCATAATGGTACTTGGACTTTCTCAATCTGAAGAATTTCTCATAAGAAGAATTCAGATTGGTAACTCATTTGTATAACATCATATCAAATATCATTGTTACATAGCGAGGCCTTGACTAACAACTCCTTATCTCCACAATATTTAAGCTCAATGCTGGCGAGACCAATGATTTATACACACTATCATCATTGTCTCTCTTAGAACATCCCTGCCTGGGTACTCAGGGTGTGTTCCATGAGGACTATTCCTATCTTGGACTCCCTAGCCCTAAAAGAATATCGGTCCTCAACGGATACTCTTTTTGTTGTATGCCCTATCTCATCCTCAAAGAGTATCGAATGCCAAATGATTACCCAATCCTCCATTCTGTCTTCCCTGGTTAAGACCAGAATGACATGTCTATCTCTCCCTTTCAAATAGGGAGGACATATTCCAATAAAGGAATGTACTCATTTCTACAAAAGGAATGTACCTAAGCTCCCTTTTGGATTAGGAATTTCCAAGTTTCTTCCAAGTAAGAAACTTCTTTTCAGGCTCCCTCTTAACTAGGGATCTACAACAATTCCTCATGTGGAACAACCAGCTTCTTGAAGAACTCCTCTTTTCTTTGATTCCATCAATTTCTTTTGTCATGGAGTCTTCATATTTCGGGGACTTCTTCATAGGGCACAAATCATCCATCACTTTCATCCATGAGTTAGTCATGTCCTCATTTCATCAGAAAGTGATCCATCAATTTTCCATCTGGCTTTGCTTCATGTCATTATGTTTTCATGCCATATTTTTCGAAAGGATCTTACATCCTTCAATCTGGTCCTCTTGGAAGTCATCCACAAATCTCCCCTTTGGTAGTCCTACATAAGCCCATCCACATATTAGTTCAAAAATAAATGAACACTTAAATCAAACATTACCTTTGTGATGGCCTTTCATCATGACATCTTCCTGTAGGTATCAACATCCTGCATACAAGTTGACACATTTCCCAAAGATATTCATTGTCAAGGGTCTCCAACTTTTTCTGACCTTGATCAGAGTCTTCATATCTTTATGGGAAATATTCTAGTCAACTCATCTTGGTCTCGGATGTTGAATGCCTTCTACCCTTGTTGCATATTTTCATGATCTCTTCCTTTCTTTTCACACACTTCATTCTCAGGGGCTTCCAATCAGAGTTACTTAATTGTAGACAACCATAACATACTCCATATGAGGAAATGTTATGTTGATTTCATCTAGTGTGACTTATGCCTTCTTGCATCCTTTTAGAGGAGGATATCCTTTTCCCTTGATCATGATTCTCAAGATAGAAGTAGTGATCCATGTTAGCACAACCATATGACATGACATTATCATATTAAATACAAGCATACATACCTCATTTACTTTTAGGTCATCTAGGCTTCTTTCATCAAATTCCTTGCTTGAAAAGATCTTCAACCCCTTGATCCGCTTCATCTCTTTTGTCATCATACTATCATGCCATGAACTCAACAAGTTGGAGTTCCTGATGAAACACTTGCTTCCACTCTAAATCGGTGAATCATCCAATGAGGATTCCATCAGATAATCTTGAGGATCTAACACATCCTTATTCAACAGATGTTTCCCTTTTGACTTGATGTATAATGAGCCTTGTCCTGGATGACTTTTTCCTTTCCTTAAGTTTGGAATGAGGTTCCCAAGAGCTATATCCTTCATATTTAACTGCCATGATTTTGTTCTAGACATCCTTCATATTTACTATGGTGATGTCACGAGCTCTTATTTATAATGCTTCCATGATGCCATGATGCATCTTATTAATTATCATAGCTATATCCCATAACATAAGATTAGAATTTATGTCAAGACTTTTTGTGAGGGAGACTATCTCAGTCATAGTAGAGATCTCTTACTTCCTCCTTTCTAGGACTTCTTCTCTTTGGCTTCCTCCACTTCTTTGGTGATATGGGCTTCTTCTCTTCCTCTTTTGATATTGTCTCTTTAGGACAATATTGCCTGTAATGTCCATAAATTTTCCATCCATAGCATTGAAACTCAACTATGCTCTTATTTCTTTTCTAAGGAGCAAAATTTTCAAACTTCCCTTTCCTTCCTGCAAATGTTTGAGTCCATTAACCTTCAACAATTTTGCCCTCAAATTTTCTTCTTCTATCTTGCATAGAAACCACAAGTTGTAGAATGAGGTAAATTTCTTATCCCCATGGACATTTGTTACATTGTTAATAAGTTAGTGCATTCAGAATAATGATGATTATTTTCTTATCATCTCTCCCGGATCTCACAGTTGAGATATTATGAAGATATCCCTTCATTCTTTGATACCTTAAATTTTGTGTAGATCAGATCTAAGTCATGTGACCTTCTTTATCACATTTATAGAGAATATTCTTACGAGCTTATCATAGACATCTCTTTGATGTATCCAATATTGCTATATGAGGGATCCTTTCATAAGAATCACTTTCCATGAATTCAGAGGAGACCTTTTTCATTGATGTGTTCAATGACTTCACTTTCTTCGAGGACTATTTTTATCCTTCTCTTTCATGCAAGGACTTTCAATGACCCAACCAGCTTATAGATCTCCTTCCAAACACGAAGTCCTTTTACCAAATTTGATTAAATAATGAAAGATACTTACTTAACAAGTGAAGATGAAATCTTCATCTTAACTACTTTGATGATGGTAACTGAAGAAGATGTATTAGTTCTCTCTTTTGGATGATCTTCTTCCAACTGAAAAACCATTTCTTTAATAAAGAAGACAACGCCTTTTGATCTAGCTCCTTTTGATGATGGTGATTGATGAGGATTTATTTGCTGCTTCCTTGGGTGATCTTCTTCAAGGGAAAGGATAATATCCTTGCTTCAATGAGAGGGAACTTGCCTTATAGCTTTGAAGATGATGATAATGCCTTCTTGCTTTCAAGATACTTCAACTACTTTTGGTAGTGAATGAGTGCATATCATAATTTCTTTTAGGGTTTCGACTTTCTCCAAGATGATGTGATATTCATCTTTAAAGTCCTTTGAGCTACCTTTCTTTGTAGATAACTTGATGATGACTAGAGGATCCAAACACTTTTGTTGTGTAGATTGATTCCTTGATCTAGGGTTTTATTCTTCAATGTAGATCTTGATCTTTTTCTTTGATAACCTTCGACTTGTTTCGATGCCTTTATTGAAACTTGATCTTTGAGTGTCTCTTTTATTAGATGCCCTTCCTTTGACTTTAACACCTTTGCTCTGATCCCATGTTGATAAATCTAGGGCATGAATAATTAAAATATTTCTTTGCTTGATAATTGCTTGTGATATACTTTTACTTCTTAGCTTTTAGTCTTTTCTTCATTATGTTATTATTGAGTTCTTTTCATCAAGACAATTACCAATATGCATAATAAAAGACAAGTGACACAGTATGTAGGCTTGTCAGCCAAGGCCAAAACCTCTTACATTTTGAGATGAAAACCCGATCAAAATTCTTCTTCTAGATCTTTAATTGATGAGTACCAAGACCATGAAATAGACCCTTGAATATAGTATCCTCCCATGAACTTTGTCACTAACCTTGATGCTCTGCCTCTTCCCTTTCTCGACTTCCTTCTTGATCTCGAACTGCTCTCCTTGGATCCTTCTAGAGAAACTTGGTCTCTATGATCTCACTGGCTTCCTATAGAGAATCTCGGTCTCTAGATCTCGATCTCGGTTACCCAGAAGAAACCTCCTTTGTTGTCCCAAAAGAAACCTCCTCTTCGTCTCCCCAGAAGAATCTCTTCTTCGCCGCCCCAGAAGAAATCTCTCTTCGTTGATCCCAGAAGAAACCTCCTCTTTGCTGCCCCAGAAGAAACCTCTCTTCGTTGATCCCAGAAGAAACCCTACTTCACAATACCCAACAGAATCTCCTTCGCTATACCTTCTTTGCACTTCTCTTGCTAGACTCTACTTCGCACTTCTTCTTCATCGAATGCTTGTCGAGTTGCTTTCTCTAAGTGAGGCCACTTGTAGCTTATATATACACCTTTCATCATGTCCTTTAGGCTGACATGATCACTTTTGGTTAGGCTGACTTCTTCTTGCAACTTCTTCCATCATTGTAGGCCGACTTCTTCTAGTAGCTTCTTCCATCATTGTAGGCCGACTTGAAGAGGATAAGTGACAAGGTCTTGGAGGATACTTTTCATAGACAAGTTTGACCTTTTACAAAGTGAAACATGACTTCATTACATGACAATGACTAACATTTTATGATTAGATGACAAATAAATCCTAAAGACTCTCAATGGGAGTCTTGACTCAAAAATGAAATCTTTTTCTCATGAAACCCATTAAGCAAGTCAATACAGTGATTTTATTTGTCTTCTTTACATCTCATTACATAAAATCATAATTACATGTCATTATGAAGACCGAACCTAGTTACACTTTTCAACAAGGAATTCCTCCTATTTTGTCCATATTGATCTATAACTTTATATTGTGGTCTCCTCCATGTCTTCAATAATGTATACCCTAGTTTTGAGTTTATATTTCCATGCTAACAAGAGCTCAAGCTAGAGTAAACCTTGCATTCAATGCTGTAGTTGGAACCGCTTCATGGGCTTGAATGATTTGACTTATGTTCCTATGCTTCACACAATGTTACATTTTTTCTATGTACATGACGATGTTGAATTCCTCAATGTTGGGTGTTATATTCTATATGTTGTCTCGGTGCTGGAATAATGTGACAAATCCTTGTTTGAATGGCTAGTATAGTCATTATGCTCAACTAGATAGTAACCTATATGAAAGCTTCGTCATCAATGGTAGAACATGAACTTGTTTTCAATAATAAGCTCACTTTATCACTGCATATAGTCGGGGGTAGCGTATTGGATATCTCTCTCTCTCCCTCTCATTGCTAGCCTACTAAGCTATTCATTTTGAATGAATGTTTCCTTGAGATTTCCCTAATGTAGACCTAAGTATTTTAATTTCTCCATGCTTAGGATTGAGAAGAACTTGTTCTCCTTGTTGTGGAGGAGATCTCTTCAAAGGAGATTTCATGAACTTGGTTTATGCTACTTAGTTTGGCATGGTGCTGTCTCTAAGCCCTGATCATGATTGAGATATGTTCCTTATAGACTTGTATACCTTTAGGAGATTCTGATCTCGTGTATATGTTTTGGTATGTTGATTTGATCATTAGGGAGACCATGGACCTCTACAAGCCTGAATGGACAATTCCCTGCCCTGGATGGACAACTCCTTGTTCCATGTCTTGTAATTTTTCCATCGAAAACCCAAAGGAGGTAGTCTGGTTGTAGCACCAATGCATGCTTCACATAGCTTTAATTGTGATGTTTGAGTTTTGGCGTGAGTTAAAACATTTGCAAAACCACTGTGGCAGAGCCATGGTCGTAAACCTTTACAAGTGGCTCAGGTGGAAAATCCTTATCCTTAGCCCCTTTAACCTCATCCGTGATCATGACAAGATTTATTGGGCTGCATGAAGGTTGGCTTAAAGGCCAAGTCACTAGCCCATATGAATGTATCACATAACCAAGCATGAATCCTCTATAATGGTTGGATAAGATTGGGCATGAGAAGATTGACAACTCGTAAGGAATCCAAGATGACGTAAGCTCGAAGGGGTTGCATCCCATAAGCCGTAGGAGGTTGCTCAAGAGAAACACTTGGGCTAATGAGGACCAGGATGACATGGTAGGGCCTTTAGCGCGGGGAAGACTAGGATGATGTGGAGGTCGTGCATTGGCTGGTAGAAGAACCACTTCCCATCTAAGTGGTCCTATCATAGCCAATGAGAACTTTCACATCCCAGACTTTGTTTCCCAGAGGAGGCCTCACGCAGTGTTCGAGGGAGAGATAGGATGACTCATAATCGAGCATCCACAATAGGAATGAGGACCAATCAAAAGAATTGTTAGCACAACAGTGTGGACCCACCAAGGCACATAAGCTAGATGCAAGTTGAGGGGATCAAGATGAATCTAGCCCAGGATGCGGTGGTGCACACGTGGGTCCAGCAACCCGTCCATTGGAGCATGAAGTATGTGCAGACCCACAGACGGGTCAACCATGGAGCAAATCTTAAGCATGAAATTTCAATGGTCTGGGTAATAGAGTTCAAGAGACAGGAAGTTTGACGATAGATAGAAACCTGTCGAGTGGTCAGTAACTTGCACACATAGGTCCGATAACCCATTCAGTGGAGCATGAAGTATGTGCAGACCCGTAAACGGGTCAACCCTGAAAGTTTGACTACTGATAATGGCCCATAGAGTGGTCAATAAATTATATATATATGATCTGCATTTTAATGCATAAAGTGGGGTTGCGGAACCCAAACCCATGAATGGGTCGGCAGATAATAAGCAATTGCTCAGTGGTGCTGGGAGAATACCCAGGGGGTATAGCCATGTGGCCAAGCCGATGAGGTGGCACTCTTTGAATCTTCAGGACTTCAATTGTCACATCTCATGATCCGAAGGTTGGATCGAGGTAAAGTTTTATATCACCGGAATTGTCTCAATGAGACGAACACAATATAAGAGAACACAAATATACCCAGAAATAATAAGATAGAAATAGATAGAATTGCTTATTTATTGATTAAAACCCTTAAGGTAGGGCAACACCATACATTCACTCCTTAAGGAAGGAGAACACTCCACAAGCCATATGTTTGTTCATACAATAATCCTTCACACCTCTCAATGTGGAGTCTCTAGCCTCTATATAGGCCTCATACATACAATACCATGGTTCCCTCAATACCATCTATCTAATACCATGGACCCATTACATTATTACTAACTACTTGTGGTCCCTTACGTGATACAGGTTAACCACCATATTTATTAGTACGGCCCATCCCATTATTACTTTATTCCCACCCCCCTTAGTATGTTTCGTCCTCGAAACATGGGATGAACACAAATAATAAGATCTACTCAAAAGAGTAGTCCACTGGTACCATGCACGTGCATCTAGCCATCCAAGAGAAAGGTGAACTCTTGATCTCGCTGGTGCCTCGCTCGCTTGAGATGGAAGTTGACCATGGCAACTCTTCTGTGTTGATGTGTAGTAGGTGGATCTTCGCTCCTCTCTATCTGTCATGCGGGGGTTGTTGTCCTTGTGGCTAATTGGTTGCCATCTTGTTGGTTGTTGTCTTGCGGGGTGATGTGGGTGATGATATGTTGAAGTTTTAACTCACGGTTTCTTTTTCTTTAATTCACCCCTTACTAGAGCTTGACTGTTATCTAGTGCATGTTGTGGTGCTTGCTGTGGTGTCTTATCTTCCAATATTACTTCAACCACTGAGCCCTAATCTGATGTATTAGCACCTGTATCACCTGTATCCTTTTCTGCTTCAACCTCTGTTTGTGTTTGATTGTCGATCATCAATGGCTCATCATCTGATATGTCAGTCCCTGGAACATCTTCTGCTTCAGCCTCCGTGGACTCTACCTGTTTATTGATGGAAATATCCTGTAATGTAATTTTCTTCTTTTTATACCAGAGCTTTAGGAATTTCTTCTACACGTTAATATTTATAGTACCCACCGATTCCATCCACGGGTATCCCAAAACAACATCCTCATTAGCCATATCTGAAGCATAAAAATCAGAATGCAATACATACTTGTCCATAGAAATCTTCAAATCTTTATAAACTTGCACCTGCTCATTATTAACCTGTGTGTGCTCCATGTGGTTCGCTGGCACTTGTAATTTTTTTGCCAAGTTGACATTTATGAGATTTTGCTTGCAACTCGGATTTATAGACACAATGATTTTCTCCTTCTGAATCAATCCATGAACCTGCAATAAGGATATACCAGTAGAAAATAACCCCTTACGTGTCTCATTCTCCTTTGTTCTAGCACGAGACCATTTGTCTAAAAGGACTCTTTCAAATTCTGCATCTGAAAGTTTTGTCAACTGCTTGTTGTCAAGTGAGAAATACCATCTGTAAGCCTCATCTTTGAAACCAAGCCACATTGAATCCTTCCAATTTTTTGCCCATACTGACTTTTTTTGTTTTATGAATTCTTCAATAGTAGGGCCATTATCTTTTCCTGTAAAACATAGAGCCGCCATGAAGAGGGTTTTGAAAAAAAATTCACTTACTTGGCGAAAATTTGAAATTGTCACAGTTTAGTCAATATTGCTCAGAATCCCTATTATGACCTGTTTTCGGAAATGGAACAACCATTCTGCATCTTCCCATGTGATAGAAATCCCGATCCAGGCACTGGAATTTCAGATCTGCGCTGCAACTCTCCCATCATCACCAAAAATTCTGAAAAAAGAGCTGATTTTAAATCAGTGATATCTCCCTCATCCGGACTCCGATTCGACTGATTTTTTTTTGAAATCGGGTATTTTTTCACAAAGAATCCAGATCTGCAATTAGATTTTGCATATTTTGCCCCAAAATGTACAAATCTGTGCTGCAAACTCGCTGCCCTGAAAAAATGTTTGCAACACCACTGATTTTTAGATCAGCGATATCTCCTTCATTCGGACTCCGATTCGGTCGATTTTTTTTTTGAAATCGCGTATCTTTTTACAAAGAATCCATATCTGCAATTAGATTTTACAGATTTTGCCCTAAAATGTACAGATCTGGTTTGCAAACTCGCCACCCCAGAAAGTTCCTACAAAAAATAAAAAAAATTCTCCACTTTTGCCCATGAAAGTGCTCTTATACCACTTGTTATGGATCTGATCTAAAAATATAAGAGAACACAAATATACCCATAAATAATAAGATAGAAATAGATAGAATTGTTTATTTATTGATTAAAACCCTTAAGGTAGGGCAACACCATACATTCACTCCTTAAGGAAGGAGAACACTCCACAAGCCATATGCCTGTTCATACAATAATCCTTCACACCTCTCAATGTGGAGTCTCTAGCCTCTATATAGGCCTCATACATACAATACCATGGGTCATTACCATGGTTCCCTCAATACCATCTATCTAATACCATGGGCACATTACAGTATTACTAATTACTTGTGGTCCCTTACATGATACGGGTTAACCACCTTATTTATTACTATGGCCCATCCCATTATTACATGATTCCATTGGGTACCTCCCTTTGTACCCCATATTATCCCCCCTAGGTATATAACAGAAATTAACCCATCCAAATCCTCCATTAGATTCAACGTAGCTAATTCTTCCTAAAGAACCATGATCGTATTTTTTCTCCTTCATTGCATAGGGTTTTGTAGAAAGCTTTCATTACTTGGGATTCATATTAAATCCAAGTGGATATGGCCCCAAAGATTGAACTTGGATATTAGAAAATCTCAATGCTGTGATTAACCACCAACCTCACATATGGATATTTATGGTAGGTAGACTAGTATTAGTAAAAAAGCATTCTCAATGCAATTTCTGTCTATTTGTTGTCATTGGCCCAAATTCCAAAGTAGCTTCAAAGAAAAACTAGATCGATAATCTTCACTTTCTTATGGAAAGGGAACAAGGACCAAAACTAAACGACACTTATTAGTTAGGAAACAAATTCAAAGCCAAAGGAACTTGGAGGATGGGGTATTAAACATATCATGTTTTTCAAAGAGGCTCTAACATCAAGAGGAGGATGTAATATTCTCTCCAAAAAAGGATTATGGCAACAAACACTTACTAAAAAATACATAGCTCCTAGATTTATTGAGGGATAGATGAAAATTTCAATCAATTCCCCAAAGACCAACATGGATTGAACTTTTCAAAAGCCATTCAATCATCTAACAAAATAATTGGAGAATATATTTATTGGTAGGTTGCAAATGGTAAATATATCAGGATAACATCATACTTATGGGTTGGAATTGATAGAAGATTCAAAATGCTAACAGTGCTAGGAGAGGCTTTAAGAGAAAAACACATCACTCATCTAACCCATCTTGGTTCCGTGCTAGCCTGCCATTTCATGGATAAAATATAGAGAACAACACACAATTTCATATTTTAGGTGTAGTGGCAACTCAATGTATGGTCCTTGATGCATCCTTCACAAAGTTTGGTATTAAACTAAGGGTAAAACAAGACACAATAATTTAGAGATCCAATACCAAGCAGGGTGTTTATTCAATCAAATTGGGGCATGCAACACAATTTTAATCGTATAGAGAATGCTTCTTGGTGGTGGACCCAAAATTAGAAGACCCAAGGACCACATAAAGCTATTCTATTCATTTGGCTAGCACTAAAAATTGTTGTCCTCACTTGGGACAATCTCTAAAAAAGAGGTTGTGAGGGCCCAAGCCAATGCCCAATATGCAAAGAGGTAGGGAATGGAAATCTCTTTGGAATGAGTTGAATATGCTTTGCGATTCAACGCATATTAAATGGTTAGTGGAATGCATTAAATATGATTTACAATTTAGTTTACTTAAAGCAATTGAAAGTCCCTGTCATAGATTAATGAATTTGAAAATTATCTCATAGAAGCTCTGATAATCTGAAAAGTAATTCTCAATTTCTTTATGTTATAAGATATCTACCACATTGTCTAAATACACTAAAATCAATAAAATAAATAAATAAACAAATCTCTTAAAATACAAACTTTCCACCATAAAATTTATATTTTAAAAATAAAATTCTTCTAAATATTTAATAAAAGAATGGTTTCAGCGTTACAATGAACTAGTTTAAAATAATGAAACAGGAAAACAAAAATTAATTACAATTAATATTGTATAATTTAATTATATAAAAACTACCGATTTTATGAATCCAAATTTATAATTAAAATAATGATGATATAATTAAATTTTAATAATAATTAGAAGCAATTTTTTTTAATACATTTAAATTAATTGAAGTGATTAAAACTAAAAACAGTTGCCTCCCATTCCTATTTTGTTCCTTTTATTTTTTTCAAACTATCTTTAGGAGAATTGGTTTTGCTGGGTGCTCCCATTCTTTTTCTGTCAACATCACGAGGCAGAAGAAGATTCAACGATTTATTGGAAAATCAAAGGTTCGAAAATGGTTCTCTATTTAAAAAAAATATCCATAAAATTTGTCCTTTCCAAGTACTTACACGGAAAGTCTAAGACTCCACTCATTCATTTGTTAAGACTGAATATTCTTGATATGAGACTAATGTTTGAATTTAGGTTTTGTGGTCTATATTATGAAAATAAGATTATTTTTGTTGTTGTAAAAATTACATCTTATTTACTTAGGTTCAAGTCTATGGAAATGTGGTCTGTCTTATTAGAATCTGCGATTTTAAATCTACTTCTAATAATTTTTGAATATTTTAATTTTAAATTAAACTATGAATTCTTTATATATATATAAAATTTATTAAATAAAAAAAAATTGACATACAAAAAAAATATTTTCGAATTAATGTAATTTGTTGAATTTAAACTTCTGTGATCTATATCAGATTTTTTGAAAAGATTTACCACACTTGTCTTGACGATGGTTCAAAATACGTAAAAAAATACATTTAAATATGATTTACGCTGAAATTTCTTCTCAAAAACATAATTTAATTTCTTCACCATAATTTTCATTCTCATACCCTCTCCATAAAATTTAAATCACAAACCCACTCAAATTTCCTACAAAGATATGGAAAGCTTCATGCCCGCTCAACACTGTTCTTTTTTCCTGGTTGATTTTCTCCAATAAGAACCTCACATGGGAGGTCCTGCAAAGAAAAGGCTGGACGGGTCCTGGTCGATGTGTTATGTGCTGTAATGCGCCAGAATCAAATTTCCATATCTTTTTTCAATGTCCGGCATCAGCTCATATCTGGTATGAACTCTCTTTAAATTATGGTTTTCCTCATCAAGTCTTCTCCTCTGTACAGGATGCATACAGGTGGTGGAACGAACAATGTCCAGCTTGGAGATCGCTCTTCATCCTCACCTGCTGGTTTCTTTGGAAGTGGAGAAATTCCCGCATCTTCCAGGAGTCAAAGGCTCCTATCGATTCGGTGTTAATGCACATTTCTGCTCTGGCTGCTTCGGATTAATATCTTTTTCTTCTCTTTGGTTTTGTATTCGACCTATATGGTCTTCTTCTCATGGATGCAATTCTACTTATCTCTCCTTATTTTTGGACAGCTATGGTGAACATTCTTGAACATATTTTGGATTTTTGGTATGGTTCTCCGGAACTTTTCTGGAACAGCTTTTCCTTTTTCGCGGCTCTGAATAGCCCATCTTTTATCATCGGGAACTGCAGGCTTGAATCTGGCTTTTCAATGTATCAGCTCATTATCAGCTCATTATATTTCCTGAATATAATATACATCTTAATTTTCTCTCTGAAAAAAAAACTCATCTACACTTTAAAAAGTAGATTATTAAATATAAAATTTGAAAATTAAAATAAAATAACCTTTTCAAGCGTTGGTTAACTTTAAAGTATTTTTCCGTAAATATAATATCAACAAAATTCCAAGATGCTCCGAATTTCCGGTTATGGTGCAGCGGCTGCTGGCTAAATTAGAGTGGAAGCGAAGTAGCTTTTGCGAGAAGAGTAGTTATAAAGCATGCGTCCAGGCTTCAACTTAGAAGTACAGAAGTTGGTATACCGGTGGGTTTTAATCAATATATTGGGTTAGTTTATTTGGACAGTTGGCTTATAATTACCGTAGATTTTAGAATATTTTAAAATCAATATAATTATATTAAAAATATTAATATGGTTGATATAATTGAAAGTTTCATAAATATAATTAAAAAAATTATTGTAATATGAAGATTGTTTTATTAATGTATACATTAATTATGTATACAAAAGTTATAGGTCAATTTTAATTTAAGAAAAAAAGGAATTATAAATAAATGTTATAAATAATAATGAGGAACTTACTAGAATTGGAATAATCTCAAATCCCTAGGAAATTGGTGGGTGGGGAGCCTTGTGGAATCTAATTTTTTAAATTTACTAAGAGTCAATGCAATCTAACAAACTCTTTAATACACTACAACCAACTCTTTAATACACTAGAATGATAAGCATTAAGACTAAGCATATGCTAAGCATATTCCCTTGAGAATCAATTTAGGCCCTCAATTAAAAATAAAAAAAGTCAACAAATCCTCATCCACCTTAAGTTAAAATAAGAAGCTTTTGGCAATTATGACCGAAAAAAATAAATTATTGAGTTTGGACTTCTGTGATCCATATTAATTATAACATCTTTAAGTGAAAATCACATAGGAGAGAATGTGGTCGATGCGTTTCGAACCAATCAATGTGATTCATCTTTAGGGCAAGATGATGAATCAGATCTAGGCAATGAGATAAATAGATGAAGAGAACAACTAACTAGCCCTTAGAAAATAATTATTTTATATAATATAATAACTTAAATTGATTTTGTTTATTATATAGAAAAATTAACTTAATTCAAAAATATTAATTATTAATTAAAATTCTTTTTGATTCTGGGTTAAATTTTGTCAAAAACCGCTGTTATTTTCTAATAGCTAGTTAGCTACTCTCTTCATCTATTTATCTCATTGCTTAGATCTTATTCATCATCTTGTCCTGAACATGAACCACATTGATTTGTTCGAAACACGTCGAGGAGATTATCTGCGATGTTATTTTTACCAAAAGATATTGTTATAAAAAATCAATTATAATAGATTTGTAAGGCCCATAGATTTTTGAATTTTTTTTAATAATAAATTTGTAAGGCCCATAGATTTTTGAAAAAATAAATTATAATAAATTTGTAAATTCCATACATTTTTGAATATTACACAACTATGATAAATAAAAAGATAAAAACAAAATAAGTTGTAAATTTTAGAATATTTGTGAAATATAATCTATTGAAATGAATTTAATTGTTTCATTTAATTTTATATTTTTAAAATATTCCAAAATTTATAATTAAAATAAATCAATATTCCAAAATTTATAATTAAAATAAATCAAACTTCTTTTTAATGGGGAGAAAATTGTCAATCAAATCACAGAATCTATCCCATCCAAATAACCAAAATAAAGATTTAAATAACATGAACATATAATTTTTAACGATTTAGAAAGTTATCGAAATGGGAGAGAATCTAAACGCCAATTACCTATACAACACCCAAGATTTCACGCTTCCCGTTCATGTGCAGCGAATTATACAACGCCCAAGATTACACGCTCCCTCATTAATTTATTGCTATCACATTGCTTGTTGCTTCCAAGTTCCGAATACGCGTGAATCTTCCACGCTTCATTCTTCTTCTCATTACGCCAGGGTTACCTCATTCAAATGTGTTAAGAGTACACATACATTTCCCACCTCCACACGGCAAACTAGTAGGAGACGGTAGGCATCTCACCAACGCAGTTCCCGGCACATGCAGCTTCTGAAGGGCTCATAGTTTATACTTTAAGATTCATTTAGTTGAACACCTCCACACGGCAAACTAGTAGGAGACGGTAGGCATCTCACCAACGCAGTTCCCGGCACATGCAGCTTCTGAAGGGCTCATAGTTTATACTTTAAGATTCATTTAGTTGAACTTTTTTACATAAAGGGATTGATGGCATTTTGTGCGGAGGATGTGGTCCAACGATTAGGTGGGGAAGTTTAGTTTCTACATATACTTTTTCATCAAAAACTTTCACCCATTCCACTTTCATATATCCCAATAAAGTCTTTTACCTCATTGTTAAATATCACCAAGAAACTTCACTCCACCTCACTTTCATTTTCTAAATAAAGTTACAAAGTTTTTTACCCATTCTTAAATATCACCAAAAAACTTCACTCCACCTCACTTTCATTTTCTAGATAAAATTTTACCCTATCGTTAAATATCACCCCAACAAAAATACTTCATTCCACCTCACTTTCATTTTCTAAGTAAAGTTACAAGGTATTTTACCCATTATTAAATATCACCAAGAAACTTCACTCCACCCACACTTTCATGTTCTAGGTAAAACTATAAGGCTTTTTACCCCTATTGTTAAAGATCACCCAAAACCTTCACTCCACCTCACTTTCATTTTCATAGAAAATGATTGATGGAATTCCCAGTGACCTATGCTTTTTTTTTGGAGTGACTTTAGTCTCGCGCTAAGAACCTTCAACCTACCGCACCTTCATGTACGAGGATGGAAGTCGAGTGAAGTTATAAAGCTTTTTATTCTGTCGTTCAATATTACTAGGAACCTTTCACTTTACTTCAAGTTCAGGGTCATGTATGAGGGTGGAGGTACGGTGAAGATATAATATTTTTTTATTCCATGTCTCAACACACGAGAGGTTTCAATTTACTTCACCTTCATGTATGAGGGTGGAGGTAGGGTGTAGAGATGAGAGGTGAGAAGGTAAGTATATTTGGTGATTAAATTGAAATAAATTTATAGAATGAATGATATTTAATATTGAGAATTTATAGTATTGATATATGGTATTCATATGGAATATAGTCTATTTAAAAGGGGAAATTAAATCAGTCTAGATCTGTTTTAACTTTGGATCTACCAAACTACAAGAGGGATCAAATCTCTTTTTACTCTAAAAGAGGTTTATGATATTCCTATGGAATATAGCCTATTTAAAGGGGGAAATTAAACTAGTCTAGATCCATCTTAACTTTGGATCTACTAAGCATTGAGAACGATCAAATCTCTTGAGATGCAAACCTCTTTTAGAGTGAATCGAGTTTTGATCCCTCTTGGAGCTTGGTAGATCTAGAGTTAAGATGGATCTAGGCTCGTTCTAGTTACACATAAGATAAGAATATGATAAAATTTTCATACATAATCGTGATTTTATCATGATTCAGGATTTATGTATGGTGAAATTATACCTTTAAGGGTTTTGCTTAATCTTGAATTGGTCTCGATGATTAAGAATTTGATTAGAATTTTGGATTAATGAGAACTCTAACTTTCTATACCAATGGATTTTAGCTATTGAAAGGAATTTTGCTACACTATTAGATGACTCCATAATAGGTCTTCCAAGGCGCTTTGAAAAAGGTATTAGGAGTCAACTGCAAGTGGAGTACCAAATGGGTGTTTAATAGAGAGGTTGAATAAGATGTTGGCATACTTGGTTGGGAGCACCATGGCATTGATCTAATGAGGTCAAATGCCTAGGTTCAAGACATCCACCCAACAAGGTCTTATGACCCACATAACTAATGAGGTTGGTAGTGTGGAATGCTTCAATTATAGGGATAGGTCGCTGAGATTGGTTGAGTATTTTGTGAGGAGTTTGGAATACATTGCTATGAGAATCAAGGTATTAGTTCAATGAGCTTGGGAAACCTACTTAGTGAATCAGGTCTAAAGTGTGGGACAAACTAGTTTAAAGTATTAAGTCATGGTGTGACTAGTCGAGTGCTAAGTTAATGAATTAAGGTGCTTATCTAGGAAGGCCAAGACACTCACTCAACAAGGTTGAGTGTGTTAGCGCTTGAAATTTCACCTCAGGCTGAGAAAGGTAAACCTCAAGGCTACATCAAACCATTTAGCCTCGTAGCTAGCCCTAAGGGGCAGGAGAAGGCTCTCTCCGATCAATCTCAGCAGATCTTCAATGGGATGAGATGACCAACAAGGTAACACTGATATTAGGCTAGTAAACTGATTAAAAAGGTTGATTTGGGGTTTTTTGGGTTTTTGGTGGCAAATTGAGGAATTGCAATTTTGGGTGCGGGGATTTGACACAGTTTCTGCAGGGGGTTCTTTGGGGCGAGGTAGGAGACCGTATTGATGCTTTTGATTGAGGTGAGTGGATGGAAAAGACCGGTGAGGAGCTAAGGAGAGCAAATAATACTTTGAATTCTCCTTAAACAGTAGAAAACATAGAAATTAAACAAATTTAAAAGCAGAGCATGGCAAGCATGAATTCTTACTTTAACACTTCATTTGTTTAATATGCAGAAGGAAAGAAAGGAGATGATCACATAAACACACTTACAAGAACATTTAGGAACACACCATCAACACATGAGTCCACAAGAATCCCAAAGAGGACTGCAAAACCCTGGTCTTCCTTAGCCAAAAATTGCAGAGATACAAGTGAAATGATACAATGATAGCTTCTCCCTCAAGACTCCAACCATGAAAATGAGCAAGAAAGTACATAATATAGATGATCTAACCTCTTTCCCTGCCTCCATGGGTCAAGCTCATCCTTCTAGGAGCTGTTTCAACTAATTCTAAACTGAGCACTAAAATCTAGGCAGTCAAAACAACTTGCCTCTATAAGCTAGGAAACCAATCCATTCATTAAATATTTATCCTTGACATGAATGAATCTTCTAGAAGTGTTAAACAAGAGTAAAAGTGTCTTAGAGTTACAATAATTACATCAAAGATAATCATCTTCAACCCCAAAAAGTCAAACTGTGCTTTTATGAGCTGTACAGTGAAATCTGGCAAAGTTTGCCTGACGGGTCACGCCCCCCTGCCTGACGGGTCGCGCCCCTTTGGAGCTCTGTTTGAGGCACTTGCAGGTGTCAGAATTGGGTGCAGGATAGCTCGTTGGAAAGGTATATGAGTATAATTTCCAACCCAACTGGAATTTTTCAATTTGGAGTTGATTTGCCCTGTCAAAAACCAATTCTCCCAAGACAGCTTTCTGCAGTTCAAAAAAGTGGCAGAAAGTCAAATTTTTCATGTATTTTGACCTTCTGGAGGCCCAAAACTCCATAAAAACTCAAGTCCATCCATAGGCATATGTAATTTTGCATGAAAAATCTAGAAATGCTGAGTTTTTGCAAAAAGGAGTTGCCATGACAAAGGGTCTCACCGGGGGTGAGACCCATTGAGGAGCCAAAACCTGTAAATTTCCAAAAATTGCCAAAATTACCCAAAATTTTCAGAATTTTTTTGGGATTTGAGCTGTGGCTAGGCTAATGAGTGCCATGATCCTTGAGTGAAGCCTCAGCCAAGATACGGAGGGGATTTGGCTTCTTTCTCCGTTTTTTGAGCCTCGGTCAACCTCTTTTGAAACATCTTCATTTTGGCTTTGCATACATGCATCCTTGCCCAATAATGATTTTTCATATTCCTCAGCAGCTTTTTCTCTTGGTTGGCCTTAGCCAACAGCCTCTCTAAGTGTGCATTCACCTGGATGAGCATAGACTCTCGGTCAGCAGGCAATGGATCACCGGGTCTTCTTCGGTTCAAGACTCGGTCACTACGAATCCTCCATAACTCATCAAGTACTTTCTCCTCCTCCAGCTGTTTATTCCGCTGCTCCAGGTAAGTGATAGTCCATTGGGCACCCTCAAGTTTCCTCTGCAAAACATCATTTTCAGCCCTGAGATGCTGAATGATCTCCTTTGCCTCTCGGCTAGGAGAACTGGCCTCAAGATCAATCACCTCAGTGTCTGGAACTCCTGATGGACCCTCATGAATCATGGGCTGTTTGCCCCTCTGTGGTACCTGTGCTGGTGAAGAAAGCGAGGCCCCTTCCACCTGATGTGGAGATAACACTCGCTGTGCTGATGATGAAGGCGAGACCCCTTCCACCTGCTGTGGAGATAGTACTCGCCTGGCTGCTGCAAATAAGGCCCTCTGGCCTCTCTGATAAGTGAGCTGAGGTGAAGAACTAACATGTCGAGTGACCGGAATATCAGGCTGCTGAGATGGTCCTCCCTCCTCCTGAATGACCTCTGGATGTGGCTGGGGTGGTGCTGTGAAAAACTCACGGGAAATGAACTCCTCCCATGAGATGCCCTGCTGAGTCAACTGATGCAAGACTATGAGCTGAATCAAACCATAATGACATAAGCTCCTGTACTGCTGGGCCGGGGTCTTCTTCTGCAACATGGGCACCATCCTCTGAATGTTATGAAAGAAGAAGACCGGGATGTTCATCATCCTCACTCGGGTGAAATGCATCAAAAGGCGAATGTGATATGAGTACACCTGTGAAAATCTGCCCTCACAGGTAAAATAGTGCATAATAAGCCTCATGATGGGAGCATACTCGCTCCGGAGAAATCTGAATGGAAAAACACCCGCCAAATGTCTCATGAATGGTGGCCGGACATAAGGCTCAAAGTGAACAAAATCTAGCAACCTGCGCTTAGGCCACACCTCACCCACATTCGGTATCCCTGTAGCATGTGAGATCACCTCGGGTGTCAATGTAAAATCTACCCCTGCTAGGTTGACATGTCCATCATGCAAATGTAAAACAAAGAGGCGAGCCAACTCTCTGTGATGTTGAATCCGAGAGATCCTCTCACAAAACTGATAACAAGACATGTACTAAAAACAAGTGACTGCCACAGGACAGGCCTGTAATTCTGCCAAAGAGGTGGGCTCCTCTTGCTTATGATGTCCACCCTTACCCCCTTTTCGAGGCCTCCTCTGTACCTCAACCTCTGTAGATGATGAATGGTCATCACTTTGCTCATAAGTTTCAGTTTTTGACATGGTTTAGGAGCAAAGTGGACAAACTGAACTGCTGTCTCTGCCTGCAAAAAGTGCTGAACTCTATGCTCGAACAAATTAGATGATTTGGAGGGAGATTGGGAAATTTCTTTGAAGTTTGCAGCAAGCCGGTTCAACGGGTCGCGCAGGCCGCCCAATGGGTCGCGCCCCTCCCAACGGGTCGCGCACGTTGTTTTTCTGAACTGCGGAAGAGCTTCTGACGGGTCGCGCACGTCTTTCGACGGGTCGCGCCCCTCTCTGCTGCCCAAAATCGCTGTGCCTTTGCTCCTTTCTCTCAATCACTCTCTCAAACCTCTCTTGCAAGCGTTAGGATGCACAATGAGAGTGAAAGGAGGGAATTTGAAAAAATTTCATTCATAAACCCACTTTCTAAAGTTTATTTTTGACACTTTTATAACACTGATTTTTGGTTTCCTTTATCCTGAATTTGACTCATTGAGTGCTTTGAATTGGTTCTTTTTGCAGGTAGATTTTCTGAGGGACCTTGGCAAGGGGACCAGGGTTGCATTTTGTTCGCTGAAGATTTTTGAAATTTCATCACTTATTTACAAAAACTGAGAAAATGACCTTGGCTTTAAAAACAGAGTTTTTAAATCCAAGGTGAAAGTTCATTGTACAAGATAAAAAATATCGAAGAAACATGTTTACAATCCTCCCTCTGGCTTGCTGAGCACTCATGGATTTTCAGAGACATGACCTTGCAGAGATAAATGACCAAAACCCTAGACCTAGGACTTTGACCTCAAGACAAAACAAGACAATCTTGAAAACACTTAATGGCTGATATAACCTGATCCAGCAAAGCCAAGAGGGGTATAAATAGACCAGCTCCTCCATCAGGGTTATGGCATGCCTAACGAGATGCAAAATTTGACACTGATGAGACACCTACTAATGCAAATGCAAAGAGTTTTGATCGCTGATGGACGGCTTTCAAGACTGACACTAACAGAGTGGACCACATAACAAACAAGGCTAGCTAAGTGGGGTTGAGTTTTATTCAATTGATGTAACAATTAGAAAATTAATTTGATGGAATGACTCTATGGAGAATAGACTATTTGTTGGGACCTGCAGTGCTTGATTAGTAATGAGTAACTAGTTAGGATTTGATTTTTTCAGGGAAGAAAGGGAATTAGCTAAAACAAGGACTAGGCTAGACTAGTTGGCTGATCAATGAGTCAATTTAGGATGAAGTCTATAACTTAGTTATATTGATTTTTCTAGGTTGAAATGAACATGAAGTCTTGAGTTTAGTAAAAAAAGTTAAACCAGGTTGAAACGAGCAAGATGTTTAAGGATGGAGTATTTGACCCACTCATGGATGGATTTGGCTAGAGTAGGGATAGTAGGAGGTTTGAGTCCAATTAACAACACAATGCTAATTGTGCATGGCAAACCATACATGGCTAGTGAGGATTAGGTAGATGATTTAACATACAGTAACTTTGTTCATAAACATATAATTGAGACATTTGACAATGAAGACTTTATTGGTGGTGAATTGAAGTTCACATGTCCAACCAAACGAGTGTCTTGGTTGGGCCATTTGCCATAGCTCAAGAAGAAATGGTTTCTTTGGTATACACATGATATTGGAGGGTTAGTGGTGTTTGATTAGTTTGTTAAATTAAATTGATATATAGTAAGGATGATTGTTGCAATTGTTCATTAACATTTTGTTAATGCTACACAACAACTTGACAACTTAAATAATATAAAACACTCAAAAAATGATTATATAACAATTTTTTGTTTGTTTGTTAAATAAAGCCATATCAAATATTATGACATAATTGAGAACCATCATATTTTTAATATTTCATAAAGAGAAATCCTACCACCATTAAAATAATAAGATATAATTTAAATTTAATTTATTCATAATAATATTATTTAAATATTAAATAAAATCCTTCAAATTTATTTTCTGTCAAATATATATATATATATATATATATATATATATATATATATATATATATATACAAAAAAAACCTCAAATCATTATTTTTATATTAAACAAATTACATTTTCAACTTTAACCTGATAAAGTAATAAAATTACAACATCCAATTTTCAATAACATAAATATATATTAAAAATAATAAAAAATATAATATTTTAATTTGTACTTATCACTACAATGATGCTCTACCTTATGCTTTCATAGATTTTGCAAATCCAAATCCCCTTACAAATATAATGAACCCTCTCCAGTGAAGATTGTATTGGTGGCATCTTCTCGGAAAGGGGTTGTTATAGATTTAATGCAAGGAAATGGTATACCACTTTTTAATTTTGGGATAGCCATTATTGTTGGTGCATTAAGATGACTATTAAAAGCAACTTTAATACCTACATTAGTTATCAAATCACGGAAAGTCTGTTTATGCAAGTGAATTCAGAGGCTAATTCATAATGAAATGATTTAGAATCATTGCAATGAGTAACATCTAATTCTTGAAGTTCAATCCAAAACAATTCTGAAAGAAATCTTTAAAGCATTTTCAAATCTACTTTAATCTATTATGTAAAGGACTAAATTGGAATGCAAGTAAAATGAACCACTCTTAGCAAATCTAACTAGTATAGACAATAATTCGTTCAACAAGAAGGAAAGCTACAACAAATGAACAATGTGTAACTATTCAAACATCTCATGGAAGGCAATCAGCTGTAATCTTAAGATCTCTGGTAACACTACTTTAGAATGAACAACAATCAAATACTTAAACTAACCTGATAAATTCGGTAAAGATTAACACGCAAATGTAAAACACAACAAGATCTAGAATCTAGTTTGAATGGCAAAAGCAAATCATAATAATCAACACTCACAACAATCAGAATAATTCTAATTTCATGAACTAACAATAATAAATAATTGTAAGAGTAAACATAAATAAATATGACACAATTAAAGCAATAAATCTCCTATCGACCGGGCCCAAAGTCTCCAAAAGTCACTGCTGAAAGACACTCAGAATGTGATTATAGGTAAAACATAATCTTCTTCATTAAACTTGATAATAGAGTTACAACGTCACAGTAATGAAAGTACTCTGTGTCAAAAATGAATAGTTACAATCTCAAAATTTCTAGCTAGTTGTTCATTTCACCTGGTGGCTTTATATAACCTAGGAAAGACAAACAGATAAAAGCGAATCCTCAGGATCAGGAGATCCTGAGGATTTCACAAGTGACAATTGATCCTGAGGATTTCACAACCGACAATTTGATTTCATCACAGAATAGACTTGGTTCTCCTAGTCTTCTGCTAGCCTTCGTAATCGAGACATTGTCCTTTTTCCTTTCTTGGTCGTTATTGTTCCATCGTTTGAACAACAATCATTCAATTCATGTTCCTACATATAAAGATAGCGAAAGTTAGTTTTTCATGCCCAGATTTACCCAATTCGTTAATGATCGATTTTATCCAGCTTCTACAATTGTTTCTTCTATATTTATTCCTAAAACGAAGATAAACACATAAAGACAATGATTAATTAAGCTAATATGAGGATAAAACATACCTTTTCCACGACCCAACATACTCCCCTGCTTACCTTTTTGCATGTCCTCATGCAATAAGATGATTGAGGTGCAGTTGTGTCAAAGAATAAGCAGGATAAACTTCTTCCTTATATAGCCTAAAACCGTTTTTTTGTTTAAGTATTTTAAAAGCCTGGTTTACACGGTAATCTAGAAAATTATAATCACTGTAATACCTGTCAGGAGGGTACCAGATAATAGGACATTTGTAGCGGCATCCTATCTAGTCAAGGCTCATGCTTAGGACCATATTGCTGTATCTTTGTAAGCGAGTAGTAGCAAATTTGAAATTTCTATACCCAAATGGCTCCCTGTTCCTGACATTGTTAGTGGAAGCTTCCCATCTTTGTCTTGTTGCTGAAAAAGCTTCCTCCTTAATTTCCTGAAAGTATTCCTTTCCTGCCTGTATGATTGATCTGAAATGATCATAGACTTAAAATGATGTAGAATCAATTAACCATTAATGAATTGAATGTTAGCTCAAAACATGGAAATTGAGGAAAACTGCTTGAGAAGAATACTTTACGACAACTGATTAAACATAAATACGATGCATAACAGAAGTGAAAAAAGTAAAAACACAGTGATACCAGACAACGAGATTGATGACGGAGTTCATCCCTGATGGACTACGACTCTGGGTCTACTTTCAAGATGGGCAACCATTTATATTAGGAATGAAAATAAGGAGTTGATTACACAGAGATTTGATTACTCTGAATGTGCATGTAGGCACTTCTGATCACTATCATCAAATAACACTCTGAACCAGCTTTCCAATGCCTATCACAGTTCCCATTTCTGACTCCGGATGCTCTTGTAACACTGAAAACAAAACTGCCTATGACCTCGAGAATCTGCATAGAAAAACCAAAACTACTCTCCCCTTCATCAATGAAGCAAAACTGCCTTTTATAGGCTTGTAGATGCATTGAAACCTCCCTGGCTGAATTCAGGATGAATTTGGTTTGCTTCTGGATGGTTTGAATCTCGGTCTTGTTGTTTAGTGCCACCTAGGCTAGGTTGGCATGGTCACCGAATTAATCCCAACAATAAACTGTTCCAAAAACCCAAAAATAACCCTATTATAAATTTTTCCCGCTGGCGGTTAGGCTAACGACGCAGAGTTTCTAACCGCTCATGTGATCATGTTGTCAAACAAACCACATAATGTCACCGTTGTAGGTCACATCTGGCGGTTTCGCTAATGGCAAGATGTTGACGATTTTACTGCTCTGTTCATATGCCGAGGTTTACTCCGCGATGCGGTTTTGATGCAGTTAGGGACTGTAGTTACGGTTAGCCCCGACAGTTCGTTCACATGGTTACATTCCCCACTGTGGTTTAACTTCGTGGTTTCCAAACCCGTTTATTAACATGCCTGAACCTGCTCACATGGACATCGTCCCCGCATGGTTTAGGCCCACGGTTATGTGATTGTTATGTGTTTTAATAATGTTTGTAATTAAACATAGGCTGAGGGTTTAATAAGTTAGGTTTTATGTTGTTTAACATATAGTAATGTTTGGAGTATGGTCTTAGGTTTATGTGTAGGATTTTAACACATAGAAATATGCGATAGGTTTTGATAGTTTAGAACTTAGGTTTTTTAATACATATTTCAATGTATTAAGGTTCAAGACTTAGGTTTTAGCATAGGTTTTGGGCTTAGATGTAGATTAGGGTTTAGTACATGAAATTTATACCCATTTACAATCAATCGTCGTCAAACGACATTAGAGACATTTGTCGCATGATGACGAACTTGTCGATAATGTGACATGAAACCATAGACATCATCGACACTAGCTACCTTTGCGACGACAACCTTGATGACATATCGAACCTATGTAATGGACGACCCAACCATGTCGACACTAAATCCTGCAGGTGAACGACAAGACACATGTCATTGACCAATCCTAGCAGAACTGTCGATGAACATAAGTCGACAGCCAGGTACAAACTCATATCAACTGAATGCCATGAAAACCATAAACATTACCTGAACAATTTGATCCATAACCAACAATGTCGAAGCTGACGACACCAAACTAAATTGACGACGATTCTGAATCACTGACAACGACACTTTAACACCTGTGCAACTGAATCAATGGAATCCTCCTGGATCATTCCTCTCCACTTGAAAGCTTTTGGACCACAAAAGTTTGACTAAACAAATAGTCGATGAGGGTAAAACTCCCTCTCTTTCCACCTTGACCTGACGATGTACCAATACATTCGATCAATCACTTGCAAGTGATGACCCTGATGATGCTGACCATGGCACCTTTTGAGTCGGTGACCTATTTCATCCATCCACAATATGAACAACTTGGAACAATGGGTAAACAACCCGTTATGAACATGGCATTTGATTTCTTTCCACGAAGAACCATGAGTTAGTGATTCATAATCTTTGAAAACAGTCTCTACTGGATGTTGTTTAATACCATCAACATGTATAAACAATCTATTTTGCGGAATAACAGAGACAATCAAAGATACTCTTGACATCAAACCAACTACTTGATTACACATACTTTCCTGCTTCCTAATTACTAAGTGAACTTGCTGCAATGAACCTATCAAGCTGTAAGGTGAAATTTTTTGCAACTTAGTTTGATTATGAAAGTATTGAATTTGCTGTTGATTTCTTTGAATCACTTTTCCTCCATTTATTACATGATGTTTCCATTGATTAGCACTTTCCCCTGATGCATAAGTTTCCCTTAGACACTTTGACACTGCTTTAGAAAAGGATTGGATATGAAAACAAATAGGTTTCCTCTCCACTTGAAAAGAGGTTTCCAAACTGTTTGAGACATGACATGGCGACACAATACAAGAGAAATTGAACACTGATTTTCCCCAATACTGATTTGTATCCCTGTAACTGTTAAGTTCCAAACTTAAACTGAATTGATTCATTCTGACATTAGGAAGAGGAGCTTTAGGCACAAACTGTAATTCATGTTGTAATCCCTGCTTATGAATAAGATGTTTGGTTTTACATAGAACTGGAATTGTTTCTATCTCTTTAAACAAACCATCTTTAAGCTGAGTCTCATAACTTAAACAACCATCATGTTGATTCTTATGTTGATCCTTTACACACATGATTACAAACCTCTTGTTTTAACATATTAATTGCTTCATCTGATTAACATTAACTGAATTCAAGTGATTTTTACTTTGGTGTGCCCTGACAATAAATTCAACCCAATCTTTCTTAAGGTAATATTTATGCTCTATCCTGTAAAATACTGCATCACGATCATAAAGATAAGGACTTCCTAAGACAACTCCACATATGTCTACTGGAACCACATCTAATTCCACTTCATCAATGTAATTAGTTGTAATGGCAAATATTAATCGACATTGTTTGGTGACTTTTATCTGAGTTGATTTATTTAGCCATCCTAATGGGTAAGGTCTTGGATGATTTCGTGTTTCCAAATGCAAACTTTTAACTAAATATTCAAAGATTAAATTCGCCTGTGATCCACTATCAAACATTGTATCTATCTTTGTGTGCTTATAAGTTATCCTTATGTTAGACAATTCAACTCTTTTATCCTCATGTGAAGGATTTATGTTTGATGAAGATGCAATAGTTTTTGAACTTGAACCAGTGTTAGAAGTTTTACCTATCGTAACCATGGCGGTTATCCTCCTTTCGTCACCTGAATTTGAACCTAGATCTTGTTGGACTGTTGCAGTGGCCTTCTTTTCATCCTTTTCCTTAAGGAACTTTTTGGGCTTAAGTTCTGGATGAAGTTTCCAACACTTAGATTCATCATGATCGATTCTCTGGTAATGAGAACAAGTAGGTCTTTCCTTCTAAACGATCACTGATTTCTTTCTCTTTGAAATGTTCTTCCCATTATTGTCACTGGAATCTTTGATTTCCAATTCTTTAGATGACTACGATGAAAACTTGAATGGTCTGCCACCTGATTCAATATGTATGGCCTGAAAACACACTTAATCAAAATCATTAGGATTAAACATCAATAATATATGCTGCAAATATGAATGTAAACTGCCAATGTATTTTAATAAAGTTTCACGTGTATCCAATGAAATACCAAGCACCAATGCTTTCTTTCTGAACTCCTGAGTAAACTCCTGAACGCTCTGCCCTTTACCTTGCCTCAGATGCTACCAATCAATAACAACTTGCTGCATGTATCCTAAAGGATAGAATTGTTTCCTAAGAGCTTTTAAAAACTTAGACCATGACGAGATGACTTTTCCTTTACGCTTTACATCTATCTGAGTTTTACTTTCCCACTAGATTAAAGCTGTTCCCCCCATTCTAAGTGTAGCTAACTGAATTTTCATTTTATTGTTAGAAATGTTCTAAATGCGACAATACACTTCTAACTGCTTAATCTAGTTATCTAGCTTTTTAGGATTCATTTCGCCATCATATATAGGTAACTCAAATTTAACATCAAGTTTCAAAAGAGATGTTTTCTTAGGTTTCTTTTCCATTTCAGATTCTGCACTGGAAGAAGAATAAGAAGAAGATGATGATGGAGATGATGGAGGTGAAGGTGGTTTATCAGTCTTCCCTTTACCTTTGTCCTTCTTCGATGTCTTTGAAGAAGAAGCTGCATCTCTCACCTTCTTGTCTTCGTACAATTCTCCCAACATCTACTGCATGGTTAAGAATGCTTGCTAAAACTGTTCTTCACTCATCTTAGTTTCAGTGTTTTCACCTGCATCAGGTCTTGACATGGTCGATTTATGATCGACTCGTCGCTTTCCAATCTCTGGATGGATCTACCTAAGGATTCCTTCTCCTCGTTGCGACTTTGATCTAGTTAACATTCAATGGAAAATTCTACAAACACAACCTGCTCTGATACCAAATTATATGATCTGAAATGATCATAGACTTAAACTGATGTAGAATCGATTAACCATTAATGAATTGAATGTTTGCTCAAAACACAGAAATTGGAAAGCTGCTTGAGAAGAAGACTTTACGACAACTGATTAAACATAAATACGATGCATAACAGAAGTGAAAATAGTAAAAACACAGCGATACCAGACAATGAGATTGATGACAGAGTTCGTCCCTAATGGACTACGTCTCCGGGTTTGCTTTCAAGATGGGCGACCGTTTTTATTAGGAATGAAAAGAAAGAGTTGATTACACAAAGATTTGATCAATCTGAATGTGCATGCAGGCACTTCTGATTATTTTCATCAGATAGCCCTTTGAACCAACTTTCCAATGCCTATCACGGTTCCCAATTCCGACTCTGGATGCTCCTGTAACACTGAAAAAAAAAACTGCCTATGACCTCCAAAATTTGCATACAAAAACCAAAACTACTCTCCCCTTCATCAATGAAGAAAAAATGCCTTTTATAGGCCTGTAGATGCATTGAAACCTCCCTGGCTGAATTTTGGATGAATTTGGTTTGCTTTTGGATGGTTTGAAGCTTGGTCTTGTTGTTTAGTGCCACCTAGGCTAGGTTGGCATGGTCACCGAATTAATCCCAACAATAAACTATTCCAAAAACCCAAAAATAACCATATTATAAAGTTTTCCCACTGGCGGTCAGGTTAACGACACAGAGTTGCTAACCGCCCATGTGATCAGGTTGTCAAACAAACCACAGAATGCCACCATTGTGGGTCACGTATCGCGGTTCCACTAACGAGAATATGCTGACGGTTTTACTGCTCTGTTCATATGCCGAGGTTTACTCCGCGGTGCAGTTCTGATGCAGTTAGGGATTGCAGTTACGGTTAGCCCTGGCAGTTTGTTCACATGGTTACATTCCCTGCTGTGGTTTAACTTCGGGGTTTCCAAACCCGTTTATTAACATGCCTGAACCTGCTCACATGGACATGGTCCCCGCGCGGTTTAGGGCCGCGGTTATGTGACTGTTATGTGGTTTTATAATGTTTGTAATTAAACATAGGCCGAGGGTTTAATAGGTTAGGTTTATGTTGCTTAACATATAGTAATGTTTGGAGTATGGTCTTAGGTTTATGTATAGGATTTAAACACAGAAATATGCGATAGGTTTTGATAGTTTAGAACTTAGGTTTTTTAATACATTTTTCAATGTATTAAGGTTCAAGACTTAGGTTTTAGCATAGGTTTTGGGCTTATATGTAGATTAGGGTTTAGTACATGAAATTTATCACCCATTTACAACCAATCGTTGCCAAGCGACATTAGCGATGTTTGTCGCATGATGACGAACTTGTCGACAATGTGACATAAAACCATAGACATCATCGACACCAACTACCTTTGCGATGACAACCTTAATGACATATCAAACCTTTGTAACAGACGACACAACCATGTCGACACCAAATCTTGCGGGTGAACGAGAAGAAACATGTCATAGACCAATCTTGGTGGAACTGTCGATGAAGACAAGTCAACAGCCAGGTACAAACCCATATCAACTGAACGCCATGAAAGCCATAAATAGTACCTGAATAATTTGATCCATAACCAACACTGTTGAAGTTGACGACACCAAACTGAATTGATGACGACTCTGAATCATTGACAATGACACTTGAACACCTGTGCAACTGAATCAACGAAATCCTCCTGAATCAATGATATCTGTATGGAGTGGTCCTAATTGAGCCACAACTCCTGTTCGTTTCATGAACTGTTTATGCTGGACAAAAAGATGTAAGGGTTTCGTGGGTTCTCCTTTGACCCATAAATCTATACTATATTCCCTTTTTTGAAAAGTGTTATAGGCTTTCGCCCACTTAATATGATTGGTAGCAAAAGAGAGAAAATCTTGAAATTGAATATCCCCAATGAAGGGGCCATGATTTCTATCCAGTTCATCCTCCAAGAAAATTTTTTGTAGGTATAATTCACATAGAAGGTGCTATACCTGTTCATTTTGTTCCTTAAAACATTTGACAAAGTCTGGAGTGGTCTTGAATTCCATTGACTTACCAGCCCTGATAGCTTTAACTTTCAACAAGAGGTATCTTTCTAACAAGAAGAGTGCATAATTGGTGGCAGGTGATCGACAAGACAAAGCATCAGAGTAAAGAGAACAAATAGTTTCAATTTTCTCCTTAGCCTTCTGCAGCTTGGCTTGTGCTTTCTCTAATTTCTTCTGCTCATCTTTGAAGTTGGCGAAAGTCTTGTCTTCTATTACAGTAAGTGCCTCGAATTTCTTCCGCAACTCCTGGTGTACCTGTAACAGTACTACTTCTTCCTTATGTTGAGCCAACTTCTGCTGAGTCTTTGTTAATTCATTTTGTAATTTCATGATAACAACTTCCCTTACTAGAGGAACATAGTGAGGGGTTTCCTCTGTCCGAGTTTCACTATTATGTGTTATCATTGAATCAGTTTGAACAACAACTTCGGCTATTTCTTGAGACATACAACAATCTGCTTGGGAATTTCCTTCAAAATCAGTTTGAACAACAACTTCAACTATTCCTTGGTGTAGAATTTTTCTACAAATAAGCTAGCTCTGATACCATGTAGAAATTCCCATTGTAGATCAACATATTATGCAATATACTAAATAAAAATACAAGATCTACTTCTACAACAAACTTTGCGGAAGCTTAATCGAATTGAGCAAGATCAATGAGAACACATATAACTGAGAATGAGAAATCAATCACACATAACACAAAAGAAATAACTCGGGGAAAGCCTCAGCCTAAAACCCAAATCTCTGTATTATCATACAAGAGGAAATATATTTGAGTTACAAAAATAATCAGCTCTCAAAATATCCTGCTCTCTCTGCAATCAAACAATACAGCTCATAGACTGAATAGACACTGTAGATGTCCTCCTCAAGCCCTCCAAGCCTCCTATTTCCTAGCACAGTTTTTCTTGGGGTCCAGTGATGCCACATGTGTGAATTGGCCTCATCACACTCATAAAACCTGAAGAAGTAATTGCGTAATCCTCAAGGAAAGAATTCCTTCTACATGTAAGAGATATTCACAATGGAATATTCTAGCAACTGATAGTACACTGCCCCTCCATCTGATCTCAATTGGGTCTCTGTCTGAATTGACATGCATGAGTTATTTATGAGAGAATATTCAGTTATCTGAAGTGTAGTAGTTACATGGATGCATGCATTAACTAACTCAACTCACAACTAATTCAAAAAACTGTTTGAATTAATCTAACTGGACTTGACTTAGTTAACTAAGTCAACTAATTACAACTCAAATTACAACTCATCTTTATCTCTTTAACTAATGGATAAATTCCTCAATTAATGGAGAAACTGTTGCATGTCCCCACATAGACTTCATGTTTGATTTTCTACAACTAATTAATTCATGGTGAATTAATTAATTATTTTACAAATAGTTGTTAACATCAAATTCGAATTTTTACTTCTCTATTTTAGTTCAGGGACTAACTAAAATAGGAAGGTATCCCGAAATGCTATTTTTAGAAATGCTATTTATAGCACTTCCATTTTTCATTCCTTGCTGCTATGTCCAACATTGGTACCCGAACTTCTATTTATAGCATTTCTTGTTGATATTTTTAACACTCCCTCTCAACAAGAAAGGCATTCCACTCGAACACGATCCTGAACCTTTGGAATGTTTTGCATGCAACACTTCTCCCAAGTGTGGTTTCTCCAGCAAATCTAGAAACAAAAAAACTCCCAACTGACCTCTCTATTGGGCTAGAAACATACTTTGATGCTGAAGCTCCCTCTGCCGCTGACAAGTGCTTCCTTTGTGACCTCTGAGCTGCTGCAAAACTCCATGCATCTCGCACCATTGCACACCTCTCTGTGCCATCCTGCACTAGTGCAACACTCCTGTGCCTCTCGCATTGCTGCAGCTTGCTAGCTCTACACAGTCTTGGGACTCCTGCACTGTAGCTCTCTCTGCCGCTCCATCCGCATCTGTCTCTACCCACTCAGCTAGTCTTGCTACTCCTCGTCGGGGCTCCTGTAGCAAAGTCGAATCCAAAAGGTTGGGTACCTCAAGGATCCAGCCCCTATTTCAACCTTCGTGGGACAATCACTCCACATTGCCCCACCTCCCACCTGGAGGTATGGTTGCATGTGATCCCTCTGCCCACTTGGCTCGAAATTTCCCCCTACTGGAGGTCTCTGGATGAATGGATGCCTCCACTCGATCTCCTCTTAGCTTCTCTAGTTGTGGCTGCTCCACAACCTCCTGAAGCTGCTTCACCAACTGTGGCTTCTCCACAATTGTCTGAGACTTCTTCTGGCGCTGCATGTTGAGAGGTAGTGTACTCTCCCTCTCAACCACCAAGTCTCCAATAGTTGCCTTGTTCCTCAAGGATTTGCATGCATCTTGAGCCTCAAGAGCATACAGGTTCTTGACTTGTGAACCGATCTGCTTCACTTGTCTCGTGATGATGTATCTAAGGAAAACCTTTCCCTTATTGAAGACTACATCATAGCCTCTGTCTTCCAGCATCGCGATCGACACCAAGTTTTTCTTCAGTCCTGGTACATACTTGACATCTATCAAGGTAATGCGAGCTCCATGCTCCCTCTGAAAAACAACCGTGCCTACACCTGTGACACTCTACTTTTCATCATTACCCATCTCTATGAGTATCTGGAGATCTTTCTCCTCCAAGGTACTGAACAAACTCTTGTCGCTGGTCATGTGGAAAGAAGCTCCACTATCAAGAAACCAACCACTTCCCACCATGGATGAAAACATGCATGTGAAAAGTGTGAAATCCAACTCGAACTGTGAGGCCAATGCCTCACCTTCAGATCCTTCCTTGGATCCCATCTTGGATTTCTTCAGTGGACAATTTGTAGCAAAATGGACCACCTCATGACAATGAAAGCATCGCACTTTCGATTTGTCAAACTTCTTCCCACCACGGGAAGAACTCGATTTAGGATGAGAATCCTTCTCCTTCCCTTTCTTCGCCTTACTTAATAAGGCACAATTTTCTTCATCCTCCTTGGATGATAAAGATCCATCTATGGTGCCTCTTCTTATCTCCTCCTGCATCAGATCCGACCAAAGTATTTCCCAATCTGGCAATTTTCTCTTCCATTAACCGAGTCTTGGTAGCTATGCCAACTCTTAAGAAGACCAAGGAGTGCAAGACTCACCATGTCATCATCAGTGGTCGTGATCCCTACATTTCCAATCTCATCCCTACAGGTGGTAAGCTTGTTTAGATATGTAGAGATCGTGTTGCCCTTTTCACACTTGATTTTCCGAAGCTTGTATTTCAGTGCTAGCTTCCTCTGATCGCTATTGTTCTGATATAGATCTTTCAATGTTTTCCACATCGAAAACAGTGTCTCCTTCCCATGGAGGCTTGAGACAATGTGGTCTCGAACTCCCTCCAGGAGGATTCTCCTTGCTCTAGCCACACATTTCTTCCATTCCGCTAATTGAGTAGCATCAGTCGGCTTGGGAACTTCTTGATCAATAAAGTCCTTTAGACCGTTATCCTTTAATACTGCTTCCATGCGATCCTTCCAGGTTATATAATTCGAGCTGCCATCAAGGGTATACTCGAGTCTTAAATCGCTGAACGCCATTGGTGAAATTGAGATGTGATAAGAAATCAATTTCTATATTCAGGAACCACAAACTTTGAACTTCTCCCTTCTTGTATACTATTCTTCTCCTTTGATCACCTTTGCTATGATACCATGTAGAATTTTTCTACAAATCAGCTAGCTCTGATACCATGTAGAAATTCCCAATGTAGATCAACAGATTATGCAATATACTAAAGCAAAATATAAGATCTACTTCTACAACAAACTTTGCGGAAGCTTAATCGAATTGAGCAAGATCAATGAGAACACATATAACTGAGAATGAGAAATCAATCAAACATAACACAGAAGAAATAACCTGGGGAAAGCCTCAGCCTAATACCCCAATCTCTGTATTATCATACAAGTGGAAATATGTTCGAGTTACAAAAAGAATCAGCGCTCAAGCTATCTTGCTCTCTCCGCAATCAAACAATACAACTCACAGAATAAATAGACATTTTATATGTCCTCCTCAAGCCCTCCAAGCTTCCTATTTCCTTGTGCAGTTTTTCTTGGGGTCCAATGATGCCACATGTGTGAATTGGCCTCATCACACTCACAAAACCTAAAGAAGTAACTGCACAATCCTCAAGGAAAGAATTCCTTCTACATGCAAGAGATATTCACAATGGAATATTCTAGCAACTGATAGTATACTGCCCCTCCGTCTGATCTCAACTGGGTCTCTGTCTGAACTGACACGCATGAGTTATTTATGAGAGAATATTCAGTTATCTGAAGTGTAATAGTTACATGCATGCATGCATTAACTAACTGAACTCACAATTAATTCAACAAACTGTTTGAATTAATCTAACTGGACTTGACTTAGTTAACTAAGTCAACTAATTACAACTCAAACTACAACTCATCATAATCTCTTTAACTGATGGATAACTTCCTCAATTAATGGAGAAACTGTTGCATGTCCCCACATAGACTTCATGTTTTATTTTCTACAACTAATTAACTCATGGTGAATTAATTAATTATTTTACAAACAACTGCTAAGATCAAATTCAAATTTTTACTTCTCTATTTTAGTTCAGGGACTAACTAAAATAGGAAGGTATCCCGAAATGCTATTTATAACACTTCCATTTTTCATTCCTTGCTGCTATGTCCAACATTGGTACCTGAACTGCTATTTATAGCAGTGCTATTTTTAGCACTTGTATTTTTAGCATTTCTTGTTGCTATTTTCAACAAGGCATACAACAGTCTTCCTAGGTATTCTCCTTAGAATTGGTTTGGACAACAACATCTATGGTGGGAAAGTCCGTTTGGGTCTCCATTGAGCAAACACAAGGACCTTTAGTCTGAGTCTCAATATTCTTCAAATGACATTGCTTTGTTTGGGTCCCTTTTAAACAAACACAAGGACTCTCAGTCTGAGTTTCAATATCCTCCAAAGAACAGTGTTCTATTTGGGTCCCTACAATTTCCAATTCCACTTTCAGTTTCCGAACCCTAACTACTTCCTTTAACCACTCTCTCAATTGCTTAATTGTTTTCTTCTGCTTCTTGTACTTCTTAAGCAACTTCCTCAATCTATCCTTATATGTTTTCTTCGTCGTGGGGTTTTTGATCGGAGGTGGCACAACTGTGTTTATTTCAGGTTTAGGAGGAGCTGTGCCAATATCAGGATAATGTTCCAATGGAACAGTATCTCCCGATGGATTCTCATCTTCCAGGTATTTTTCTACATGGGCTTCTCTCTCAAGGGACTCCAATGGAACAATATCTCCTGAGTGATTTTCATTTTCAGGGTCTTCTACATGGGCCTCGTCCTTTGGGGACTTCATTAAAACAATATCCCCTAGTTGATTTTCATCCTCCAAGGTTTCTTCTGTAGGGGCTTCCTTCTCTAGGGATTCCAATGGAACAGTAACCTCTGGTTGATTTCCATCCCCGAGGGTTTCCTTTGCATGGGCCTCTTTCTCAAGGGACTCATTCATAGAGGGAACTGATTCCCTCTAACCCTCCAAATTATCAGCAAATGGCGAAGTTTCAGCATGGCCAGAACTACCGGCAGAGGCAAACTGGTTAAGGGAATGATTTTTCCCTTCAGGTTTTCTAGATGGGTCCCTTTCTTCATAGTATGTTCCCATATTCTCCAATACTCAAGCCATTTCTTCCTCATATTCCTGCAAAAAATCATCTTGTGGACTTGGAGAGGGCATATGAGATGACCCTGCTTCTTCTGTTGGAATTGGGGTGCGCTGCTGTGATTTTATCCTTGCAGAGCACCTACGCTTTGCTGGGCCTGAGGCCAAAGAAGGATTCCTTCTTTTTCTTGTCCTTTTTGGACCTGTTACCTTTACCCCCTACTGTTCAGTCTCTGGGTTTTCTTCTGGTGGGGTTAAGGCAAGATTTACAAGGTTATCCCAAGTTAATTGCTGCTGGGCTAGTCCATGAATGATGATTAACTTAATCAGACCATGATGGCTGATGACAGAATGTGGGTCCTTAGCCTTCCTAACCCGACTAGCAATGTCATGCAATAAAGAATTTAAATAAAATGGAAAATTAACTGTAATTTTCTGCTTCAGAATAGCTAACAGTTTGAGTTGTTGAGGTTTTACCACATCTTGATGTCCATCACAAGTGATATACCTCTGAACAATGGTCACCAATTCTTGCCATGGTTGCTTTAAAGCTGTGGGGTGAATCCCTTTTCCTTTGCATACCAATTGTTCATCTGGGTCTTGGAATACAACAACTGTGTCCTGCAGGAGAACATGCTTATCAATCCATCTTGTGCCTTCTACTAGAAGTTTAGAGACTTCAGCTATAACTGCTTCAGAAACTGTTATGTTTCTGCCCTTCACTGTCGTGCGTCCATTTTGTAGATTTTGCAAAAATTCAAGTGTTATTTCCTCATGGAATCCCTGTAATTTGGTCAGGTATTGAAGCCAGCTAGCGCACTCAAGAATTTTGCGAGCCTGTTCTGATACTCGGAGTACTGTAGGTTCACTACAGATGGATTTTCCTCCCATGGTTGTTGTTTCTTAGTAGCTAGTTCACTTGCACTTTTGCATGCACTCTTCTCACAATTTCACAGTTTGGAACACATCATAAACTATATACAAAATGTTAAAGTTATTAATAGAGCAGTGATGTTGTTTTACAATAAATATTAAGGGAAATTGTGTTGTTTGTCACATCAGCAGTTTTTGGCGCAACTTAATAATTAATTCGCATGCTATCCATAATGCTTACCTTCCCCCCTCTAATCAAAAAACAATTTAATAATCATTACACATGCTATCCATAATGCAGACCTTCCCCCCTCCAATCAGAAAAGGGCATCCACGACCATAAAGCATGGGAAAAAGGGAAAGGGCATTGGGAATTCATAAATGTAGTCGGACAACAATCAAAGCGGTGTAAATACGACAAAAACGGTCAAAGCAGTACAAGTCAAAAAGATTTGAAATTCCCGTAAAAGGAATAAAACAGAGACTAGATCATTATGTGAAGAGATATTTGCCTTAGGTGGAAAAGGTGACAAACGCATGACCGACGATAAATGATAATGGCTGTTGGTATCAATTGATCGAACAATAATGATATAATGCATATAAAGATATAGTTTACCATGCATGTTGGTTAATTTAGTTATAAACGTTGTTCAAATGGTAAATTCACCTTTAGAAATGAGTCAATAGGAAGTAATGGAATAAATAATATTTGGCAATGTAACATAGCACTTCAATACCACAAGCAGAGCCACTATTGCCAACAGGTGTTCATAGCCTCAATAGGGTTGCTTTTTAACCCAAAAATGAGCCAGACTCCTCCTTTTAGTATTTAGTTGATTTTCTTTTTCATTGCTATAAAGAGAACACTATGCTGGCATGGTAACCAGATAATCATCGTTACATTCACCAGGATATAACAAAGTGATCAGGTCAGCTTGTGATGAGACCTCCTGTCCTTTTGACAGTTTTGACTATCAAGAAGGTCATTACCCTGGTGTGGTGGCCATAATGGAATGTCACTTGTTACACCCTTATGATCATGGTAGGCTAGCTCGTGATGAGACCCCTATCCTCTTTAAGAAGATGTGTGTTGCATTTTCATATTTTCATATTTCCATATTTTCATATTTTTATTGTAAAGGGAGGGAGGCTCATTTACTCCTTAAGAGTCAGGGATGGCATGAGAAGTAAAAAAAATGCCAATGAAAGTTATGCTTTTATCCCTATATCATCATACCAAAGGGAATTATCAATTGAAAGTGTGAAAGATAAACCAACATGGTATTAAGATAGTAAATCATTTTATGATATGTCCAAAGAGAAGATATTCAACCAGTCATTATATAGATGAACCAGGTCAGTTTCGGAATAAACATAACCATCAAAGATTTTACAAGTCATAATGTTACTAATATTAATGTTTTTCTTTTATCTAAAGTACAAATTCCAAATTCAAACAGATGGTTTTACTAAGAAAACACGGGAGAGGAAAATGACAATTTGATAAAAGAATGATCGTCGATGGAACAACAAAAAGAAATCACAGCTGTTTTTTATACCGAACAACAACTGTTCAATTGATTGAACAACAAACACATGAAAAAAAAAGGTGTTGTTCAATTGATTGAACAACAAAACACACAAAAATAAATCGGTGTTGTCCAATTGATTAAACAACAAAACACACAAAAAGAAATCGGTGCTGTTCATATGATTGAACATCAAAACACACAAACATAAATTGGTTCTGTTCAATTGATTGAACAACTAAACACACAAAAAAAAATCGGTGTTGTTCAATTGTTTGGACAACAAAACATACAAGAAGAAATCGGTGTTGTTCAATTGATTGAACAACAAAATATGCAAAAGGGAAAAATTGGAGTTGTTCATTTGTTTGAACAACAACTTTTCAATTGACTGAACATTAGCTGTTCAATTGATTGAACAAAAATTATTAAACACACCCCCAAAAAACAAGAGAAATCCTCGTATTTACATCGTGATGCATAAACTAAATTGCAACCAACCTTAAAAATAATATACACATTATTTATCGCCGAATAATAATAATTTTTTATGAAAGTAAAGCTGCCGCGTCATCACTCCCTGCAGCTAAAATTTTCATAGTGGGATCATCATGTACTTGTTGGCAAAAAGACTCTTTGGTGAGTGGTTTATGATAAATACGCACCTGATGTCCATTCAACTGGAAAGAACAACCAGACTCATCAATGGTAACCAGAGTGAGAGTGCCATTGTTGTGTACCTCTTGAATTTCATAAGGGCCAAGCCACCTTGTCTATAACTTGCCCAGAAAGTTTTGGAATTTGGAATCATAGAGGAGTGCCTAGTCTCCTTTCTGAAACATCATATTTTTAATAAGATTGTCATGCTACTTTGCCCTTTGCTGCTGAATAATTGCGGTGCGTTGTAAAGCAAGTACTTGAGCCTCATCCAATTCATTTATTTGTTGAAGTCATTTAGTTTGGGCCTCCGTCAGATCCAATCCCATTTCCTGGGTTGTTCTGAGAGTCTTTATTTCAAATTCAATAGGAAAGGTAGGTTATTTTCCAAATACAAGTTGGTACGAAGAATATCTAGTAGTATTTCGCCAAGTTGTGCGATAGGCCCACAAGGCCTCTAGCAGTATAACAACCTAGTCCCATCGATGTGTCGAAACTATCTTGGTCAGAATTGCTTCGATGACCTTATTGGTGCTTTCAACTTGCTCGTTCGCCCGCTGGTGATACGAGGAAGTGACTCTATATGTGATGTGGTGGTTCCGTAGAGTGGATGTAATATTATGTCCTACAAATTCCCCCCCTCCATATGTTATCACTTCCCTAGGTAAACCATACCACACAAATAACCCAGAAAGGAAATTAATTATGGCTTCTTCTATAGCTCTTGGAAAATATATTGTTTCTACCCACTTTGTTACATAGTCTGTAGCAACCAATATGTAGGCTTTTGGTTTGATGGCAGATGAAATGGGCCAACAAAATCCAATGCCCATTGTTCGAAAGGTTCTATTACGAATTGGGGCTGCAGCGACATTTCATTAGATTGACCAAGACGACCCATCCTTTGGCAGCTATCACAAGCTTGGACATATTTCTTAGCGTCTTTAAAAATGGTGGGCCAATAATAGCCCATCTGTAGTACCTTATGCCCAGTTTTGCAATCTGCGAAGTGTCCTCCGTAGGGCTCGTCATGGCAAGCCTTTAGGATGTTGTAGATTTCATCTTCACGAATGCATCTGTGTATGCACATATCAGACCCTGTATGAAAAAGGTATCCACCAATCCAAGAAAATCGGGCGCTGCGCTGGACAATTTGTTTCCTTTCCCTTGCTGTCAAGTGTCTGGGCAGCTTTCCTACTGCCAGATAGTTTGCTACATCTGCATACCATGGCGTTTTAACTGCTACGACAAACAAATGTTCATCTGGAAACTGGTCATCTACTGCCAACGGATCATTTATCTTTGGAACCCGAGACAGAAAATCCGCGACTGGGTTTTCCTTCCCTGGACGGTCTTTAATGGTGATATCAAACTCCTGCAAAAGTAACAACCAACGAGTCACTCGACCATTTGTAATGGGTTTGTTAGCTAAGTATCTAATGGTAGAATGATCAGTATACAGAAAAAATTGATAGCCAGTTATATAATGTCTAAATTTGTTTATGGCATAAATGACAGCTAAAAATTCTTTTTTTGTTACTGTATAATTAAGTTCAGCAGCAGTAAGATTTTTACTGATATAATAAATAACATAAGGTTTTTTGTCTCCTCTTGGCCAAGGACAACGCCTATTGCTACATCTGATGCGTTTGTAGAGATGTGAAAGGGCAGCTCCCAATTGGGTCCATGCAATACTGGTGTCGTCGAAACTAATTTCTTCAAATCTGTAAAAGCTGTGTCACATTTATCAGACCATTTAAAGTCAACATTTCCTGTTAAAGCATACAAAGGCGCAACAATTTGTGAATTTTTTTTGATAAACCTATGATAATAACCTGCATATCCAAGGAAGTTACGTACCTCTGTCTAAGTACAGGGTGTAGGTAGTAGGAGAATTACCTGTATCTTTGCTCGATCTACCTGTATCCCAGCTGTAGAAATGTAGTGTCCTAGGATTACGCCTTCTGTCATCATCATGTGACACTTGACATTACTTAAACATAGCTTGGTGGCGATGCATCATTCCAAAACCTTCTCTAATGTCTGTAGTGCTTGATCAAATTCGTCCCCATACGGGGTAAAGTCATCCATGTAAACTTCAAGTCCTTCATTTATTAGATCAACAAAAATACAGAGTATGGCCCTATGAAACGTAGCTGGGGCATTGCATAAGCCAAACAGTAACGATATGTAAGCGAATGTACCCCATGGGTAGGTAAAGGTGGTTTTGTCTTGGTCTTCAAGGGCGATTTGGATCTGATTGTAGCCGCTGAAGCCATCTGTTGAGTCCCAAACTTGCATCTTCCCTATATACCTTTTCAGCCTTCTTTTCCATTTACTTGACCCACCAAGCTGTCAAATCATTGCATATTAGTTTAAAAAGAGCTTATAAAATGGTTTCCTAACTATGTTTGTGACTGCTGTTTGATTTAGATTTTTGTTCAATTAGCTGTGGAAACTTGTCACTTTCCGCAGCCAGCTCAAGTTTCCGCAGCCATTTTGTTGAAGACTATGTTACAGGTGTCCAATGGAGAATCCGGCCACATGGGCAAGCTGCAAATGACATGTACATGGAGCGTGTCCCCTTGGTTCAGCCGAATCACTCACAAACAACCATGGTCAAAGACGATCAAAGGAGTGGTCAAACCAAGAGTTTTGCAGTGGCACGGCTCTATTTTGCCCACGTGAAGTTTTGCGTGGCAAGATCCTCAATCTCCGGAGGTGTGCTAACACCTGTGGATCAATCCGTGAACCAAATCGAACAACCACCACTCCATAGACTTATTTGTCATGATTACCATACTGCTAGATCTCAGGACGTGGAGATTTACATGTCTGTTTGGCAGCGTAGAATTTAGGAATCAGTTATAGCACCTTCAGTTATAAATAACGCGTTATCATACGCTTGATAGTTAGCTTTTACATGTAATCTTGACTGTGTTTACGAGTCCACTGTGCCGTGCTCTATTTGTATGTTTTGACTGCACTTTAATATATGAGAAGACAACATTCTTAAGTTCAATTTGTGACTGAGTATTGATTGGCCGAGGTTGCAGAGGGCCCCTGTACACCAAGGCTCTGTATTTACTGTATAGTTTCTTACTTGCTTTCATTATGTTACTGCTTTTATAATCATTTGCTTGTATATATTACGCTGTCCTGATATTTATACTAACTTCTGTTCATCTTTTCTTTTATGCTTTCTCATGATTGCTAGCTGATCAATATTTTTCTTTCAGGTTCTTGTAGGCAGCCCAGGAAAATTACATAGTTTTAATGACTAATGACATGAGATCATCTTGTCCTTTCTGCTGATTCATTTACTGAGTTTTAATTCCAGCATTGTCATTTCTTTCAGTTTTGCTTTGCTTATTTACTTTTCTGCAACTTAGATATCATATTACTCATTTGTTTATGATTTCCTTCCTATAGCCAAGTGACTCAAATAGTGAGGAATTAGAATATTACTTGATGTAGTATGATTTAGTTTACTTTCCTGCAAGTTAGTGATTAAATTACTTATGTCATTTTCAGGAATTGAAATATGAATGAGTAGTTACATCTTAGTTTCATTTTATGCAATTTCATTTCCTGCAATTTAGATATCATATTACTCAACTTGTTTATGATTACTTCCTATAGCCAGAGCGAGTCGAAAGGTGAAGGGTCAGAATATGGGTTGAAGTAGTGTGATTTAGTTTGCTTTGCTTTTAGTCTTTGAATTGCTTTGAGTTCAGTTTTTATTTTCTTTTTATACAGCAGTAAGGATACTGGGCTTCATTGTCACTAGTTCACTGTCTTGGTACATTTTTATTTTCTTTTGAGAATTGATTTCATCACAGCCAGTTTGAAACCTTCTTTTTAAGAACTTTAAAGTTTGGAAAATCATTGTAGAAATCACCATTACCATCCATACTTGACCTTTAATTCTGCCATCTCACATTAGGGAATCCACAGAAGATAAACCCAAAAAAACAAACCAAAAACTCAAAAACGACAAAGAACTAAGAAATCAGTTATCTTGCATATACAGTGCACTTCACTTCGACAGTTTACGACTCTCGGATTGACATTTTAAATAGCAATTTAGGACACACTAAATTGACCAAACACCATCCAGAAAGGAAAATAACTGTTTTCCTGCTAGTGTATTGAGGACTTGATCAATAAATGGAAGAGGGAAGTGATCTTTCTGCGTGGCTTTGTTCAATTGCCGATAATCCACACAGATGCGCCACTTCCCGTTTTTCTTAGGAAAAACTACTAGCGGAGAGACCCACTTGCTATCCGAAATGGGATAAATAAAATTCACATCCAACAACTTCTATAGCTCTTCTTTTACAATATCTTTGAGATGCAGATTCAATCTCTGTTGAGGTTGCTAGATAGGACGAGCATCCTTTTCGGTGTAGATATGATGCGTACATAATTGTGGGTCTATGCCCTTCATGTTTGGATAGTCCCAAGCAAAATCCCCTTTATATTTTTGCAGAACTTGAATGAGCTTTTGCTATTGGTCATTGTCCAGACTATCATTAATGTTTAAAATCTTGCCTAGTTCAATTTCAACAGGCTTATTGTTATGAACGAAAGTTGTTTGGATATCTTGATCATTAGTATCTTTCAAACGGTCTTCTAAAGCTTCATTGTCAAGAATTTCTTTTAACATTTGAAATTATTCATAGTGGCTGGCTGATTAATAAAGTTATTGATCACATCATCTTCAGTCTGATTCTTGAACTCAAGTGCCTCTGCTACTGTAAGTGGTGAACGAATACTTTCTTCCAAGTATGTGGATGGTTGTTTATGTATTTTCACAATGGGCGGACTTGGTTTGGCAGGAGGGTATATCCTAGATTTTTTACAATGCCCCCCTTAGCAATGGTCATGCTTCCCTCACGACAACCTATGTAAGCATCAACTGTTGCCAGCCAAGGTCAGCCCAAAATTAAAGGGTGCCCATCTAATCAACTTTTTGGGTTTATGATGAGAAAATCCACTGGGTACTCCCATGAATCAACAGAAACTGTAATGTCCTATAAAGTTCCCTCTGGTCTTACCACTGAACGATCAACGAGTTCTAGCAGGGTGGTGGTTGGTTCTAGAGCTATGATACCAAGTGTCTTACAAGTTTCCATGGTTAATATGTTAATGGTTGCACCCAAGTCAACTAGTGTGTTTGGAAAGGAGCGGCCATATATTTGGACTGTAACTATGGGATTCCCAGGATCTTCATATTCGGTGTTTTCTTGATAACGACGCCAAAATGTTGGTGCATTAAGATGACTATTAAAAGCAACCTTAATACCTACATTAGTTATCAAACCAGGGCAAGTCTGTTTATTTCAAGAGTGTTCAACATTGTCTATGCAAGTGAATTCAGAGGCTAATTCATAATGAAATGATTTAGAATCATTGCAATGATTAACATCTAATTCTTGAAGTTCAATCCAAAACAATTTTGAAAGAAATATTTAAAGCATTTTCAAATCTACTTTAATCTATTATGCAGAGGATTGAATTGGAATGCAAGTAAAAGGAATCACTCTTAGAAAATCTAACTAGTATAGACAATAATTCATTCAACATGAAGGAAAGCTACAACAAATGAACAACAAGTAACTATTCAAACATCTCACGGAAAGCAATCAACTATAAGCTTAAGATCTCTGGTAACACTACTTCAGAATGAAAAACAATCAAATACTTAAACTAACCTGATAAATTCGGTAAATATTAACACACAAATGTAAAACACAACAAGATCTAGAATCTAGTTTGAATGACAAAAGAAAATTGTAATAATCAACACTCACAACAATTGGAATAATTCTAATTTCATGAACTAATAGTAATAAACAATTGTAAGAGTAAACATAAATAAATATGACACAATTAAAGTAGTAAATCTCCTATCGACCGGGCCCAGAGTCTCCAGAAGTCACTGCCGAAAGACACTCAGAATGCGATTATAGGTAAAACACAATCTTCTTCATTAAACTTGATAATAGAGTTACAACGTCACAGTAATGAAAGTACTATGTGTCAAAAATGAATAGTTACATTCAAGCACTGAGAAAATAACTGAAATTACCAACTACTGAACACCCCCAAGCACAGGAAGTGGGACAACTGGAAAAGGAAAAGGAAAACATGCTTCGTATGATAGTTGAACAAAATGTGCAAGTCCAGAAAATGGAGGCAGAGATGGAGAAATTAATCAAGGAAAGAGAAATACAAATCAACATTGGAGTAGGGACATCCATGTAGAAATTCCTTGTAGATTCAAACTACTTATGTAATATGCTAAAACAAAAGACTTGAATCTACTCTACTCATTAGCGAAAACAATTGAATGATTGAGAAATCACAACATAAACATGAGACAAGGTTCAATCACATATGATCATAGATTTATCTAAGGGGAAATAAACTTCTCAAAACCACTTCCTATATGTATTTCATTAGTCACATAATAAAGAAGAAATACAATGCTTGTTCAAGCCTGAACAATATTTGCATAAGTACAATCTATCTCTCCGCCTCACAAGCTAACTCTGACCAATAGTTAACCAATTTTGCTGCCTTCCAAGCTCCTGTTTCCTTGTATTGTTTATGAAGGAAATAGCCCCCTATTAGTTAGAGACATCCCCATCATGAATTGCGCAATCCCTATAGGCCCTTCTCTGACTGCATGCACCACCTGTACAACTTGGAAAATTATACAACTGATAGTACACTACCCTTGAAATCCAATATCAACTGGGTAACTTGAATTTCATGTATGCATGAGTTAATTATGGCTGATTTATTAGTTAACTGGTTGAACACTGAAGCTACACCCCACTGTTAGACCTCCTACTAGTTCCTCCAATAGTTGGAACCAGTTTAACTGGCTTTAACTGAATTAAATTATTACAACTCAAATTAAACTCAACCTAGGATCCTAAAATTTAGGAACTGCTCTACATGACTCAAGTTAGGCCCTCAAATCGAATTAACTGAGAAAACTAAGTAAAACTAACTTAGTTAACTAGTACAAGTTGTCTTGTGATGTAGAATTACAATTTTCTCCTAATTTAATTCAAGGGAAAACTAAATCAGGATTTTCTTGTTTCCAATTTCAGCACTCCCTCTCAACAAGAAAGGGATTTAGATCTACCTCGATCCAACACATTTGGAATGTATTTCATGCAAATCTTCTCACTGTTGTTGTTGATACTGCAACATATGCAACTGAAGAGAATTAAAAATAAAAATAAAAATAATCACTGAATCAATATGCGACTGTCTACTCGGAAAACTATGCTGCTGAGCCTCCTGCTTTGCTGTTGAAACTGATATAAACTCCTCAGTATCTCATTGACATTGATCCTCCTTCTACTGAATATTGCAGGTCCCCATAGCAAGGTAATGATCCATGAGACAAAAGCACCTCAATGGACCCTGCCCAAATTTCTGCAATTCTTGGGACTATTGCTTCACATGTCCCCACCTCACACCTGGATGCATGGCTGTATGTTCTCCCTCTGCCCACTTAGCTCAAAATTCCCCCCTAATGGAGGTCTCTTCTTGAGTGGATGTTTCCAATCTGTCTCCTCTCTGCTTCTCCAATTGTGATTGTTCCACAACTTATGCTCCCTCTCAACCACCAAGTCTCTAACCTTTGCCTTGATCCTTAAGGCTTTGCATGCATCTTCAACCTCAAATGCATACAGGTTCTTGACTCACACACCAATTTGCTTCACCTGTCCCATGGCCATGTGTCTAAGGAAAACATTTCCTTTGCTAAATATCACAGTGTAGGCACAATCTTCCAATACCGCGACAGAAAAAAGATTCTTGTTTAGACCCAGAAAAAATATGACATCCTTGAGTCTAAGAGGAGAGCCAAAATCCCTCTGAAAAGTAATTGTACCAATATTGGTCGCGCTATACCTCCCATCGTCTCCAAACTCAATGTTTTGCTTGAGGTCTTTCTCCTCCAAGCCAGTGAAGAGATCTCTATTCCCCATCATATGAAACGAGGCACTGTTACCGAGATACCACATGCTTCCCATTACTGTGATTTCCATGCATGTAATGAGAGTAAATTCAAGGTTGAATTGTGAAGCTAGAGCTTAACTTTCTGCCGCTACTGTAGACTCCTTCTTTCTTGCCTTCTTCTGTGGACATTTCATGGCATAGTACCTGAGTTCATTACAATGAAAGCACTTGATGTTGGACAAGTATTTCTTCTTGCCCTCCCCACCTTGGGACTTATTTACCTTGTATTTCTTTCCTTTGCCAACTAATGCAAGGTCCTCTTCCTATTCTTTGGATGAGGTCCCATCTCGGTTGTCCTGCCTCATTTCTTCCAGCACTAGATCAAACCATAACTGCCCCCAAATCGGTAGTTTGTATCTACCATTCACAGAATCCTAATAACTGTGCTAGCTCTTGGGAATACCCAATAGAGCTAGAGCTACCAAATATTCTTCAGGGACAGTCACATTGACCTCACCAAGTTCATCACAAGATTGTGTAAACTTGCTCAGATATTGTGGAATTGTGTCATTCTTTTTCATCTTGATGTTATGAAGCTTGTCCTTCAATGCTAGCTTCCTATGGTCATTGTTATTCTTAAACAAGTCAGTAAGTGTTTTCCACATCACGAATGGAGTTTCTTTACCGTGGATATTTGAGACAATATGATCTCGAACTCCCTCCAATATGATCCTCCTCGCTTTAGCCACATCCTTCTTCCACTGAGCGAGATCCTGGGCATCAAATGTTGGGGGTTTAAATACATTTGTTTTGATGTAATCTATTAGCCTGTTATCATCTAATACTGCCTCCATACAAATATTCCATGCCACAAAATTTTGTTTCCTTCCAAAGAATACTCAAGCCTGAGTCCGGTGGAAGTCATCTTCTCAGTCCTAGAGAAAGCCTGCAACACCGATCTTGTAATTCGAACCTCCTGCACAAAATTTTAATTCTCTTATGTTTTATTGTGATTCCCAATATGATACCATGTAGAAATTCCTCGTAGATTCAAACTTCTTATGTAATATGCTAAAACAAAATACTTGAATCTACTCTACTCATCAACAGAAATAATTAAACGATCGAGAAATCACAACATAAACATGATACAAGATTCAATCACATATGCTCAAATATTTATCTAAGGGGAAATAAACTGCTCAAAACCCCTTCCTATCTATGTTGCATTAGTCATAAAATAGTGAAGAAATACAATGCTTGTTCAAGGCTGAACAATCTCAGCACAAGTATAATCTATCTCTCTACCTCACAAGCTAACTCTGGACAATAATTAACCAATTCTGCTTCCTTCCAAGATTCTATTTCCTTATGTTTTTTCTCAAGGAATTAGCCCCCTATTAATTAGGTAAATCCCCATCCTAAATTGCGCAATCCCTATAGGCCCTTCTCTGACTGCATGCACCACCTGTACAACTCAGAAAATTATACAACTGATAGTACACTACCCTTGAACTTAAATCTCAACTCGATAACTCAAATTTCATGCATGCATGAGTTAATTATGGCTGATTTATCAGTTAACTGGTTGAGCAATGAAGCTGCACCCCACTGCTAGATCTCCTACTAGTTCCTCCAATAGTTGGATCTAGTTTAACTGAATTAAATTATTACAGCTCAAATTAAACTCAACCTAGGCTCCTAAAATTTACGAACCACTCTACACGACTCAAGTTAGGACCTCAACTCAAATAACTGAGCCAACTAAGTGAAACTAACTTAGTTAACTCGTACAAGTTGTCTTGTGATGTGGAATTACAATTTTCTCCTAATTTAATTCAAGGTAAAATTAAATTAGGATTTTCTTGTTGCCATTTTCAATAATCTACATCAACAATAGAAACATAGCCTACTAGTCAGAACCCAACAGAACAACTGTTAAACGCTATGGGAGACTTGTCACTAAAGGAAATGGAGATTGAGAAGCTAAGAGCTCAATTAAGGAATACCCAAGGCAATAAAATAAAGGCTGACAATGCATACCTTGCTGAAGTACAAAAAAAATTCAGACTAACCAAAAGTTAGAAAAATACATGAATGAGTGAGCCACTGATATGACCTTGATAGAAGCCAAACAAAAAATATGGGTAGATATCAATTCATCTTTTTCATAATTATGGACTTCAATAGAAATTATATTTGAACAAGAGAAACTTGTTAATAAAGCCAATGAATCCATAACACAAATCAAAGAAGAATTGGAGCACAAGCTTGGAGAGGTTACCAGGATTATAAAATTCATAAATTCCAATACCAAAGAAGATATGGGAGAGTTAGGGATCGAGGAAAAAATTGATATATTCCTTGAAGTCAGGAGAGTTATGACTAAGAAAATATCATTCTATAGTTGGAGAACAAGTGCTAAAATATAAAAGCTTAGATTAATAAATTTCACAAGAAATACTCTATTTCACATAGAAGAGTTTTTCCTTCTTTGACAGGTCATAATAATCAACTAATTTCACAGCATAAATACGAGGAGAAGTTGTACCAAATAGGAAAGGATAATTCCAAATTTTCCAAGGTGAAAGGAATTATCAGTGGTAAAGATTTCTTAGAAGGTCTCCAAGATGATTTATTCATTGTACATGAAATTCACCACCTCTTTCTAACTAAACCTACATTTGAAAAATATACTGAAGTGGATGAAACATACAGAAAATTCATTAAGTTTTCATGCCTCAGTGAAGAGGAATGGGATAAATTCCTTGAGCTTATCGAATAGGAAAGGTGACTTTCTTAGAAGAAGTTGCAGTAAAAGAAGGAGAAAAACCCAGAATTTCAACAACCAGTTGCAGTGAAAAAATGAGTAGAATGCAGGATAACAAGAGCATAAAGGAAAAAATTTAGTTTGAGGCAAAGATCATCAAACATCACCCTTGAATAGTGTGTTGATTAGTCAAAATCAGTTCAGAATATTTTTTTTTTTTTTTTTTTTTTTTTTTATGTTCTATTTTTGTAAAAAATCCAAATCAGTTTGGATAATATTTTATTATTGTAAAATAATTGTATTAGGTTTATATATGAATTACACTCTATAAGTATTTTTTAATTCAAAATAAGAAGGGTTAAACCCTTGTGATGATCCAATGGCACTATTGTGCTTTTCTAAAAGTTTTTCTGAAGATAATCAAAGGATTCCGACTTCACTCTTAACAACTTCTGTGTTCATGTGAGCTTTTATAGTTTATTCATCTCTATTTTTCATCATATATTCAAGGTAACATAGGAGTTAGGGTAAGGCTAAGTTAAGTATTAACTTCCCTGATAGCCTGTTGCAAAGTTATCATCTTTATGGAGATTAACTAATTGAACAACCTGTTTAAATTAGTTCCTCTGCATCTTTAAATTGTTGCCTTCTGTCATCTCTTGAATATATATTGTTTGGCTGTAGAATTCTTCTGCACACATCAATTGTATTTAATTAATTAAGTATTCAATATGAATAATTGATTATCACATATCTTCTCCTTTTCCACTTTCAAAATCAATTCAAATATTTTATGCTGTTATGAATGAAAATAAACCCTTTTAACTTCTTAGAAATATTTGGATTATACAAGTGTTAAAGGTGTTAGTGTCCTTTAGGCCTAGTGATCAAATTTACTCTTTTCATAATGTTAATAGAGTCTTTGGTCAAATTATTATGTTTTCAAATAAAATTTGACATCTTTTGGTTGTCAAAAAGGTCCTAAGTCATTTTCTAGGTGTAATGCTACTCTCATGCCATGGTCATCAAGGTCAATAAAAAAATCAATTTCATGAGTCTTTGAGTCACAAAAGGTCATTTTTCCTTCATTAAAGGTTACTCATTAAATAAATTGAAAAGGAAGATTCATGGTGTCATAAGGTTTATCATCAAAGTGTCATGAATGTCTTGTTGGTGTGTGATCATCATATCTCCATTTAAGGTCATATCATTCATCATTTAAAATTAGCAAGGTGTCATGAGAGTTAGCAAGTTAGGAAATAAAGTTTTTCAAAAAAGAATCAAAGGTACATTCATGTCACATGGACATATATCTTTCCTATTGAAGAAAGATGTTGCAGTACAAGTCACATCACCAAGGCATCCAATCAAAGTACATATGATGTCATTCCACTATCTAAGCTGAAAATCAAATTCTTGAGTTATAAAGGAGAAACCAAGCATATCAAACACTTCATTCTATATTTCCAAGCTTCCAAGAGCTCCTCTCCATCAGTTTTATTCATGCCATAGCTATCACAAGGTCAAAATTATCCATTGCTGCTATTCTCATTCAGTTGCTGCGCTTTTGGAGGTCCTGCTGCGTTTCTGGCCAACTTGCGCACTTTTGCCTTGGAGGGTAAAAGGGACCACAAACAACTCAATTCTTTCCTCAAATTGCTTTCACAACCTCTCTACACCAGTAAGTGAATCTCTACAAACCTTGCATGTTAATTTTTCCCTCAGAAAATCATCAAAATTGCATGCCTAGGGTTTCTACTGCGCTTTTGCTAGTTTCTCATCCCTATTGTCATTTGATTGTTTTAAAGACAAATTTCCTAGTTTCTAAGTGTAGACATCCCTAATTACCCTAAATACACATTCCCCATCACTCTCCATATTCAAATCCCCTCATCCCATCATTTTTCTCCTCAACCCTAGCTACTCGCTGCGCTTCTAGCCAAGGACTGTTTTTTGTCCTTTTTCACCCCTTTTCCTCATCCATTCTCAGAAATTCCACTTCCCTCCTCTTCCTAACACTCATCCCCATCTCCAAAAATTTTCCTACAAATTATTTCACTCCCCTTCCCCTTCATTTCTCTCCCCCAACTTGCTGCGCTTTTTCCCCTGTTTTGCAACCTCATTCCCTTTCCCTTTCCTATTTCAAACTAGGGTTTCTTATCAAAATCAAAGTCAAAACATGGTGAAAACTAATGATAGAAGAAGATTCAAGGGAGGAGAGATCTCTAGATATGAGCCAACTCATATGCAAGAGATCAATGCATCAGATTTCATTAAAAGGTCATTTGAACAAGTAGGCTGCCTAGGGTTTTGCCAAAAAGTACAAGAGATAGGCTACCATCATCAACTAACAAGCCTATTTGCCACCAATTTCAAGAAAGATCATGTCATCATAGCAGGGGTCAAATTCTTAGTGTCAGAGGAAGTTATAGCTGCAACAACATCTATCCCTAATCAAGGTGAGGTATGGTTTAAGGGCATGGACTTAGACTTGGAGCACTACAAACTATTTTTGAAGCCTCAATATCAGAAGTCACCCTCTCATATCTTTCCTAGTAGGCAGCTATTGGAAAAGTACACCCCTCTAATGAAGACTATCATGAGGTATTTCACTTGTGAGGGTAGGTTTAGTAGGTTGTATCAGTACCACATCAGATTGTTAATGCATTTTACCTCTCAAAAGCCCCTAAACCTACCTAATTATTTGTTGAGAAGCTTAATGAAAATGACAGAGAAGGTGCAATCCAAAGGGAGGAATCATCAAGGCAACCTCTTTCATCATGCATTGATCAAAATGATAGTCCTCCATCACCTGACACAAATCAATATGTCATGGGAAAACTTTTTGGAAGCAGCTACTCTTCCACCTATTTCAAGCCACTCAAAGGGTTCAGATACACCCTCATCATCCAGGCCACCAAAAGTTGATGACATGATGAAATACAAAGATGCAGAGATTAAAGAGTTGAAGGATGATCTAGCAAAATCAAACTTCATGGTAGCTTTCCTACAACAAGAGAACATGCACTTAAAGTTAACCCTAATGCAACAAGGTAAACAACAAGAGGACCCTAAAGAAGCTAAAGAAAAGAGATAACCTTGATCTCTTGGCAGATGCATCACTAGTAGTCTGAAGACAAGGTAAACAACAAAGGAGGAAACAATTTTTTTTGAAAATTTTGAAATTTTGGGAAATTTTGTGTACACAGTGAAAAAGGAGCTACAGAAATGCAACGACTAGTCGCTACACTTTTTCCCTAAGCATCCAAATCAAGAATTTCAAGCATCCATAGAAATATTAAGACATGAACATTCCAAAAAAGTACTGGAGGTAGCTTGTAAAGTCTTAATTTTGCAGTAGTGATAAAAAATGACCCCTTTTTATGCCTTTCTGCCCCTATTTCAGACCAATCGCTGCGCTTCTGGACACATGCTTTTGGAGCAAGGTTTCAAGGGATCTAAAAGGAATTTTTGTGAGAATGAATGCTTCCAGGCTGAAGAGGACAACTTAAAATTTCATTATATGTCTTTGGGTAGGTTCAAAACTCCATCAAAGTCATCAAAACATCTTTCCAAAGTTCGTTGCGCTTCTGTTGTCAGTTCGCTGTGCTTCTGCGACCATTCGCTGCGCTTTTGTGGAGGAGGCCTGTTTCTGCGTTTTGATGGTCAAGAGTTGACCTTGGTAGATGTAATTTGTCTCTAAATGATTTTACCTGATGTAATTGAGTGTTTTAATGATGGTTAGAGTGAATATCTTGTAATTAAATGCTTTCAAAGTCAAACTCAAATCAATTAGTGTAAAAAGGGAATTGGTTTCTAACCTCCAAAGTTTTTGGCAATGATTAGAGAAAATTGTGTAATTAGTTCCTAAGATGGAGGATTCGACCCCCAAGAGGAGGAATGTTGTTTTGCATCTAGATGTAGTCATAATGAACTCATAAAGAGGGTTGGATTCTTAAAGCTTATCTCTGGGACTAGTGTACTAAACATTTTTGCAGAAAATTATGAAGTTGTAGCTATTTTTATGGGATTCTTGTGATGTGGTTTATGGAACTGTTTTTCTTCAGTTTCCTTTATGCATTTTATGTTTAAGCATTTCCATCATCCATCTATATTCTTCTGGTGATTATCTCTTAAATTTTAAATCAGATTTCATGATCAATATGCTCTGTTTTGTTTGAGATTTTCATGTAAGTGTTTTTTTCTTCTAAGCAAATTAATTCATACATATATGCTCATTTTGCTCCTTCTTTGCCCCTCATCATACTACAATGAAAAATTCACTTTGTGCCATTGATTACACCTACCTTGCCTCATTCTATATCTACAACTGATCATTTGGAATACTTGACCTAGTGCTTCTGTCCAGCAAACCCTAAAATCAAACCCTATTGTGCCAAATAACTAGCCTAAAACCCTAGTATTCTCTAGTCACTTCTATTGGCCATGAGCTTGATATTGAGAGGTCCCTCTTTGATTTGGTAGGGCTAGCTACCAAGTCGAAAGTTGGTCTGTGGTTACCTCCTTGGCTTCCTTTCTCAGCATTGGGAAAACTAAGGAGTGCTAACAAAAGGTTTAATGAATTAGTTAGCCAACTCAATAAAAATCCTTACTTAGATGTTTTGGCACAGTTCCCTAGCCTAGAACTGTCTACAAAGATATAACACATCCTACGCCAAGAAATCCTTCCTCCAACACACAACGCACTCTTAATAATCAAGGCCCTCCCATTGTTGCTTGTTCCTGTGCCCTGCATCCAACCTCATACTTTGCCTCTTAGATGAGGGCACAACACACTCTTAATGGGTAGTCAGGCCTCCCTTATGCCTTGTTCCTATGTCGTGCGACCTCCTTGTGGACCTGGATTCCCTTCCAACCACACATCGTAGTCTTAAGGAACAATCATGCACCTTGTCTCTTGTTGTTGCACCTTGCGCCCTCCATCAGACCTCACCGTCTATTTGAGCACACAACACATCATCAATGAACAATTAAGCCCCTCGTCTCTTGCAAGTGTGCCCATAAAGTTTTTCTCTCTCCATTTGGCACATTGTTGATACACATACAGAAAATATGCATAAAGCATGATAAAATAGGATATTTTTGGGCTAATGTTTACTTGCCATGAGTGATCTACATCTGTAGGTGTTCAATAGAGCATGGAAAAGATCTACAAGGAAATTGGTGGAAATTGCTACCCAAGGAAGCATTATTAAGACAAAGGCACCATGTTGCGACAAAAGAAAGAACAATGGATCCTGATGATCAAAGTGACTCATGAAGACTCCGAGATCTTTCAAGACGCTTTGGAGTGTAGATGGATACAACAATGCAAGATCTGTTACAAGTATTGAAGACATAACAATAGTGTCATCACTCATCAATGTTGCTGAATTTTCATGTTGTCATCACATGATGATGTGGAAATTATGATGTAATATTGTAAATTTTAATATGTAGAAGTCCAAGAGTCATATAAGGACAAAAGAGCCACACAGAGAAGTCCAAAAGTCTCATAGAAGTTCAAAGGTCAACTAGAAGTTCAAAAGTAATGGAAGTCCAAAGGTCATATTAGAATTCTAAGAGTCATAAGGAAGTGCAAAAGTCACGAGGATATGAAAGGTCATTCCTTTTAATATAAAATAGGCCTCATTACTCTGAGAAAGGACTTTTAACCTTGGCTTCTCTCACAAGGAATTAGAGAGACAAAGATATTTCTTTTGGAGAACAAGTAGTGGTTCTAACACTCAATTATTAGAGCTAGTGGCATTCACTGTATCAATGTATCTTGAAACTTTTGCTTAATACTTTAAGCTCTTTGACCCAACACATTTTCATGCATATATAGTGAATGTTTTAAGACTATTCTTTAGATGTTTGCAATATATGTTAGCGTTCACTTGTACCAAAGAAATTGAACTATTTCGGTGGCTTTGGTGCTCTTCTTATTGAAAGTGTGTTGCAATCATTTTGATGATCATTGCATCTATGTGAATTATTTCACTTGATGTCTAACAATTCTCTCATATGTATGTTATTGATGTGTTTTTACTAGAATAGTACTAATACTTATTTTTTGAAGGCTCACTTTTGTTCCTTTCAGTGAAAGAACCTTGATACATTCTACAATTGGAAACTTCACAAGGCACACTTACTTGATTATTAAAAAGTGCATGTGCGCTACTCTCTCATGCTAATTGCTTAAGCCAAGGAAAATATTTAAGTACATGGAAGCCGAAGCTTATTTCCAGGTGGGGCTTCTATACCAAACGGTGTGAGGTCTATTTGGGACCACATATCGGGGAGACCCCTTGTATGTTGGCAGGATCCAACGCCGTCAACAACACCTCAACAAAATAGCGTCTCAGAAGGAAAAATAGGACCATTATGGAAATGGAAAGGAGTATGTTGAAGGCAAATAATTTTCCAAATGACTATTTGGATGGAGCCGTCGCTTGCACAACATACATTATAAATAAGAGTCCAACCAAAAGTGTAAAAAATATGGTTCTTGAAGAAGCATGGAGTGGAAGGAAACATAGTGTCACTCACATGAGAGTGTTTGGATGTGTGGCATATGCACATGTCTCAGATGAATTATGAAATAAGTTGGACAACAAGGGGGATAAATTCATATTTGTCGGATATAGTGATGAATCCAAAGCATACAATCTATACAATCCATTAACCAACAAGGTCATAATCAATAAAGATGTGCAACTCATAGAAGAGGAAGCATGAGATGGAAGTTTGGAGAAGGCAATTGATGTGGCAACAAGTCTACCACAAGAAGACAAAGAGGAATTGAAAACATCAAATAATTCCTCAATGGTGACTCCTCCTACACCTGTTCAAGCACAACAAAGCAGTCATCAAGTGATACTGTTAGCAAGTAATAGGACAGTGTCACAAAGTCAAGAAAATACTCCTTCAAGTGCACCATAAAGATCAACAACACCATATTCTCTAAGTGCAACATCAAGTGACATGTCAAGTCCATCTTTGGCAAGCATGAGAAGTCAAAAATTCATAAATGTAAGTGAAATTTATGAGTATAATGAAGCTGACAGTAGTGCAGGTATAAATTATTTATTTTCTTTATTTTTTCACGTATATGATCCAATTCACTTTGAAGATGCATTCAAGGAAGAAATATGGGTAGCAACAATGAATGAAGAAATGGAGGCAATAGAGAAGAATAACATGTGGGAGTTAATGGATCCTCTAGACGGAAAATAAGTTATTGGTGTCAAGTGGGCCTATAATACCAAAAACAATGCTAAAGGCAAGATTGAAAGGCATAAAGAAAATACGGTTGTAAAAGGATATAAGCAACATCAAGGAAACAATTATGCAGATCCAGTTGCAAGAATGGAGACAATGCAGACAATGCTGTCAATTGCTACGCAACATAGATGGAAGGTATATCAAATGGACATGACGTCAACATTCTTGAATGGAGTGTTGGAAGAGGAAGTGTATGTGGCACAACCAATTGATTATGAGGTTCAAGGCCAAGAAGACAAGGTGTATAGATTGAAGAAATCTCTTTATGGGCTGAAGCAAGCACCATGTGCATGGTATAGTAGAAAAGATAATTACTTGATGGATAATGGCTTTAGCAAATGTGACTGTGAGCCTACTCTCTACATGAAAGAGAGTGACGATAAGTTTCTTATTGTTTTTTATATGTAGATGAATTGATTTTTACAAGGAGTGATGATATCCTTATTGGCGATTTCAAAGAAGTCATGAGAAATGAGTTTGAAATGACAGATTTTGGGTTGTTAAGGTATTTTTTGGGCATAGAAGTGAAGCAAACAAAAAATGACATCTTTATTTCTCAATCAAAGTATGCTACATACATTTTCATGAGGTTTAATATGCAGGACAACAAGCCTGAATCAACTCCAACTATCATGGGTTTAAAATTAAGCAAAGAAGATTGTAGCAGGAGTGTCAATTCGACACTATACAAAAGTATAGTTGGCCATTTAATGTATTTGACATAAACTGGCCCATATAATGTATGCAGTGAGTTTGGTGTCAAGATTCATGGAGACGCCAAAGGAGACACATTGACAAACAACCAAAAGAATTTTAAGATATGCCAATGGAACTAAAGAATACAACATTTTGTACACTGCAACAGGTGATTTTAGGCTGGTTGGCTACATTGACATTGACTGGGCAAGAAGTGTCGATGACAAAAAGAGCACATTAGGCTATGTTTTCCATATGGAGTCGAGAGCCATTTCATGGGCTTCCAAAAAACAATCAATAGTGTCACTGTCGACAACTAAAGATAAATATGTCGCAGCAACAACAACAACATGTCAAAAAGTTTGGATGAGAAGAATGCTGAAAAATTTGTGGCATGAACAAGAAGAAATGAAAATATTCTACTGTGGCAATAATCACTGTGGCAATTTGCACTGTCCAATAATTTTGTTTTTCACAAAAAGATCAAGCACATTGATACTAAGTATTATTTCATTAAAGAGTTGATTAACAATGGAGAAGTTGTTTTGCAGCACCGTAGGTTGCAAGCACAAACACCTTCACAAAGCCATTGACAATAAATTTTTTTATCTATCTAACAAATTGTTTAGACCTAATGAATATTGATAATTGTGATTAAGAAAAAGTATTGGAGAATTACTCACAACCACCGCATTTAACCAACTGCCATTACCCGAATTACACAAATAGGGTAAGCAATTTTTTTTGCTGAGTGCGGGACGCAAACGTAAATAGAATTCCGGCTGGTGTACAAAATCTTCATTCTTGCAATACATCAAACAATTAAGAACAAAGAAAAATCTAGGCTCAGTTGGTAAAAAGTAAACATTAGACATTTACTACGCAGCTGGAGTCTGCAATGCTCATCATCTGAAAAGTCCAAGAATTAATTTTTGAGTCTGTCCACCCTATCGTGTTTTAATCTTTAGTCTTGTCATAAGAAAAATACGAATATATGTTTTTAGTTTGGAGTCATATAGTTTGCAGGTGGATTAATCTTTAGTCTTGTCATAAGAAAAATATGAATATATGTTTTTATTTTGGAGTCATAGTTTTAGTTTTTGCAGGTGAATTCGAATGCCTTGGAGCAAGATTTGAGGAGAGAAATTAGGTGGGCGCCTAGAAAACAAGCTATACATTTTTAAGTTCACGTTAAATTGATTTATTTTTAAGTTCATCGCAGATTTTTTGTTTGTGGGACAAGAAACTACCTCTATGTAGCCAAGGGTATTCCAATCACCAAATTGGTGTATGAGATTTTTTTGTTTGTTTGTGGGACAAGGAAAAAGTTCATCGCAGACTTTTTTGTTTGTGGGACAAGGAACCACCTTCATGCAGGCGAGGGTAATCCAACCACCAAATTGGTGTATGAGACCTTTTTTTGTTGCAGACTTTTTTGTTTGTGGGACATGAAACCACCTCCCAAGCAAGGGTAATCCAACCACCAAATTGGTATATGAGACTTTTTTGTTTATTCGATATTAGTGAGGCTATATCATGGTCATGTCCAAAAATAACTCCCAAATAAAATAGAAAATGGAACCTGTAACTTAACATCTAGGAGTGCCTTAACAATGCACCTATCCCCGTCTATCCAAAACCCTATTGACCAAAACTCAAGTATTATGTTGTGACCACATTCTAAAATTTAGTTTTTACCTTTAATGCAGGTGCGTGATTTCTTAGTTTCAAAACTCTGTTTTTACTATTAGTTAAAATATGTTTTACCTTAACCTGCCCGGTGGTCTATTTTGTTTTTTCCTCTGCCTTTTGTCATACTAGTCAGTGAGACGATTTTAGGGTAATAGTAAGGTTTACAACAATTAATGTGAGGAATACCATAACAAACATACCACGAATGGATGAAACACTGAGTGTGAAGGCATTGAACCAATCAATAGAACAATGAGTTAAAGCCCAACGTGGATGATTCTCACCAATGGAAATAGTCCAAAATTTCCACACAATTACCGAATGATTTGAGGACAAGTTGACTCTCAGGGAACAACGAAATAATCACTAGAAAGCCCAGTCAAATAACGAGGCTGCATGTGCATTCAATTAACCCCAGCAATCCGACCAATTGAAGATAATATCATGATTCGGCAGTCCATCGAATTAACTATCAAGAAAATGTTGGACAGGGAAAGTTGTAGATAATTGAATGCAATATAGTTTTAAACATCAAGAAATCATATCAAATCAAATACGGAAGTTATTACACAAAAAAAAACATATTTCCATAGTTATTAACACAGACTTCACATATTATTAAACATCAAGAAATCATATCAAATCAAATACTGAAGTTATTACACAAAAAAAACGTATTTCCATAGTTATTAACACAGACTTCACATATTATTATTGCATAAACCAATGGAAAAACTAACATGTGTTGGGAGGAAACTCCAATTAGACTGTTAAGAATGTTTCTTCAAGTTTTCATTTTTAGGTGCCGGTTTGTGTAACCTAATGTTATCTAATCTCTCTTAACATTCATTGGTTAATGTCATAGATCCGTGATTCCAAACTCACAGTTCAAACAACTAAATTCCATTTCTATGGCTCTTCTTTAACCATTATTCTAAATTCCATTTCTATGGCTCTTCTTTAAGCATTATTCATAGCAGGACTGAAGCTTATTTATCATGGCTAAGCATCCAATCACACATCATTTGAAAATATTTTTCAGGTTAGGTATCAAAGTAGTGAAGCATGAAACATATTAGTTAAATATATTTAAATATAAATTATCTACATTTTTTTGTTTGTTTGTTATGTATTTTGAGTTCTTTAAAAATTACATCAGGTTTGATCTGTGGCTTGAAAAACCCCTATCCAGGGGCATCTAACTCTCAAAATCACTGGAGGATCACGCTTGGCCTAGGCCACACCAGCTCAAAATAGCTGGAACATCATGGAGTGACTTAACAATATAACCCATAGAATCTGTTCTGCCCTAATAAGTAATAATAATAAAGATTTACTTAAATTTGAATTTATTTATTAATTAATGAAAAGATTATTATAGACTAAAATAAATAAATATAAAAAATTAGAAATAAAATAATATTAATGTGATTAATTATGTTGATAAAAAATAATAATAATAATAATACAAAATATTTACTTTAATTTTGAATCGCTTAATTTTGGATGATAATTAAAATTTTTAAAGTAACTATTTTATACTTTGTGTTGGATGTTGAGGTTCAAGGATTGATTTTATTTATGATGCATTTTATATGAGATGTGCATGCTCATTAGGAAGCTTATTACTCATACCATCTTGTTTTGGATGGTCCTCCTCGATTTATTCTTCTTCATCCTTCGTAAAAATGGGATCAAAATGATACTGCACTTTTGTTTTATAGACCTTCCTTTTTTCCTTTTTGGGGGATTTTTAGCATATGGGCATGCGTTCTATTTGGAAACAAGTGCTACATCTAAATTTTATTAAATAATTCAATATTTGGATCCATTGATAGGATCTATGTTTCAGCAAAATGTGATTGGGTAGGCCTTTGATTAGATGTATTTCAACACATATACGAGAAAAAATAAATAATTAATTCTCCATTATTTCAACTCCATTTTTGGAAGGAGCCCAAAGCATTTACAATATCATATAGTACCTTGTGATGCCAAAATGGAAGAGAAATGTTTCACGAATTGATCCACACTGGCATCTTTGTTACCACCATTGTTGAAGAATCAAACTCCAAGAACCAATGGGTGATGAAAATCCCTGCTCTTCCCCAAAACCAAGGTCCTTCCTGCAAGACTTTCTCTAAATCTTCCTGAGAGTGAAATTGAACAATGAAAAATACTTTTGAACAAATATAAATGTCACAATTTTTTGTCTAGGTTGTAAATACCCACTGATGCCCCTAGACTATAAAACAAAAAAAGAGATGGTTTACCTCTTTATTATTTAGCTCTAGTGTTGGAATTTGATTCGATATTTTGAAAATATATGGTCCTTGAATGAATCAAGGTTTATCCATTGATATGGGCCCCTTACCATATGCTTTATCCTTATATGAACCTAACGCAACTAGATTCTTGGAGCCCATTGCACCTTCACACAACCTCAATAGCATGACTATGGTGGAGTTCTTAGAAATACAATAATCATGCAAAAGTAGTAGATCCTACAATTGTTTCCCTTCAAAAATTATCCATTGCTTTTCTAGAGGAATCCCCAAGCGATTATCCAAGACACCACTGTTTCAAATTCAAAGACCCATATCTGGATCGAGTTCCCTTTGAGTGCCTTTACAAAAACCAGAAACCCTTCCACATGGTTCAAAACTTCTAAACTTCCTACTAACCCCAACAAAGAAGAAAGAGGGGTTGTTTCTTTGATATCTACTATGATCTAAGGAGGCTGAGGCATGTTATGAAGGAAAAGAAAAAAAAAAGCTCGATGTACCACACATGCGAACTAGAAAATCCGAAGAAAGAAGGTTGAGCCCACAACAACCCATATAAAACCTCCAAGGGAAAAAGAAGCTAGGAGCCAAACCACAAAGAATCCTCGAAACCACTAGATCTGACCAGATTTGACGAGATGTACAATCATACCTCTAACCCGAGAGGAGGCCCTCACCTCGATGCCCCATGTAGCAAATAAAATCTATAGGGATTTGAGTTTTTCTTTTATCGAGTTCAGTTGTTTGTATGTTAAATACCTCTTATCGATCCTTTTAAAGGTTCTTGGGGCCATCCAATGAATCTTATCATAGTCGATGCATCCATTTTTTATGTAGTAATTGTTGTTATTGTTTTGTGGTCTCCTTTCCTATCTGATCTTGGATGCCTGCACCCTCATCTTTACCATGTGATAACCATCAAAAGTCTAGTGAGGGGATTCAAACCCGTGACCACGAGATTTGATGAGAGAATCCCCAAGGCAGGGTTTCTTTATTAGTTGTAACTACATAATGCAAACTCCATCAATCCTCCTATGCCAAATATATTTTTTAACTTTAAAACAAAAGCATTCTGTTACATTACTTCTTGATTTTTACCTTTGTGCATCATTTTTAAAGAGTAATAGTTGTGTTTAGGTGGTTATCTAACGTGTATGTCATGAGAAATAACTGCATAAACTTGAACGAGATTAAAAATTGTCAAAAGTCTTGGACCACTCAAATTTGTAAACTACAAAATTCCAAACTAAATTAATCGAAAAATCTACACCCAAAAAAATCAAAACTTAAAAAATTAAACTATGCCTTATTTTTATCACTATTTTCCTAATAACAATATTTTATTTTTATTCCATATTACTTCAAATATTACCAATTCACCATACTTCAAAATAAAATAATCTTATAATTATATATCTCATTAAAAAAATAAATTGAAACACCTTTTTCTTACTATATTTTAACAATAATCTTATATTTTTATAGGCATTACCAATTCACTTACTAAAAAAACTTATATTATTATTTAATCTTCCAATTAAATTTTAATTTCATTTACAAATTATACTTCTTAAATAATTATATTTTTATTATTTATCATTTTATTTAACATGTCCTTCAAATAAAATTATTATATTTTAATTTTTTTTATCTCTCTTTTCGCAGCATGATCCATTCCTCTCTCAATTAGATAATTATTCATCTTCTTTTTTATCCTTAATCTATTGTATTAATATTTCATTATTGTTATTCATTTACTATATTATCCATTTATTATTTTTATTAAATATTTTAATTCTTTATCTTTCTTTTTCATCATGATCCATGCTTCTCCCCCATTAGAATATTATTTAGTTCTATTACTCTTTCTTTATTATTTTCCATTATCATTACTATTTTAGGTTAACTATATTATTTATTTATTATTTTAATGAAAAGTTTTTATTCCTTTAATATTGATTAACAATATTTTGATATTACATGTTTTTCCTAATTTTATTTTTACTATATTATTAAACAAATAGTCTAATTGAGAAATAAAAATTTATTCTACTAAACTTTTATTCTATTCAAATTTGCCCAAAATTTGGTAAAGATTTTTAAGAATCATAAGTTTACATTGTTTAATTTGCAAAGTTCTAGTGCCCCATGGTTTTTGAAGGCGCAAAATCGATTTACACATTCAAAAGTGTATTTTAAACAACAATAAATCACAATCTTGCTTGAAATTGCATTTATAGATTCTGGTAAAAAAGCCATTTTGTCTGTTAGTTAGACAACTATTATTAATATTAATATTCATTTTTTTATTTTATTATTAATCTTACTATTTTTTTATTGGTATAGTTTTCAGGATTTAAGCTAAGCTAATGTTTCTAATTTCTAAGAGTTAATAAGTGACAATTTACAAATCTCAACATACTATGATCCTTATCCTAATGACAACATCCATCAGTCGATGGCATCTCCTACTATTACGTTGGTTGATTACTTTCATGGTGAGTATGCTTGATAGCTTGGCCCTACCCTTATTCTATGCAAGACGTGTTGTGTGTGTGCATGTATGAAAATAATAGTTAGAAATTTCTATCTTGTAGAATTTAGGAATATCTTTTAATACTATAAATTATCCTATTTTATTATGTGCTATCTCACATTGGTTGTGATCCTTCTATGTCAATGGGGGGTAACATAAGGTAGTGGCATCTCTCATTAAAAGAATAGCTGATTGATTATGGGGTGAGCATGGTTGCTTGCTTCTTGGGTGGTAGGTGTACGGGGATTCTTTTCAATCCAATAAGAACACAAGACACTTTCTTGATTCTTGGGCAACAAGTGTACGTGGGATTCTTTTTAATCCTAGAAGAACACAAATAACGACCTACATTAGGGATGAAGGGTAACATCAAACAATGTGTTAAATACTTATATTCTTTTGAAAGGATTACTTCCCCCTAAGGAACTTGAGGTATATTCGTTAATCATTATGGGGGATTCCATGATCATCATCAAGGTGATGCTTGGAATATCATCTCCATTGAATAATAAGTTGGATAAAGTAAGAACCTAGGCAATCAAGGATGAAAAAGTAGTTGATAAAATCTCACTCTAGCATGTAAAACAAGATCTCAATGAAGAGGTAGATAAATTGGCCAAAAAAGACATTGAAATTTTAGTGGGAGAACTTGAAAAAAGACCGGAGTAGAATATTATGCAACATCCCCAAACCATTTGAATTTTTTGGTTGTCACTATATTAATTATCCACATGGATTCATGTGAAGTGAATCAAGTAAATCGTCACCATTTTTTTGGGACAAGAGCGTAAAAGGTCATCACCACCCTATATCGCATGTGACCCACAACTTAGATCCTAGTTATTGAATGTGCCAATATGGTAATGTGTACATGTAGTGGGATATTACAACATATAGGAATTGGATTCGATGAATATAATGACCAACACCCTTGGGTGATCCAGGTGGGTATGGGTGGCCACCCACCTATTCCACTTGGACGCCTACCAATTTTTCTTTCAGTTTTCATAATTGTAGGACAATTTACTATTTGAGGCCCTAAACAACATTTAAAAAAAAAGGGTAAACTTGCATCTTATAGTAGTGGTTTTTAGTCAAAAGTTGTATTCCTCGGATAGATATTTCTAATGAGGTATCATATGCGTTAAACAAAGATTGTATGCCAAAGTCATGACCCCGGGAAGTTGATGTATTGAATTACCCCCACGAGGCCCACATACTTTTGGCGCTTCATCTCCTCGGGTTAGATTTTTGGATGTTTAGGGTTTTACATAATTTCTCAATAATAAATAAGCCTTCAAATGTTATGCAATCATCTTAAAAAATAGAATAAAAGATAGATCAACGACTTAAAAATTATCCTCTTCGAGGAGGACACCTCATTTACATTACATAAATGAATAATTCTCAGATGATACAAATGATAAGACCTCCTTGGTATATAGGGGTATAAGGGGTCACAATATATTTAGAGCCTACATATCAATAATAATACAAGGGCATAACAATAAAAATAGTGGGCTTCTATGGGGCACAACAATAACAACATGGGGGATACATGAGCACTGCTATAACAATAGGGGGCTACACTAACAATAACAATAAGGGGAATATACTAGTATTATAGGGGCCTAACATGCCCCTTTCCTTCAAAAAAGTGTTGTCCTCAACACTTGAGTAGTTCTGAATGCTTCTATATAAAATTCTCATCCTCCCATGTGGAATCTTCAATGGGTATTTTCTTCCATTTAATGAGATATTCTGAAGTTAATCGATTCTGTAGTTGTTAGGTTCTTGTTTCCATGATTTCTTCAGGCTCAAATATGATTTTTACTTCTTTGTTAAGTTCTGGAAACATTGTTTGAATAGGGATCTGGTCACCAATAACCTTCTTTAAGCATGAAACATGGAAAACTTGGTGTACTTAGGAAGATGCAGGCAACACCAATTTATATGCCACAGTGCCAATCTTTTGGAACACCTTGTAAGGACCATATTGCTTGGGTGATAATTTAGTATCCTTCTTATCTTGCTTGAGGGACATTTGTTTGTATGGTTGTAGCCGTAAAATTACCCAGTCACCTACATCAAAACTTCTTTCACTACGATGTTGATCTGCCTATTGTTTCATTCGATTCTGTGCTAAAGTGAGGTTATCCTTTAAGAGTTGTAGAACTTTTTTTTGATGCTCGATGTGATCTTCCACTACTTGAACCTTAGAATTTTCTCTTAAAGATGATGTGATGGATAGTGGATGATATCCATAAAGTGCCATAAATGGGGTCATTTTTCTTCCTTGAGCTTCTAGGTATTTTAAATGTACCTTAAAGGGATTTTAACATTAATATTAATATTAATGTTATTAATGACATTAATATTAATATTAAAAATAATAAAAATAATAATGTAATAATTTGATATTGCAATGTTACAAAGAAACTCTACTTCTCAATATGATGAACATTCCCCCCACATCATATTATAATCTCCACATCAAATTTAAACATAGGAAATATAGTCAACCATGGCCAACTATACATTATTAACACCAAACAAGGTCACATTATGACAGATAATGTATCGATGTTATGAATTGTTAACATTGTTGCAATGCACAAAATAACAAATTATGACACAAAGTGATGAAAAATAAATGTCATCACATTGTGGCCAACAATATAGCTTTAATAACTTTAAAGTTGTTTTCCATGTGACAAACAACAAAATATGTCGCATTGTGTTGAACAAGAAATGACATCACAATGTGACGAAACATAAAAATGTTGCAATGAATAATAACCATCATCACAATGTGATGAATATTAAACAACATTATAATGTGATGAAAAAAAAACACTATTTCAATGTGATGAGAAATATCCATCATGATAATGTGACAAACAATAATGCCATTGCAATGTGACAGACAACGAATAATGTCACAATGTTACGAATAATCAATAGAATGAGTAGAACAAGAAATGATGTCACATTGTGATGAAAAATAAATGTCATCACAATGTGACCTACAATATATGTTTAATAACGTTAATGTTGTTGCAATGTTACGAACAACAAATGATGTTGTGATTTGATGAATAATAAAAGTTTTCACAATGTGATGAACATTAAACACTATTGCAATGTGCCCAAAACATTGCAATGTGACAAACAATATCTATGATCTTAGTGTGACAAACAAAAAATTCCATTGCAATGTGACAAACAACAAACAACCTCACAGTGTGATGAGCAATTTCAAAATGTTATGAATACTCAACATTATCACAATGTGATCAATTATCGCAATGTGATCAACAATAAATATCACCACAATGCGCCAAACAACATATGGCATACACTAATTGCATATGCATTGTCCTAAGGGTTGATCATCATTGATATACATTAACATAGTCCTCATTGTAAAACATGTTCAAGCATGGCCAATTGTTGTCAACATGGTCATAAATTCTCAACATAGTTCACCATCGTCATCACATCCAACGCAACCAACCATAAACAACATATCCACCATAAAAAATATGGTCAACCATAGTCAATATGCTTATACTTAGTCAACCATGTTCAACCGTTATTGAAGCAACTCAACATTGGTCAAACATGTTCACCATAAGCAACAATAGCCATCATTATCATACATGGATATCCATGGTCAATGAATTTATTAAGATAGTCAATATGGTCAACCATATTCCTCTATTGTTAGATATTTCTAACCATGGTCAACCATGTTCACCCTTACTCAACCATATTTGACCATAGTCAACCATGCTCTTACAAACTCATTTGTAGTTGAACAAGTTGACCATGACCAAACATGAAAAATGAGTTCAACCATAGTAAACCATGCTCTTACAAGCTCATCTATGGTTGAATAAGGCGACCATAGTCAAACATGAACACTAAATTCAACCATATTTATCCAACTCAATAATGGTCAACCATGGTTAACATGATCATTGGTAGTGAACCATCTGTGGTGAACCATCTATAGTTAGCAAGATCAATATTAAAAATAGTTTGACAATATCTAACCTTAGTTAACCATGATTTCCCCAGTTTTCTATAGTGTATGATGGTTGACTATTGCTAACTATGGTTAACTTTGGTTAACTATGGTCATCATATGGCTGAGTAAGGTTGATTTTTTTTACTATAGATGATCATGTTTGACGATGGTTGAAGAGGGTCAACCATGGTTAATAATGGTTAATGATGGCTAACCATGGTTAACAAGGTTGATGAGGATTGAGCATGGTTGATGAAGGGTTGATGATGATTGACCATAAGTGACCATAGTAGGTCATTAGTGACAAGGATTGACAATGATCAATTATTATTAACTATGTTTGAATAATATAGATGACTGTGGTGACCATCATACACCATAAATGCCTTGGGAAACCATGATCAACTAAGGTGAGATATGGTCAATCCATTTTCAATAATGGTCTCCATGGTTAGCATGGTTAATAATGGCCACCCATGGATAACATGGTGAATCATAGTCAACATAGGCATCATGGTCAACCATGTTCCACCAAAGTAATTTATAATAAACACTAACAACTTTGATCAACCATGTACATCCACAACCAACAATATTTTGACCATATTCAACCATGTTTTACCAACTAAACTATTGAAAAACATGGTTAAAAAAACTCATCCATGGTCATATATGGTCAAACATTACCAACATGGTCAATCATTGTCACTCATTATCACCCGTGTTCAACCATACATAACCTTAGTTACCCATAACCATCCATGGTCAACCACAATTAACCATGGTCACCCTTGGTTAACCATAGTGAACCATTGTGATCCTTGGCCATACATGACCAACTATGGTCATCTTTGGTCAAATTAGTCAACCTAGAAAATTTCTCTACCCACTTCTGATAACCAACCTAGGTCACCAATGGTTAGAATGGGCGAACATGGTGTAACATCCCCTCCTCCCTTGGTCCACCCAAGCAATCAGCCAGCCAGGGTAAACATGCAATGAGAGAGGCTACTATAAGATTCAAATTCCTTGGTGACCTTAAGGCAATTGAATTGACATAACATATCAAACAAAACCATCCACATCAGTAACAACCCCCTTAGGAGACATTTCAGCCACTCAGACATCCTGCCCCTCAGTCCCACTGATGATTTAAGCCTTTTAACCCCTGGTCGCTCTCATGCTATAAGCATGACAACATCCAGCAACCCAAATTCACTCTCACAGGCTTATGTGCCAGCGACTATGGACTTTTCTCAGCATACCTGTGCCAGTGACCCCAAGATTTACGCTAATTTTCTAGCCCAAAATCCTGACCTCTACCAAAACTTGCTACAACATTCAGAATCCATCAAAGACATGATAACAATGTTGATAAATCAAAATCAACCTCAGGACTAGGCCTGAGCATCCCCAACTGGGATTGACATTCTGTCAAACACTTGGTGTCAATGCAACCTATAGGTCAAGGATACAATACAAAGCATAAATTACTGAAAGAACTTATGAAAAATAACCAGAAGGATCACCTCCTTCTCCATTGAACTATTATATCATCAATTAGGTCTTGCATCCATCCATTTAGCAATTACAAGTAAATACATGAAATAACAATGACATGAACCAGTCATTTAAACATGCTTATAACCAACACAAAACCATATAAATATCAGATATATGAAAGCCATTAAATCCACATAGAAATTAGTGAAAAATTAAGAGAAATTAGCTTTTATTAATCATAGGAAAATCCGACTAGGTTCGGGACCACCCAACCATAGACATGGCTGAACCAAATCTCTCTTTAAACCATTCACCCCCGTGCCATATTTTAAGCATGAATGTGGGATCTCATAGAACAACCAATCCAAGAATAACCAAGGGAATCTAGAGGTTAAACCAACTCTAGCCTCACCAAACCGTGGTCACACCAAAATTGGTGCTCTGATCACAACCAAACTGAACTTGCAATGCCATCTAGAATCCATAACTATCCTTGAGGAATTTTCCATCTCCTTGTCTCTCAGGATTTACCAAAATCCAATCCCAGATCACTGGGCCATAACCAAGACCAGTCTCTCAGGATTTACCGCAACCCAAACTTGGATCACTAGGCCCTAAACCGAGACTTCTCCCTCATGCTTTATCATGTATCTCGCCAAAACTAGTTGATGAGCCCCATAAATGGGTAATTATATGGGCTCATTTGGCCTCCTAACTCAGCTTAATCCACCATTCTCATTAGTTTATTGCATGTTTTTGATTATATTTATGCTAATAGAGTGAATTGGGTTAGTCATTATGCCATGAAGTCTAATGTGTGCTTTATGCAGATTTTTGGTCAATTTTGAGACAAATTCAAAGGTTTAATGAGCATTTGGCAGCCAATATTCGAGGAAAACAAGGGAGAGGATTTGTAGGAGGGTGTCCCCCTCATTTATGACCCCCTACCTCAAATCCTCCTTCAGAAATCTTGGAGCACAAGCAGCCACATTAATGCATCAAAGGGGTAGCCGAGAAAGTGAAGAAGAACTGTTGTCTATCTCTAGTCTTGGGAGCCAAGCCTCCTTGATTTTAGGAGAGCTGTTGGAGGCTCTAGTTGTATAAATAGGAGGGCTTAGGTGCTTAGTAGTTTAGTTGGATGTTAGTCAAATTTTTGCACTTTTTTTGCAGTTTTTTTTCAGCTCATTTCAAGCTTACTTTTATGAACAAATTTATGTAATGTGACTATTATTTTGATAATGGAGATGAATTATTTTCTGAGCCAGCACTGAGTTCTTCCAGGGGGCTGAAGCTCTTGGGTTAGGGCCCAACCCAAGCTACCCAACACCTCTTGTTTTGTATTTATATGTTTTGCTTCAGTTCATGAATTAGTTGCTGTTAGATAGATTTCTTCCTTAGTAGAATAGGTTGCTTTTGGGTGGTTTAAATGGTTGTTTCCATTTCAGTTGCTGAAGTAGGTTAAATAGGGGTAAGTGAAAGATACAAAATGCCATCAATAGAGATTGAACTCCTTTCCTCCTTTGGGGACTATGAATTGAGGTCAAGATCTGCTTGCTGCCATAAAAACAGAGTTTTGCTTTCCCCATGCAATTTCTAGTGTTATAATTTGATTTAGAGGTTAATGCTTTGCTTCAGATCCAGTTTGTCATGCTCATTTCTATTTCTGCAATAAATATATTTCCATGATTTCCTTTCCATATAGCACTGTTCAACATTTTATTTTCCTAGATTAGAGTTTAGGTTAACTTGAGATATAGTTCTGTTTTTTGTTGGTGCAGCTAGTTCTTTTCTTGCTCAGATTCAATGTTTTGATTCGCAGCTCTCTTACAGTACATCTCTGCTCATGATAAGTCAATAAAGCTGCCATCACCATCTCTTTTGCTACATGTTTCACAGGTCATTCACAGCCCTTCACAAATCTGCCCTAATTCCTGCACTTTTCTCATAAGCTTTCCTCTCATCTCTTGAACAAATCCAACCATCATTTTTTTTCCTAATCATCCTTGATGAACTTCAGACACCTTAACACCTCCCTCTAGGCTTCAGATACCCTTTCCCACCATTTTTTCACCTTTAAACCCTCTAAAATATCTCTCGGAATCCTCCTGTAGATCCTCTTATAGATCCCCTGCAACCTCCTGTAGAATTTCCTGTAAGTGACTTTTTGAAGTCCGATTGAAGGGAAAGCCTTCAGAAGGGTGCCAGAGGTCTCCTAGGACCCCTCCACACCTTCCTACACCTCTACAAATCCCAAAGTCACCCTCCATTGCCACCTAATCACTGCCACATCCATAAACAAATAAATTACATGCATAACAATTTCACATAAAATACACAAAAATCCAAAAAATATGTTTTTTTCTTATTCCCTTCTAGAAACAACTTGAATAGGTGTAGTTTACTTCCTCAATAGGTAATGGTACTCTTTTCCTAGATTTTCACCTCTCTTCTTGCAAAAGTAGGGTTAGTCGGTAAATTAGGGTTTGCTAGGTTTACCTCACATTTCAGTCTTCTTTCTCTTTCTGCAAGTAGAATAGCCTCTGTAGAGTAAGCTTTCCTTTCTTTCATCATAGTTAAAGCTTCTTCTAGAATTCATAGAAGTTGGCTTGAGCTCCTAGTGATCTTGCACCAGCTGACCAAGTGACAGCCTGCAGTAAGAACTAGTACTTGTGCATATAGCACCGTCGCTTCCAAGTTTGTTATGAACTACCGGGTTGATAAAAGTAAAGTAGGAAGCCCCAGGAGTTGCAGCATTATTGCTGCAATACTGGTGCTCACCACTTTTTGGCGCCGTTGCTAGGGAAGCATCAGAGTATTTTGTGATTACTGCTTTTCTTCTATTTTTTTTACTACAACATTCTGCTAAGTAGTTCATTTCAGCAAAAGTAGAGTAGTTGTTTCTTTCAATTTCTGCATTTCCTTGCTTCCATTTCAATTCTGCAATTTCCATTTCAGCAAAAGTAGATTAGCCCTTTCAATTCTGCAATTTCCATTTCAGCAAAAGTAGATTAGTTCTTTCAATTATGCAATTTTCATTCCAGATTAGTCATTTCCTTGCTTTCATTTCAATTCTGCAATTTCCTTTCAGCAAGTTCATTTCAATAGTTGCAATTTGTTGTTCAATCAATTTCAGTTTTGCAGGTACAAGCAGAAAAAAACAAAAATCACCCAAAAAGAGATTTCCTTTCATGCCTCGTAGGAACAGAGATAATTCAGGGAAATTCTTACCCAACACCCCCACCACATCACAAAGCCACCCTTCTCTCTTCTTCGGTGGAAGTGATCCAGAAGAACCTTTAGGAGAACAACTTGAGATATTTGAAGAACCTATAGGAGAAGAAGAGGAAGAAAACATCCCTCCTGAGACAATGGATGAAAACAGAAATGCTAGGGGGAATGGAGAAAGAGTAGAGGGTACCTTTCACATCTGAGAGACCAATGGGGACACTAAAATGAAGAACATAAGCCATTCAACCCTACCTCACTTCCATGGATTGACTACAAAAGATCCTGACACCTTCCTGTTTGAGTTTGTTGTTATCTGTCGAACCTATGACTATGCAGAAGATGAGCAGAAGTTGAAACTGTTTCCTTCTACCCTCAAGGATGCAACATTGCGCTGGTTCATGGGGTTACCTGGCAATAGCATCACAACTTGGGCTCAGATGCAGCAAGCCTTTAATAAAAAATATCGGGATTACTACAGGTCAAAATATACCAAGGAAGAAATCTTCCGGATGACCATGGGAAGTGATGAATCCTTGGAAGATTATGAAGAGAGGTTCTAGATCAGTTATAAAAGGGCTAGGTGCACACTTGACCCCGATTCTCTAAAGTTGGTCCTACTCAAAGGAATTCCAGAAGACCTTCTAGATACCCTCCATTTACTGGCTGGGGGAGACATCTACCAACTACCTTATGAAGACATAAAGACTGTTTTTAGAAACCATTCTAGGGCAGCTAGAAAGAGAGGTAGGGGGAGTCAACCCACAACCAATACCTCCTCATCCAGTTCATCCCTCAAAGGTGAACTTGGAAACATGCTGGAAGATTTCAAGAGTGAGATGCTGCAAACTCTTGCCATGCAAATGGATACCTTGCATATCAAAAGGAAACAAGAGGAAGCAGAGAGGGCTTTGGCCATTTTTTGTCCTAAGTGCACTAGAATGCATCCTAGGAATGAATGTCCATTGAACTCTATAGAGGTTTGTTCAGTCTGTGAAGAAGATCATTCTACAGATAAGTGCCCTTCCTTGCCTGGACTTAAAGCTGTATACCAAGGGGCCGAAGGAGCCACTGAACCACTCTATTTCATGAACCAAAGGAGATTGCATGGACCTAGACCATACTAGCAGGGAATACAAGGGACATATTGTTGTAGCTCTGATACCAAAATATAAATATACCCAAGAATAACCAGATCAAATATAGATAAATGCTTTATTAATCTCAAAACCCTTAAGGTAGGGAAACACCATACGTTCACTGCTTAAGGAAGGAGAACACTCCACAAGCCATATGCCTGTTCATACAAGAATACTTCTCTTCATCTTCATATCTCTCCATGTGGAGTCTCTAGCCTTTATATAGGCCTCATACATACAATACCATGCATCATTACCATGGTTCCCTCATACCATCACTAATACCATGGGCCCATTATATTATTATTAATTACTTGTGGTCCCTTACATGACATGGGTTAACCACCTTATTTATTACTATGGCCCATCCCATTATTACATTATTACCTTGGGTACCTCCCTTGGTACCCCATATTATCCCCCCTAGGTACATAACATTCCACCCCCCTAAACATGTTTCATCCCCGAAACATGGGAAGAACATAAATAATAAGATCTACTCAAGAGAGTAGTCCACTGATACCATGCACGTGCATCTAGCCATCCAAGAGAAAGGTGAACCCTCGATCTCACTGGTGCCTCGCTCGCTTGAGATGGAAGTTGACTGCGGTAGCTCTTCTGTGTGGAAGTGTAGTAGGTGTATCTTTGTTCCTCTCGATCTGTCCTGCGGGGTTTGTTGTCCATGTGGCTAATTGGTTGCCATCTTGATTGTTGTCTTGCTGGGTGATGTGGGTGATGATATGTTGAAGTTTTAACCCACGATGGCTTTTTCTTTACTTCACCTTGCTGTGGTGCCTCTTGTGGTGTCTTCTTTTTCAATATGAGTTCAACCACTGAATCGTCCTCAGATGTATCAGCACCTGTAACCTTTTCTGCTTCAGCCTCTGTTTGTGTTTGATTGTCGACCATCAACTGCTCATCATCTGATATGTCAGTCCCTGTAACATCTTGTGCGTCAACCTCCGTGGATTCTACCTGTTTATGGATGGAGATATCCTGTAATGTAATTTTCTTCTTTTTATACCATAGCTTCAAGAATTTCTTCTGCACATTAATATTGATAGTACCCACAGATTCCATCCAAGGATATCCCAAAACAACATCGATATTATCCATCTCTGAAGCATAAAAATCACTATGAAACACATACTTATCCATAGAAAGCTTCAAATCCTTATAGATTTGAACATCCTTATCATCATCCTGTGTATGTGCAATTTGTTTTGCTGGGACTTGCAATTTTTTTGCCAAATTGACATTTATGAGATTTTGCTTACAACTCAGATTTATAGACACAATGATTTTCTCCTTCTGAATCAATCCATGAACCTGCAATAAGGAGATACCAGCAGAAAATAACCCTTTAGGTTCCTTGGTTTCCTTCTTTCCTATAAAAATAAAATCTTTGCTAGGCTGTGTGTCTATCTGTGTGAGCTTATCCACAAGATTAGCTTTTCGGTCAAAGCGGTCCATAAGAGCTTTAGTGAATTTGTCCCAAGTCAAGGGCCAACGATAGCGACGTTGGTGCCCTTGCCACCATTGCAATCTTTCATTGTCCAAGTACATTGTTCCCAAATTCAGCTGAGTCTCATCATTCATGATGTAATTCAATCTAAAACATTTCTCCATTTGTGCTAGCCATTTGGCTAGATGAGAGCCATCAAATGGATATAAGTCATTTAAATTCAGATCTCGGTCTGCCATCACAAAAATTGGCGAAAATTTGAAATGGTCACAGTTTCGTCAATATCGCTCAGAATCCTTATTATGACCTGTTTTTAGAAATGGAACAATCATTCTGCATTTGCCCATGTGTTAGAAATCCTGATCCAGGCACTAGAATTCCAGATCTGCGCTGCAACTCTCCCGCCGTAACCCAAAATTTCTGCAAAAAGAGCTGATTTTAAATCAGCGATATCTCCCTCATCCGGACTCCGATTCGACTGATTTTTTTTTTGAAATTAGGTGTTTTTTCACAAAGATTCCAGATTTACAATTAGATCTTGTAGATCTAGCACCAGGACTTCTAGATCTGCGCCGCAAACTCGCTGTCCTGAAAATTGTCTGCAACCCCACTGATTTTTTAAATCAGCGATATCTCCTTCATCCGGACTCCGATTCGACCGATTTTTTTTTTGAAATCGGGTGTTTTTTCCCAAAGAATACAGATCTGCAATTAGATTCTACAGATCTGGCACTAAAACGTACATATTTGATCTGCAAAGTCGCCACCCCCGAAACCCTGCAAAAATAATAAAAAAATTCTCCACTGTTTGCCCAAGAAAGTGCTCTGATACCAAAATATAAATATACCCAAGAATAACCAGATCAAATATAGATAAATGCTTTATTAATCTCAAAACCCTTAAGGTAGGGCAACACCATACATTCACTCCTTAAGGAAGGAGAACACTCCACAAGCCATATGCCTGTTCATACAAGAATACTTCTCTTCATCTTCATATCTCTCCATGTGGAGTCTCTAGCCTTTATATAGGCCTCATACATACAATACCATGCATCATTACCATGGTTCCCTCATACCATCACTAATACCATAGGCCCATTACATTATTATTAACTACTTGTGGTCCCTTACATGACATGGGTTAACCACCTTATTTATTACTATGGCCCATCCCATTATTACATTATTACCTTGGGTACCTCCCTTGGTACCCCATATTATCCCCCCTAGGTACATAACACATCTCAAGCATACTATAACCCCAGTCAAGCCACTTCCATACCTTCTTGGGGTCCCCCTGTTCATCCTTATTGGTCCACACCTCCTACTTGGTCCTATCCATCTCAATATCATGCCCAACCAGCCGCTCATTCATTCCACTCCTATACTTAGCCACAACCTCAGTGGAATGCATCTCATCAGGGGTGGAGGCCCCAGTACAACTCTCCTCCCGCTCTTTTGCCTCCACCACCTGCTCAACTGCAACCATTGCCTCCTGCTCCACCAAGGCAACCCCAAATGCCTGCTCAACCGAACCCAAACCCAAACAACAGACAGGCTCAGCAAGTATACAGTGGGGAACCATCATGCCCAACCTATGCTGTGGAGATTCAGGAGATTAACCTACAATCTGGGAAGGTTCTCCCAGATAGCCAGCCTCCCCCTCAGGAGGTTGAGGAAGATAAAGAGGAAAGTGAACCAAAAGCAATTCCACCCTTTCCTGAGAGATTATCTAGAATAACACAGCCTACCCCGGAAGAAACTGAACTTTTGGGAGAATTGAAACAACTATGTGTAAAGATACCACTTCTCCAAGCCATAAAGGATGTGCCTATATACAATAAGATGATCAAAGAGAAGTGCTTCAGGCATCTAGGCAGGCGCAAGAGAGATGCCCCAACCATTAATGTCATAGGACAACTGTCCAACCTGATGTTGGGGTAGGTAATCTGTCCAAAATATCTAGACCCTGGAAGCCCAGTAGTTGATGTCCACATCAATGGCACCATGATCCCCCATACCCTAATTGATCTAGGGGCTGCCATTAATGTGATGACCAAGGACACCATGCTCAAGCTCAAACTCTAGGGCTCCTTGAGAAAGACCACGATCGTACTGCAGCTAGTAGACTGCTCCACCGTGACCCTTGAGGGGATTGTGGAGGATGTGATGGTCTCCATTGATTCTTGGGACTACCCTATTGATTTCCTAGTTCTCCAACCGAAAGCAAAGCTCACTAGGCATCCTCTCATCCTGGGAAGACCCTAGTTGGCTACTACAGATGCTTACATCAGCTATCGAGCTGGGAACATGACAATCAAGAATGGGCATATGTCCAAGCAGCTAATCCTATACCCTCCTACCCAACCCTTGCTAGAACATGATCTACCTCTCTAGTTGGAGGAGGAGGATGAGGATGAAGTCTATTTTGCACCACTGTGTGCAGTAGAAATTGTTATGAGGGGGCAATCAAAAAATGAGGATGATATTATTGAAAATCTAATTCAGAATCCACCCCCCAGTATGTTGCGATTAGAAGATATAGTGAAAGACACCAAGGACAATCCCTTAACTGATCTTTATGTGGCCGAACCAACCTCTCTCCATGTTAAGAATATAGGGTTCAGCCTTGAAAGAACCTTGAAAATCAACTCATCCCTATCCACCTCCCAGGAGAAGGAACTGTGTAGCCTATTGAGAAAACATTTAGATGCCTTCGCTTGGAGCTATAAGGAGATGAAGGGAGTGCACCCTTCAGTCTGTACTCATCACATTTAAATTAAGGAATATTGCGAACCAGTCAGGAAGCTTCAAAGGAGGATGAATCCAGCCCTTAAGGACATTGTCAAGGAAGAATTGCAAAAGTTACTGGATGTAGGATTCATCTACCCCATCTTCGACAGTGAATGGGTCTCTCCTTTGGTGCTAGTGCCAAAGAAAAATGGTAAGTGGAGGATCTGTGTCGATTATCAAGAACTGAACAAGGCCACCAAAAAGGACCATTTTCCTTTGCCTTTCATAGATCAAGTGTTAGATGGTCTGGTGGGGAAAAAGTTTTTCTCCTTCCTAGATGGGTTCAGCGGGTACAATCAGATCCAAATCAGCCCAGAAGACCAAGATAAGACCACTTTCACTTGTCCTTGGGGTACCTTTGCCTATCGGGTCCTTCCTTTTGGTTTGTGCAATGCTCCCGCCACTTTCCAGAGAGCAGTATTGAGTATATTCTCTGAATTGGTTCATGATGCAGTGGAAATCTATATGGATGATTTTACTCCTTATGGTTCTAACTTCTAGGAAGCTTTGTCTAACCTAGGAAAAGTTTTGGACAAGTGTATTGAAATGAACCTATCCCTCAGTCTAGAAAAATGTGAATTCTTGATGACTGAAGGGACCGTGCTAGGTCATGCAATATCTCAACAAGGATTGCAGGTGGATCCCAACAAAATCGCCATCATCCAAAGGGTCCCACCTCCTCAAAAGGTGAGAGATGTCCAAAGTTTCCTAGGCTTAGTGGGATATTATAGAAGATTCATTAAAGATTTCAGTAAGTTAGCCTCTCCATTGTTTGGTCTTTTGGGAAAATATGTCAAGTTCATATGGACTGACAACTGTCAAGAAGCCCTAGATACCTTGAAAAGTAAACTTGTGACTGCCCCAATTTTGAGAGGCCCAAACTGGGCCCTACCTTTCCACATTCACACAGATGCCTCGAACAAAGCAATAGGAGCAGCCTTGGGGCAAATTGATGAAAAGTTACCTTATGCCATATACTTTATAAGTAAAAATTTGTCCAAGGCAGAGTTAAACTACACAGTCATTGAGAAGGAACTCCTAGCTGTAGTGCATTCCTTAAATAAGTTCAGACATTACATCACAAGCTATCAAACCTTTGTACACACCGATCATGCTACAATTAGGTATTTAATGAATAAACCAGATGTAAATGCTCGCATTATTAGATGGTTTCTTTTATTGTAGTAGTTTGATTTAACCATTGTTGATAAGCCTGGTAAGGAAAATGTTGTTGCTGACTTTTTGTCTAGAGTAAATTTGCCTACAGGTGAGGAAGGAATGGTGGATGATCAAATGCTGGATGAACACCTATTTGCTATCTCAGTACTCTCCCCATGGTTTGCTGATATAGCAAATTACTTGGTTTCAGCACAGTTCCCACCACACCTGTCCTCAAAAGAGAAGAGCAAGATCGTGAGAAAAAGTGCCCCTTTCACCTGGATTGGGGGCAATCTCTTCAAACTTGGCCCAGATCAGATTTTGAGAAGATGTGTCAGGGAGGAGGAAGTTTTTGACATTCTCCTAACCTGTCATGATGGGCCTTGTGGAGGCCATTTTGCAGCAAAGAGGACTGCCTTCAAAATTCTGCAAGCAGGTTACTATTGGCCCACTCTTCATCAAGATGTGAAGAGATATATCAGCCAATGTGATTGGTGCCAAAGGATGGGGAAACCTACTCCAAAGGATGAGATGCCCATGCAACCTCAAGTGACTTTTGAGCCATTTGAGAAGTGGGGCATGGACTTTGTGGGTCCTATCAACCCTCCTTCAAAATAGAAACAATACATCATTGTGTGCACCGATTATCTGACAAAATGGGCAGAGACAAAGGCAATCAAGGCAACAACAGAAGAAAAAGTAGCTGAGTTTTTAAGAGAGAACATCTTCTATAAGTTCGGGTATCCAAGAGAACTGGTTACAGATCAAGGCAGTTAGTTCACTTCCAATTTGATTGAAGACCTACTCACACATCATCAAATCAAGCACAAGACTTCCACCCCTTACCATCCACAAGCCAATGGATAGGTGGAAGTCACTAACAGAGCTTTGGAAGGAATTCTGACCAAGGTAGTGAGCAGCAGCAGAAAAGATTGGGTAGATAGATTGGTTGAGGCCACCTGGGCCTACAAAACCACATGGAAGATCACCACAGGGTTCACACCCTATGGACTAGTCTATGGGAAGAATGCTTTGCTGTCAATAGAATTTGAATAAAATACACTAAGGTTGGCAGCTCAGCTGGACTTAGATCTCAGCCATGCACAAAGGGAAAGGCTACTTCAGCTCAATGGATTGGATGAACAAAGATTGTAGGCCCTTCTTCACACAGAGGTAATCCAACTTTAGAGGAAGATATGGCACGACAAAAATATCAAGGAGAAGAAATTTCAAGAAGGAGATTGGGTGCTGCTCTATGACTCAAGGTATAAAGATTTCAAAGGCAAGCTGAGGACAAGATGGCTAGGACCCTACACTGTAGAAAAATGCAATGACAATGGTTCAGTTCTGATCAGAACCATTGATGAGGAAGCCATCCCCATGCTTGTCAATGGGCATAGATTGAAAATTTACAAGAAGCCCCTCTCCAAGAAAGAATTCATTGAAGATTTGAATAAGACAGTGTTGGTAGTGGAACAGGTCTCAGCCTCCACTCCATCCACTCACTGAGAAAAAAAGAAAAAATAATAAGGACTCAAGTGAAAACCTCTATGAGGCGCTTGAGTCCCATAATTGGGTTGAAAACCTCTCTGGAGGCGGCCCAGTGATGAAAAAAAAAAAAAAGAGAGAGAATAAGATCCCTGGGTGAAAACCTCCATTGGAGGTTCCTAGGGCAGGCAAGTAGGGTGAAAACCTCCTGGAGGCACCCTGGTTGTCTTTTCAAAAAAAAAAAACAACAAAAAAAAAGGAAATTGACTTTTCAAATGCATTGCAGGTTACAGATGGACAATAGGAAGCAAGGGGACATGCCACAAAGCCTATTACACATCTTCTATACTCTTCTCCATCATTTCTGACTTTTTTTTCCACCTCTATGCGTTTTTTTTTCTGAAGACTGTGCATCCTACAAGAGACCCTGTGTGTTCTACAGGAGGCTCCTGTAGAAATCACAGAGAGCCCGAAATAGCTTTTACAAACAGTTTGAGGAGCTGAGGATTTTCCTGGAAGGCATGTAGGCCATCCTACAGCTATCCACCATCCTAACCCTCCATCCCACACATGCATCACCTCATTCCCATTTGATTTCTTTCCTTCGTGCAAAAAGAAAAAACACAGAAACCAATTTTTTAAAAAATAAGGAAACAAAAAAATAAAACACCCCTGCAACTCACCTGCAGCTTACCAAATCCATCTCCATTGCCATTAGAATCTTCAGTAGCATCCTCACAGCTCCCAGCACAAGAATCAGCTAAAAATTTTAGAGGGAGAAGCAGCTACAAGAAGGATTTCCTGTAGCAGTTGATCCCCTTAAAATCAAGCTCCAGCAACAAAATAGGTGCAGCCACAGGAATGCAGAAGATGTCTGAAGCAAGATTCAGCTAAAGGGCACTTGTACAAAGCAACTGAGTCACATATCAAGAAGTAAAGAGCATACAGCACAAGGGATAAAGGCATGCAGCAGCAATAGAACCTAGCAGCACCGCAACACGAGCATTCGACCTACAGGTAAGTGTCTAACCCTCTCCTCTATTGCATCTGTATAATTCAAAAAATGCATGAACGAATGGAATGGTTGGGATTAAACCAGAAAGGTGGCCAGTTAACTAGCCACCCTCGTCCAGTTTGACTACACTCATCCGGAGATCCAAAAGACACGTGTGTCTAGTCAACTCATGAAAAATCCAAAAGACAGGTAGTGGTGGATGTTTAAACTCCAACGCAAATGATGGGAAGTGATTGCAGGCAGAAGGCATGAAGACTCATGATGACACAGCAGTAGGGACCAACGGTTTGAATAATGACAACATACCCTTTTTTCCACCTCACATCATCGCCGGAAATATCTCCAGTAAACATAAGTACTTTGCCTCGAACTCATTCACCACCTTTGTTTCCATTTTATCATCGTCCCTGCAGCTGCAGAAAGCTCCATACCACCTCCATAACCTCGAAACCACTGTTCTCTGTCGTTTTCAGTCCTCCTCCTCTTATCGGGTTCTACAGGAGCATTATCGGGTTCTACAGGAGCAGTAACAGTTCTACAGGAGAACCTCTAGCCATTTCTACAGGAGGGCCAGTAAGTAGTTTTACAGAAGAAGACACGGGGTTGTTAAAATTCGAACTTGAAGAGGTAGGCTCGGTACAAACCCACTTTTCATATTCATATATACAAGGGGTGATGCAATTTTAAGGAAGGATTAAGCCTGAAAAAGAAGAGGAATTGCATTCAAAAGTTCTGCCTGTTTCTTAAGAAAAACACAGTTTTTATCTGTTTCCTATTTCTGCAAAAGAAGTGTTGTCTCCTTCTCCACCTTGGGCACTCACATATACAAGGAGTGATGCAATTTTAGGGAAGAATTAAGCCTGAAGAGAAGAGAAATTGCATTAAAAAAGTCTGCCTATTTCTTAAAGAAAAACACAGTTTTTTCTCTGTTTCTTGTTTTTGAAAAAATTGTTGTCTCCTTATCCACCTGAGGTATTCCAAAGGATTATAAACATAATGATAGGGGGATTCCTGAGGAAGGAACCCCTAAATTCAGTTAGGTTCCATGAACATCCTGAGGTAGTAGCCATTTTTACCAGAGCCAATTGGATGCCATTTTTCGAAAAACTTCGAGGGTATGATGAAGAAGTGACTTAGGAGTTTGCACTTTCCTTGGTACCCCACTCAAAGACCCATGCCACTATTACTTTCAGAGGTCTCACCATGGAAATCACCCCAGAGTTTATCAGTAGGGTTACCAATATTCCACTTGGACTACCCTGGAGCAAAGAAGAAAAGCCACTGGGTCAAGTTGCCAAGAAAACCTTCTTCCAACCAAATGAGCATCCTGTAGAGGACAAAAATGGCATCAGGAGAACAAGCATACCTTACCCTTGGGATGAGGTCAGTTACCAAATTATCAAGTACATTTCCTGTGAAGGGAGGTATAACATAGTTTATGGTTATCATTTCAGACTTCTGCATGAGCTGAGATATGGCATGGATATTCCCACACCCCAAAAACTTAGCATTCCCTATTTTCTCCTACAGTCCCTTATAGATTCCAGCATTAAATTGAAGGCAGGAGGTCCAGATCAATTGGCTCACCATGGACTAATTAAAATGCTGGTGGAAGAAGCCCTCCACACTTTCACAATCCCCATAGCCTGGGATATCTTCAGAAACATGACAAGAGAAGATGATATAAAAGCCCTCACATATGACCTCAGTCCTTCTGAAAGTGAGGGGGAAGAGAAAAAAGGGGAAGATGAGGAGGAAACCAAAATAGAAGATGAGAAGGAATAACCTGAAATAGAGAAGAAAAAGACTAGAGCAGAAAAGAAGGAACCTAGGACAGAAGAGAAAAAGACTAAAACAGAGGAGAAAAAGACCAGAGCAGAGAAGAAGGAACCTAGGACAGAAAAGAAAAAGACTAAAACAGAGGAGAAAAAGACTAGAGCAGAGAAGAAGGAACCTAGGATAGAAGAGAAAAATGCTAAAACAAAAAAGAAAAGGACTAAACCAGAGAAGAAAAAGACTAAAGCAGAGAAGGCAGAAACTAAACAAGATGAGAAGGAAACCAAAATAGAGCTAGAGGAAACAAAGCTAGCAGAGGCAGAGAAGACAAAAGAAGAGGAAAAAGGGGAAAAGAAGACAGAAGTGTCTCCTGAGACACTAGAAAGGGAAGCAACAACTATTCTTGCTACCCTCAGCACCCTAGTTAAACCCAAACAAAAGAGGAAAAGGCCACCATCAATGTATTTCAGGGCCCGAAAAAGCACAAGAATAAAAATAGGGAAGCCACAACCATCCTCAAAAGAGCCTATCATAATTGAAGATTCCCCTACTGTCAAAAGGGAAGAATCTCCATCCAAAACCCCCATTACTTATGAGAGAGGAAGTCCTAGATCTTCCACTTGGAAGGAAAGAGTAAAACTGCAGGACTCAAAAATAGTCCTACAGGAGGCACAAACTGCTCTACAGGAGACCCTAACAAAGCTACAGGAGACTGAGAAACTTGAGAAAAGGGCAGAAGAGCAGACCAAAGGGAAGGATGAAACAACAGAGATTCCAGAACCTGACCCCCAGCCTAGTTTAGGCTCTTATTACAACCTTCTTGAAGGGGGAAAATTATTCCACAGAAATTTGCAGTCCCACTTTTCTTTGAACTGGAAAAAGAAAGGGTAAGGAGCCATAGATGGATGCAAATTGCCAAGTCCAAAGGGGTGGAAGACATTGGCCACATGGAGAACAAGCTGAGAGAAATGGGTAAGGAGTTGAGCATTGTAAGACATACAGAAGCAATCAGAAGATCTCACTTGGAGGCAGAAAATGAAATGTTAAGGAAACAACTGCAAGAAAAGGACACACAGTTGGCATGCATGGCCAGCTGGTCTATGGAGGCACTACAGTGCAGGCAACCAGCCAAATCATATGGAGTATACCTCAAAGACCAGTGGCTACAGTTTCAAATCAAGACCTTGGCACAGAGAGGCAGCATGCCTTTTCAGGATTATAAATAGTTTACAGACCTATGTGACCAAAGTTCAGTAGAAGACAAGGCAAAGTTGGCAGAGTTTTATTTGCATAACATGGCCCTCACTGATATGAACCTATGGGACCCCAATGCTAGGTTGGGGGACTTGCAGCTGATGGCCATGGCATCATGGATGAATCATGAGGAGAAAAGGGCGGCAAAAATCAAGAAGTTGATGGCAAAAGAGAAAAATGAACCCTTAATGATCCAAGCTGAGCCAACAGACCCCATGGCTCTCATCAGTGTCCACCAGCAGCTTGCAGATAATCCTCAAAGTGCCCCTAAGTATATCAATGAGCAGGCCCAGGCTATTGCACATTTTGAGGACATGGAAAGATTGCTTGGAGATGACTACATTCATGCCTGTATGAGAAGGTGGAACACACTGCCACACAGCCTATAGATCAGGGAGTATCACTCCCCAAACAGGATGAAAGAAGCATTGAGGAGAGTGCCTCTGTACAAGCGCTCTATGCAGAGTTTGAAGGCCAATTGGATTGGCCTCAAATTGAGTCCTCCACTGCTGCTAGGCCTACTGGAAGGTGTAAAAGAAGAAGAAGAACAAAAGAAATGGGAAGAGGTGGATAGAAAGGCAAGATTCCATGATAAGGAGGAGGATGTCACAACAGAAGCATGGGATGTCAGGGAGTCCGTCAGGGCCATCAAGGATGAGGAGATAGACTAGTTGCTCAGAGGATGAGCAACACATTCAGTAGGGGGGTGATGATGAGCCCCATAAATGGGTAATTATATGGGCTCATTTTGCCTCCTAACTCAGCCTAATCCACCATTCTCATTAGTTTATTACATGTTTTTGATTATATTTATGCTAATAGAGTGAATTGGGTTAGTCATTATGACATGAAGTCTAATGTGTGCTTTATGCAAATTTTTGGTCAATTTTGAGACAAAATCAAAGGTTTAATGAGAATTTGGCAGCCAATATTCGAGGAAAACAAGGGAGAGGATTTGTAGGAGGGTGTCCCCCTCATTTATGACCCCCTACCTCGAATCCTCCTTCAGAAAGCTTGGAGCACAAGCAGCCACATCAATGCATCAAAGGGGTAGCCGAGCAAGTGAAGAAGAATTGCTATCTATCTCTAGTCTTGGGAGCCAAGCCTCCTTGATTTTAGGAGAGCTGTTGGAGGCTCCAATTGTATAAATAGGAGGGCTTAGGTGCTTAGTAGTTTAGTTGGATGTTAGTCAAATTTTTGCACTTTTTTTGCAGCTTTTGCTCAACTCATTTCGAGCTTACTTTTGTGAATAGATTTATGTAATGTGACTATTATTTTGATAATGGAGATGAATTATTTTCTGAGCCAGCATTGAGTTCTTCCAAGGGGGTGAAGATCTTGGGTTAGGGCCCAACCCAAGTTTCCTAGAAACTCTTGTTTTGTATTTATATGTCTTGCTTCAGTTCATGAATTAGTTGCTATTAGATAGATTTCTTCCTTAGTAGAATAGGTTGCTTTTGGGTGGTTTACATTGTTTCCATTTTAGTTGATGAAGTAGGTTAAATAGGGGTAAGAGAAAGATACAAAAGGTCATCAACTAAGCCTGAACTCCTTTCCTCCTTTCGGGACTATGAATTGAGGTCAAGATCTGCTTGCTGCCATAAAAACACAGTTTTGCTTTCCCCATGAAATTTCTAGTGTTACAATTTGATTTAGAGGTTAATGCTTTGCTTCAGATCCAGTTTGTCATGCTCATTTCTGTTTCTGCAATAAATCTCTTTCCATGATTTCCTTTCCATATAGCACTGTTCAACATTTTATTTTCCTAGATCAGAGTTTAGGTTAACTTGAGATATAGTTCTGTTTTTTGTTGGTGCAACTAGTTATTTTCTTGCTCAGATTTAGTGTTTTGATTTGTAGCTCTCTTACAGTACATATTTTCTCATAATAAGTCAATAAAGCTGCCATCACCATCTCTTTTGCTACATGTTTCATAGGTCATTCACAGCCCTTCACAAATCTGCCCTAATTCCTGCACTTTTCTCATAAGCTTTCCTCTCATCTCTTGAACAAATCCAACCATCATTTTCTTTCCTAATCATCCTTGATGAACTTCAGACACCTTAACACCTCCCTCTAGGCTTCAGCTACCCTTTCCCACCATTTTTTCACCTTTAAACCCTCTAAAACAGCTCTCGGCATCCTCCTATAGATCCTCTTGTAGATCCCCTACAACCTCCTATAGAATTTCCTGTAAGTGACTTTTTGAAGTCTGATTGAAGGGAAAGCCTTTAGAAGGGTTACAGAGGTCTCCTAGGACCCCTCCACACCTTCCTACACCTCTGCAAATCCCAAAGTCGCCCTCCATCACCACCTAATCGCTGCCACATCCATAAACAAATAAATTACATGCATAACAATTTCACATAAAATACACAAAATTCCAAAAAAGTTGTTTTTTTCTTATTCCCTTATAGAAAAAACTTGAATTGGTGTAGTTTACTTCCTCAGTAGGTAATGGCACTCTTTTCCTATATTTTCACCTCTCTTCTTGCAAAAGTAGGGTTAGTTGGTAAATTAGGGTTTGCTAGGTTTACCTCACATTTCAGTCTTCTTTCTCTTTCTGCAAGTAGAATAGCCTCTGTAGAGTAAGCTTTCCTTTCTTTCATCATAGTTAAAGCTTCTTCTGGAATTCATAGAAGTTGGCTTGAGCTCCTAGTGATCTTGCGCTAGCTGACCAAGTGACAGTCTGCAGTAAGAACTCGTACTTGTGCATACAACACCGTCGCTTCCAAGTTTGTTACGAACTACCGGGTTGATAAAAGTAAAGTAGGAAGCCCCAAGAGTTGTAGCATTATTGCTGCAATACTGGTGCTCACCACGAGTCAAGGGATACCTACGCCTTTGGGAAATGAACCTTTAGATAAACATCCCAATATACCATGGCATCCAGAAAAAGGAAAGGCTAGGCTAAAAACCACTGTTATAACCTGACAAAACCATGACATTGACAACAAGAGAACCATACACAACATGCAAAGCCATGCATGTCCAAACCAGCTAGGAAATCGCACATGCAAAAGGGTACCTACAAGTATTCCTGTTAAAGCTACTTGATCTTTCTCTTCTTCCTTAATCCTTGCCTGCTTTTCCTTCCTTGATCCAAAGCTATATTGTTCCAAGAAAACTCTAAGTGACAAAGAGTGAGAGAGAGAGAATAATGGGAGAGCTCCAAACTTGAACTGAAAAAAGTTACCAACTGATCCTCAGAAGTATTTTTATTAATGAGGCCTCTATTTTCTTCATTTTCCATTATTTTCCTTAAATTTCCTCGTCACATGCAACCTGTGACCTTTTACCTTCCTTTTCTCCTATTTTCCTTTATTTTCATAAATAAATGTGCTAAAAATTCATTTTTTCCTTTTAATGCCTTTGCCTTAGCCTTTTCCAATTTTCCTTAGCCAAAACACACATCTAGTGATGCCCACTAGGATATCTTTGCCCAACATTCAACTTGGAATAAGTGTCCCTTAACTGTTGTTTGATTTTTCCTTTATTAACTTTTATTACATGGAATTTTCACCAGGGCTGTTACATAACCCTCCCCCTTGGGGAACATTGTCCTCAATGTTAAACCACACCAAGACCTCAGAAAAACTGCTGAAAATCAAACATACTGCCCATGGAGCTTTATTGCTTAGCTTGATGTAATATTTATAATGAATGACCTGCTCAAAAGCAAAACATCATGAAAACATGACAATATAACAACCATAATAACATGACACCCATACTGGTTATTGGAGCTTTATAACTTAGCTCATGGCAGTATTTACATCCCTATAGATATACATACATATATCATAACATTAGAAAAAAATATGCCAAACATATACCAACATCAAACTAAATTTTTTTTGCCTCCACTGGAAAACAATGAAGGATACAGGGCCCACATGCGATCCGCCATCTCCCATGTAGCTTCTTCAAACCCAAATTGCTTCCACAACACTTTAACTTTATCTATGTATCTGTTCTGAGCATGAGATGTTTCCAGTGCAATATGCATTGAGGATCTGACCGAAACTCTCCTTCTTGGTCCACCTGTACTATAGACCCATCAATAACATGATCAACATCCTTTATATACTTCTTAAGGAATGAAATATGGAAAACATCATGGACTTTCAATGTTGGAGGCACTGCAAGTTGATATGCCACTGGTCTAATCGTCTTAAGGATCTTGAAAGGCACACAATACCGTGGTTCCAACTTGGCACATGAACCAATGCTCAAAGAGATTTTCTTGGGCTTGGTGCGCAAATGCAAACACTCCCAACCTGAAACTCCTTGAACACCCTGTGTTGATCCACATGAATTTTCTGTCTGTCATGTATGCCTTTAGATTCTTCTTTATAACCTGCATTACCTGCTCCATGTCTACCAACATGTCCATTCCAATAAGTACCATGTTCACTGGATCACTCCAACTAATGGGAGTGTTACAATTCCATCCATACAATGCCTCGAAAGGACTCATCCTCAATGAATCCTGATAATCATTGTTGTATGCGAACTCAACCAATGGAATATACTCCTCCCATTTATTCTGTTGTTGCATCATGTACATCCTCAACATATCCTCTAAGATTCTGTTGACATTCTCTATCTGTCCATCTGTCTACGGATGATAAACTATACTGAAGGACAACTCTGTGCGCAAGCCTGTAAATAGCTCCTTCCAAAACTTGGAAGTGAACTTTGCATCCATGTATGACACAATCTTCTTTGGAGCACTATGTAGTCTCACTATCTCTTTGATGAACACCTGTGCTACCTCACTGGCTGAATATGTAGTCTTTACTGGAATGAAGTGAGCTACCTTGCTCAACCTGTAAACCACGACCATAATAGAGTCATGCTACCTCACTATCCTCTGAAAACCTATGATGAAATCCATGAAAATGACCTCCCATTTCCATTTTGGAATTACTATAGGTTGTAGTAAACCACCTGGATGCTTACATTCTACCTTTACTTGCTGGAAATATAGGCATCTAGCCATGAACTCTGCCACTTCCTTCTTCATATTTGGCCAATACTAGAACTTCTTTACTACCATCAACATCTTCTGATATCCTAGATGACTCGATTATGGCTTGGCGTGAAACTCCCTCAAGATAAAATTCTTGAGCTCACTGCAGTTTGACACATAGTTCCTGCCTCTAAACCTCACCAGACCATCTATCGTGAGATGATAGTTTGCATCCTGATCACCTGTACCTGTACCTTTTCTCTGCTGTAACTTGTGCATAATCTCCATGTATTTGTCATCTTGCTGTCCTACCTGCAAGATCCTATATTGTAACTCTGACCCATTAGAGCTCATAGCTGCTATATGATCTACCTATACCTTCCCGCTAAGAGCATCCACAACCCCGTTCTCCTTCCCTTTGATGTATTTGATCTCGAAGTCAAACTCATGAAGGGTAGCCAACCATATAGCTCTTCTAGCATTTAGATTCGGTTGATCAAAAAAATACCTCAACCCACTGTGATCACTCATCAATGTAAACCTCCTACCAAGAAGACAGTGCCTCCACATATTCAATGCATATATAATCGATGCTAGCTCAAGATCGTGCGTTGGATAGTTTTGCTTGTGCTCATTCAATTTTTGTAAATCATAGCACACTACTTGCCCTTCTTGCATGATAGCTCCACCAAGTCCTCTCTTGTAAGCATCTGTACATACTACAAACTCCTTGTCCAGATCCATAATATTTAGGACTAGTGCATGTGTCAACAACTGCTTAAGATGCTCAAAACTAGCCTCACATTCTTCTGTCCATTCAAACTTCTTACCTTTCCACTACAATGATGTGATAGGATATGTAATGCATGAGAATTTCTTGATGAAACTCCTGTAGTAACGTGCCAATCCCATAAATGATCTCACCTCATCCACATTCTTAGGAGCTGCCCACTCCATGATGGCCCTTATCTTTTCTGGATCCACTGCTATACCATCCTTGGAGACAACATGCCCCAAGTAATGTACCCCAGTGTGAAAGAATATACACTTGATAAGTTTAGCATACAACTGAAGCTCTCTTCGCAATCTCAACAGTATTGCTAAATTTTCACCTTGTTCTTCCTCATTCTTACAATATACCAGTATGTCATTAATGAATATAATAACAAACTTGTTTAGATAAGGACACAACACACTGTTCATCAAACACATAAATTTTGATGGAGCATTATTCAAACCGAATGGAACAACAAAAAACTCATAATGCCCATACCTAGTCCTAAATGTAGTCTTGAAGATATCCTCTTCCTTGATGCATACTTGATGGTATCCCAATCTCAAGTTGATCTTAGAGAACACTGCTGCTCCCTTTCACTGATCAAACAAATCATCAATCCTCGAAAATGGGTACATGTTCTTGATCGTTACCTTGTTTATCTTCCTGTAATCAATGCATAGTATAAGAGTACCATGTTTCTTATTCACAAACAACACTGGCGCACTCAAGGGCAATACGATTGTCATAATGTACCCCTTGTCTAACATTTCCTTAAGTTGCAACTTTAAATCAACTAACTTAGGTGTGCTCATCTTGTAAGGTGCTTTTGATGCTGGGGCTGCCCCTAGCACCAACTCAAAAGAAAAGTCTACCTCCTTGTGAGGTGTCAACTCTGTAATGTCTTCAGGGAATACATCCTGAAAATACTTCAAAACTAGGTACCTTCTCAACACATCGACATCTTCAACCTCCTTACCCTTGTCACTAGAAATGTGTACTACAAACATCCCACTACCGTTTCAACAACTACACTTAGCCAGCATAGCGGTAACCATCCTCACTGATGTAGACTTCTTCTTCCCCTACAAATTCCTCTTTTCCCCACTATCATCCACACACTCAATGGCCTTTTCAAAGCAATCCACTTTGGTCCTGTGAAGGTATATCCAATCCATACCCAAAATCATACTATACGAACCTAATGGCAGTACATTCAGATGTGTTGGTGTAGGCATTCCATTTAACTAAAATGCACAAGCTCTTACCCAGTGGTGAACTCTTTTATTCATACCTGTAGCCAACTATACCAACCAAGGTTCTGCATGCACTTCTTTTCTCAAACCACACTTATCCACCAGGTCAAGATTAATATAACTATAGTTAGGTACAGGATCAATAAAAATAGAAATAACTAGATCACAAAGCTTACCGTCCATCTCAATGATCGATGCCTGATGATTTTCCTTCCTGTTGTCCACAACTGCATAGGTCTGAAGAATTCTATGACCAACATCATCAACTGTATGCACCTCTTGAGCACTGTAGATCTGGGGTCTACCACCACTCTGATACTGTAGACAATCCCTCTTACAATTACCCTTACCACATATCCAACACTACAATGGTTCCCTACAACCACCTCTAGCTTGCTGCTCTCCATGTCCCTTCTTAGTTGTATTGAATCTCTTGTAAGGAACGAATTTTTATTTCTCACTTGCATCTTGAGGTATTCCTCTCTTTGGTGGCCATTTTCCTTTAGCTTTCTCATTTCTTTTCAAGTCATGCTTAGGCTCAAATTTGCGCTTTGACTGCTCATAACAACGCTTCAACTTTCAGATGGACTACTCCAACGATCTAGGCTCATCGAACTCAATCCGGTCTCTGTATGAAACTGGAAGTCCACTGATGAATCTCTGAGCCTTGGCCTTCTCCTCCCCGAGGTAAGGCACATATCTCAACAACTCCAAAAACTTGTTAGTATACTCATCATATGTCATAGAAACCATCCGCAACTCATAAAACTCCTTAGCTCTGTCATCATAGTACCTCTCAGACAAGTACTTCTTCTTGAAGATTATTTCAAATGCATGGAAATTCAAATCATCCTCATGTATACCTTTAACATTCTTCACGTCTTCCAACCAAATATCAGCTTTACCTTTGAGACTGAAAGTGGTTATCTTGCTTTCATGTTTTCTGAGTAATAATGCAGTTGGAATAATTTCTTCATACTAAGCAACCATGCTTTTTCATCCTATGATTTCTTCATATTTCCATCAAATATAGGTGGCTTTTCCTTCTTAAACTCATTCGACAAGTATCCCCTATCACTCCTCTTGTAAGGACGATAACGATGACGATCATGATGCCTATAAGAACTGGAACTGGAATAGTACTTGTGTCGATCACCTCCCCTATCCAGAGTATCCAACAACCTACCATCTCTGATCATGTTAGATCTATCCGACCTGTGTATACTAGGAGAGCTAATGCCATATGCCCCATTAGTTCTGTCCTCATGTCCATGGCTGATCCAAAGTGGTCCTTGTCGCTGCAAACTTGACAAATTTTGAAGTAGTACCACGTTCACCTCTGCTTGTTTCTCTTGTGCATGCATGATTTTGTCATTGTGTGGTTTGTAACTCCTTATTTATTCCTTTAGGCCCACACCACGCTGCCCATCTAATACATAGGGATATTCTATGTAGTTTACCACCTTGCTAGCCATCTGATCTCTTTCCTGCAAGGCATAATATGTTAGATAAACCAAATGAAAATAAATCAACATACCTTAGCATAATTCAGGGAGTATACCTCATTTTTAAGATCATCAAATCAACGTGATACATGTATAACATAATCATAACAACATATAGACATACGCAAATAAATGTATCAACACATAAACAACATTCTAGCTAGGTTCCAGTCATCAGTGCAAGACCATCTCAATAATGAATGCTATGACATCAAGCATGACAAAAACCATTACTCCATTACACACATTGCCACATGAAACTATGAACATGCATAATCAATGCCTAATCAACTACACATACATATAAACACATGTAGTCTAGCATAAGCGATCAATTCTTGTAACCAACCTACAAGACTAATACATGTAATCAAAACATTCAAGAATGCATCTGACATACAAGGATGTATTCAAGAGACATATAATCAACATGTAAGTGACATATAACCATATGCAACCAATCATATACTTCCGACGATGCATCCCACAAAATCACATCAAGTTCCCAATGAAAACCTTACTACAACCATGATCAACATGATGCAATGCAACAATTACATGGAATGAAAGTGTAAGAGACACACATGCAACTAACATGCATGCATGACCAAGAACCTTCACCAAAGGAGAGCACAACCATGCTCTGATACCAATCTGTAACACCCCCTCCTGACTTGGTCCACCCAAGCAACTAGCCAGCCGGGGTAAACATGTGATGAGAGAGGCCACTATAAGGATTAAACTTCCTTAGTGACCTTAAGGAAATCGAACCGACAAAACATATCAAACAAACCCATCCACATCAACAACACCCTAAGGAGACATGTCAGCCACTCAGACATCCTGTCCCTGAGTCCCACTGATGATTTAAGCCTTTTAACCCTTGGTCATTCTCATGCTATAGGCATGACAAGGTCTAGCAACCCAAATTCACTCTCATAGGATTATGTTCCAGCGACTGTGGACTTTTCTCACTAGAACTGTGCTAACGACTGTGGACTTTTCTCAACACAACTATGCCAACGACCCCAGGATTTGAGCCACTTTTCTAGCTCAGAATCCCGACCTTTGCCAAAACCATGCTAAAACCTCCATAATCCATCAAAGACATGATAAAAATTCTGATAAATCAAAATCAACCTCAGGACTAGGCCTGAGCATCCCCAACCGGGACTGACATTCTGTCAAACACTTGGCATCAATGCAATCTATAGGTCTAGGATACAAGACACAACATAAATGACTGAAATAACTTATGAAACATAACCAAAAGGATCACCTCCTTCTTCATTGAACTATTATATCATCAATTAGGTCTTGCATCCATCCATTTAACAATTACAAGTAAATACATGAAATAACCATGACATGAACCAATCATTTAACCATGCTTATAACCAGCATAAAACCATATAAATACCAGAGATATGAAAACCATTAAATCCACATATAAATCAATGCAAAAGTAAGAGAACATAGCTTTTATTAATCATAGGAAAATACGACCAAGTTTGGGACTTCCACGTACCACCCGACCATAGACATGGTTGAACTAAATCTCTCTTTCAACCAGTCACCCCCGTGCCATATTCCAAGCATGAATGTGGGATCTCATAACAACCAAGGGAATACAGAGGTTAAACCGCCTCCACCCTCACAAAACCGTGATCACATGATAACTGGTGCTCCAATCACAACCAAACTGAACTTGGAATTCCATCTGGAATCCATCACTATCCTTGAGGAATTTTCCATCTCCTTGTCTCTTAGGCTTTACTACAATCAAATCTCGGATTACTAGGCCCTAAACCAAGACCAGTATCTTAGGATTTACCACAATCCAAACTCATATAACTAGGCCCTAAACTGAGACTTCTCCCCCAAGCTTTACAGTGTATCCTACCAAAACCGGTCAAGGGATTCCTAGGCCTTTGGGAAATGAACCTTGAGACCACCTCTGCCCTAGATTCCTAAATCCATCTCGAAAACCAAAGCTCAAAACCAAGATAAACATCCAAACATACCAAGGCATCTGGAAAAAGGCAAGGCTAGGCTGAAAACTACTGTCATAACCTGATAAAACCATTACATCGACAACAAGAGAACCATATACAACATGCAAAGCCATGCATGTCCAAACCAGCTAGGAAATCACACATGCAAAAGGGTACCTACAAGTATTCCTATTGAAGCTTCTTGATCCTATTATTCTTCCTTGATCCTTGCTTTCTTTTGCTTCCTTGATCCAAAGCTAGATTGATCCAAGAAAACTCTGAGTAACCAAGAGTGAGAGAGAGAGAGAGAGAATAATGAGAGAGCTCCAAAATTGAACTGAAAAAAGGTTACCAACTGATCCTCAAAATCCTTTTTATTAATGAGGCCTCTATTTTATTCATTTTCTATTATTTTCCTTCAATTTCCTCCTCACATGCAACATGTGACCTTTCACCTTACTTTTCTCCTATTTCCTTTATTTCATAAATAAATGTGCCAAAAATTCATTTTTGCCTTTTAATGCCTTAGCCTTTTAAAATTTTCCTTAGTAAAAACACACATCCAGTGATGCCCACTAGGATATGTTTTCCCAACATTCAGCTTGGAATAAGTGTCCCTTAACCGTGGTCTTATTTTTTCCTTTATTAACTTTTATTACATGGAATTTTCACCAGGGTTGTTACACATGGTTAACCAAGGTCTCTGTGATTGAACATGTTCAACCATTGGCAACATGGGAAACCATAATCTATCATAGAAAGGTATGGTCAACCATTGTCAACATGGGAAACTATAATCTATCATAAAAAGGTATGATCAACCAAATAGTCAACCATGGTGACATGGTTAACCATAGTCAACATCATCATGTAGGTAAGATAATTAACCACTATCATCACATCCAATAGAATCAACCATAATCAACATATCCAACATAGAAAACAATATCAACCATAATGAATCATAGTTAACCTGCTCAAGGTCTGTCAACCATGTTCAACCATGATTGAAACAACTAAACTATAGTGAACCTTGGTCACCATAATTAACCATGGCCACCATGATCATCCATGGACATCCATTGTCAACAACTTTATCAAGCATAATCATCATGGTAAACCATATTCATCCATTTTTATATATTTCCAACCATGTTGAACCATGTTTATCCATATTCAACCATACTTAACCATAGTCAACCATTCTCTTAAAAAATCATATGTGGTTGAACAACATAACCATAGTCAAACATGGAAAATAAGTTAAACTATAAATAATCACCTCAATAATGGTCAACCATGGTTAACATTATCATTAATGGTTAACCATAGTTATCCATCATTCACAATTATCAATCCTTGTCACCAATGGCCTACTGTGATCATTTATGGTAAATCCTCATCAGCGCTTGGTCAATGATGGTTAATCCTGATTAACCTAGTCAACCGTGGTCAACCATCATCAACCATTGTCAACCATGGTTGACCCTCTTTAACCATCATCAAACATGGTCATCCATAGCCAACAATGATAAACCTTAATAAACCTTACTCAACCACATATTAACCATAATTAATCATATTAAACCATAGCCAACCACAATGAACCCCTAGTTAGTAATAATCATTCATTGTACACCATAAGCAACTTGGGAAACAATTGTAAACTAAGGTCAAACATAGTCAAAGAATTTTTAGAAAATTGTCTCCATGGTCAATAGTGGCCACCCATGGAAAAAATGGTTGAACATGATTAGCCATAGTCAACATGGGCATCATGTTCAACCATGGTTCACCATAGTCATCTATAGTGAACATTAACAACCTTGATCAACCATGCACATTCAAAATCAACATGTTGACCATATTCAACCATGTATGAATATTTTAACTATTTACAAACATGGTTTAACAAACTCAACCTTGGTCATACATGGTCAACCATTATCACTCATTTTCACCCATGCTTAATCATAGACAATCTTAGTTAGCCATGGTCGAGCATGGTTGTCTTTGTTCAACCATAGTTAACCTACAAAAACCCATGCTATAACCACTCTTAATGGACAACCATGGTTAGAATGGTCAAACATGGCCAACCAAGATCTCTGTGGTTGAACATGGGAAACCATTATCAACAAGGGAAACCATTGTCAACATGGGCAACCATAATATATCATATAAAAGTTTTGTTAATGATGGTCAAATATGTCAAACCATGTTGGTCCATAATTAGAATTGTCAAACCATGCTCACCATGCCAAACCTAGGGTCAACTACAATCCTTCCTCTATATTCAACTAAGGTAAACTATAATCCTTCCTTTATATCCTCGGTCAACGACAAAAATCATAACCTACCATAATCAACCAAGGTAAACCTCAATCAACGATGGGTTAACAAGGTTGGACATGGTACCTCCAACCATGGACTAGCTCGATCAACAATGGTAAACCTTGTTGACCTTCTTTAACCATTTATGAAACCATTTTTATAACATTAATGTAGCATTAACATTAACATTAATGTAACATCAACCATGGTCAACATTAATGTAATAATGTAACAATTGACAACACTCACATTATATTTTTAGACTAATGTAACATAAATACATTATTATATTTATGGTGACCATGATCAAACTTAGTCAACCATTTTCAGACAAATTCAACACTTTGTATCTGTGATCAAGTTGGTCAACCATGATAGACCAAGGTCAACAATAATCTTCCCCATAATCCCGAGTCAACCATCACAATCATTGTCAATCATGCTCAACTCAGATAAACCATAGTAATTAATATCAATCATGGCCAACTGAGGTTAACCATGGTAATCGTTGTCAATCATGTTCAATTGAGGTCAACCATGGAAATCATTATCAATCATGTTCAAGTAAGGTCAACCATGGTAATCATTGTCAATCATGGTCAACTTAGGTCAACCATAGTCTACCTTGACCAACAATGGTCAACCCTCTTTAACCATGGTCAACCTTTTCAACCATAGTTAACCCCGTCAACCCACTTCAACAATTAACATAACAATCTTTATAAAATTAATGTAACATTAGCATTAACATTAATGTAACATCAACAATGGTCAACCATGATCAACATTAATCTAACATTATTGTAACCATGTAAAAATGGTCAACCATGGTCAACTATGGTAAACCAAGCTCAACCATAATATTTTCTCTTAAGCCCTTGTTATTCATGGTAATAATTATCAATCATGGTCAACTAAGGTCAACCATGGTCTTCCTTGATGAATAATGGTTGACCCTCTTCAACCATGGTAAACCCCATCAACCCACCTCAACCATTAATGCAACCATTTTAGTAACATTCATGTAACGTTAACATTAATATTAATGTAACATCAAGCATTGTAAATCATGGTTAATATTAATGTAACATCAATCATTGTAAATCATGGTTAATATTAATGTAAAAATTGATCAATAGTCAACATTAATGTAACATTGTTAGATCGATGTAGCATTAATAAATTGTTAAATTAATGGTTGACCATGGTCAACCATCTTTAACCTTAGTCAACCTTGTCAAATATAATTAAACTCATCAACCCTCTTCAACCATGGTTAGCCATGGTCAATGAATCCACTCCACAAATGTTAACTGTCAACTAGAATAACCATATTAGTAAATGTGGTTGATACACACTAGTCGATGGTATTTTACACATTATAAAATTATGTTTTTGTAACATTTTAATATTATACTTAGCATATAATGTTTACATAACATACAATGTTTAACATTTTAATGTTTATGTAGAATATACTTAACCATTTATTTATGTTTATATAACATTTTAATATTATTATTTTTTCTATTATTCATATAGTACTGTAACATCCCTCTTGAACAAAAAAAATACTTCCATTCTTTCATGATAACGAAAAAGGAACATAATTAATTAATTATTTATTTATTTACAATCAAGGGGATCTGGCAGAATTATACTCAATCTCTGTCTCAAGAAAAATCCATGGAATGCTAATCATTTATATGCATTACCTATTAGAATTACACTTGGAATATGTCTACAAGTTTGGTTTTATTCCAAATTTACATTTTCAACATATGTTAATAGATTAAATGACTTTCAAATCATACCCTTGCTCATGGTATTTGCTAAATAAGTAAATTGGTATTTATGAACATATTTTATCATATCTCTCTCTCTCTCTCTCTATATATATATATATATATAAAGGCGATGGCTTAACCATTGACTAAAAAAAAGTTCTGCAAGGGAAATACTATAAAATCCCTTCTTCCTAATAACAAACACAAACACACACACACACACACTATTGGCTTAGGTTGGGCTGACTCAGGTTTAAATTTTACTGCACACCAACAAAACCCTCAACCACTAGCCCTCTTGGAAACGACCTGCAAGTAGATCGCAGTCCCACTCGAGGTGATTATGGGAGGTTGTAGAACCAGGCTTCTGCAACCTGAGGGATGCTCTAATGTGGCAATTTTGCATTTCTTTATGCTTTAATACTTATAAACTACTTCGCATTCATCAATTACTTTGTACTTATATATTACTTCACATAATTACATTCATCACTTAAACATAACATAAACATCCATAAACTTCACAGTACTGAAATAAAGTGCAGATAATAAGAAAATGAACACATGAGACATATTTTACCGTGGTTAACCCTAATTCGTGGACCTCCATGTCCGAAATTCCCTTACATGTTGTTTCTACTACGTCTTTCAATTGTTGATATTCTTTTGCTATCTAATATCTCTCTTGTATTGTCTGGTCAAGCTTCTGGGAAAACACAACCCACTCCTTTTACACTTGTGTGTTGAGGTGTGATGTGTGCTCTTCCCTTAGATTTAATTCCTCAGTAATCTCCTCATGTATCTTATGTAACCTTGGCAGTGGCACTGCTGCGATGTTCATGTTTATATGTGTCCACTCCTTGGCCTGCTACTGAATTTATATTGATTCAAACTGTAGAGCCCCTGCAGGTATCTGTGTCAGCCTCATTGCAAGTGTTGGCACAATCGACCTTCCTTCTGTAATCCTTTCCTTTATTTTTGTAGGTTGTCTAATTGATAATTCCAAAAGATTCAACAATGTGATCCTTTCATGCACACCAGTGATAAGCTCGCCATAGCGATCTTACACCCTATTCCAAGATTCCATTGTGATCTCCTGAACCTTATTTCCAATTTGATCCAAGTCACCCTTAGTGAGAATTATTGGTGTGACCTCCTTTGACTTATCCGCCTTATGCTTCTTTCTGGCCTTGGTGGAAGCTTCACCTTGGCTCTTCCTTTTCTCTGCGGTATATTTATTTGTTTCTCCCTTCTATATCTTCTTTGTTATATCCTCACATCCTTTAGGGTCTTCCTCATGATGTTACTCATCATGGTGTTCTTCTTCCTCTTCCTCTACTTCCTTCTCCTTGTCTTTTCCACTACCTTCGCCATGGTGCAAAGTGTCTAGCTCTTCTTATTCTTTTGCACTATCTTCTGCCTCCTCCAGAAGAGCCATCCAATCTATGGGCCATGTCTGCACTGCCTCTACCAGGTCATCCTCTTTGACCATATATGGCAATGCATGCCATTGTTGCTTCACGTCTATGTGTGCCTGTATGTACAATCTATGAAAATATGCCTTGAACCTCGTGAAAACATTGTACTGTTTTTGCAAACTCGATAAAAGGTGCAGATGCTAGTTTATGAGCATGTGTAGATCCATGTAATAGAGTATAAAAAATATCTTGTTTTCCTGTGTGCGCGATGGTTGAGTGGTATGCCATAACGAAGCATACCTTGCAGCCTCATATACATCTTCTTCTATCAGAGGAAACTACGTATCCTATGTTTTCTTCCATGTCAACATAAGAATCATTAATAGTAACTAGGCATAATGGAAAGATGTACCTTTCTCCTGGACCTTGTGGCAGTCGTCTAGGAATTCCTTGCATAAATACGCAGCCCAGTTATACTGGAATATATTTTTGCACTACACGACTAAAGCCACCATAGGCGTAGGGACTTCATTTGCGTGAACACTTCCTCATAATATTGCCAACCAGAATATGTGCCACAAAGCGAACTTCTTGGTTGTTGATAGAGTTTATATCGTAGCCTCTATTGTCTTTGACAAATCTGTAATTATTCTTCATATCCTTTGCTACGACATGGTCCTAATCCTTCCCCACAAACTCCTTCACGGGGTTCTGCTCCTGGTACGATAATCTAGTGATCCTCCAGATCAACATTTAGTTTATGGGGATTGTGTCCCCCATCCACAAGTGCTTATCATGAATTAACACCAATAATTGGTGGACACATGCTGTTTTCACTAAATTCCTGTCGAAGTGCAGTACATTTAACATGTTGAGAAGCCTTGACTGCGCCAACCCATTTTCCCACTATTGTGACTCCAATCTCGTCACTCTGTTGTCTGGGTAATGAACTTGTTGGAAGTACCCATTTGACGCAAACTATGGGTAATTTGTTTGGTCAGTAAAATTGTTGTCTATAAACTTTAGCTGCGGAATATTTCCTAAAATCTCCCCTTCAAATGACACATCCTCTGGCAATAGTGGTGTGAATGTCCCATACTTCGCATCTTTGGGATCCTTTATAGGCTTAGCATTCGGCTTCCTCGATGGAATATATGAGGGTAGAGGTGAGATGAATGTTGCACCACCTTCCTCCACCTGAATTTCCTCCACTTATTCTTCAATTTCGACTTGTTGAGTTTTTTTTGAGGCTTCATAGGTTTGGCAGGCTTCTTGGCTTGCTATTTCTTGGTTCTTACCTCCTTAGGTTGCTTCTGCCTTGGCGATGTCTGTGGCTTGTGGTGATGCTGCTACTGAGGGTGTTTCTGCTACATGTGGTGCTAGTGGTGATGTTACGAGTGTATCAGTTGTTGCTATGACAACTTCTTCCATAAATCCTTCTAAACCTTTCTCGATAAATATTCACACAAATTCTTCAGTCGACGAGATATTCATGCAAGAAATATCTAAAACTGCTTTCCACTATTACTCTCTCAAACTCTCGATTCATCAAAGTCCTTAACCTGAGCGGGAGTTGGCTATTTATAACAATTCCTTCCTTTGGACCTCATCATTAGATTTGATTTTGTCTTAATTCTGTTCAGATTTCATCATTAAATGCATATCTATCGTTAAATTCTGCCAACTGTGTCTTAAATGCAACTTTACACCTACCTTTTCCCTCTTAACAGTCACATTTCTACTTTTCAGGTGAAATTTGACATGTCCCCTATTGTAGTGCACCTCTGTCTTATGTCGCAGATTTTTGCAAACTTCGACATATTTCTGACTGTAGCAAAGTACTTTTTTCGTCAAAGCTCTTTTTACAATGTAGTTTATAGTCCAGTGTCCACTTTCAACTGCATGTGACACTAATACTTTACTTCTTTCTTCTTTAGGGTGAAGTTGTAGGGAGAGGGTTGTCCATGTACAACTTCAATCTACTGCCATTTACTTTTCCCTGAATTAATTCTCCATTTAACTTCGCTAACTACACTGCACCTCCATCAGTAACTGGAACTTCTTTTACTTAATGTGCCTGTCATGCCAAGACTTTTCTCTTTCTTTTTGCACTTGTTGATGAAATCCTACTATAAACTTGTCTCTTCCAGAGAAATTAATTGCGACATCCTCTCTTCCATTATGTCAGGTTCTGCCATATATGTAATCACTGCAATTCTTAGGCTAGGGACAATGTATTACATGGGCATCACAACTTATTTCCAGTAAACCAACCTAAAGGGTGTTTGACCTATCAACTTTTTGCATGTAGTCCTATAAGCCCATAATATTGCTGGAATTCTAAGATCTGAGTCATCCCTATTCACATTACAAACCTTGGTCAGTGCATTCTCCAAAATTCTATTGAATGCCTCCACAGTTCCATTTTCCCGAGGATGATAAGGAGCGCTCTTTTGGTGGTAAGCTTGAAATTCCTAAGTTAATGATTCAATGGTCTTATTCAAGAAATATGACCCTTGGTCACTCATCAATATTTTTGGGCACCCAAATCTGGACAGTATGTATTTAAATATGAAATTCGCAACATTTTTGCATTGCAATCCTTCACTATTTATGCTTCGACTGATCAAATAATCAGTTGTAGTGATTATATACCTCGCACCAGTCCTTTTCCCTGGTGGATTAATAGGTTCGACAAAATCAATAGCCGATTTGTCAAAATACTGCACAGTTACTTGTGGCACTAGTGGAATATCATCTCTCCTTGAAGGTTTTCCCATTATTTGGTAGATATCACAAGCTCAACTGTACTCCTTTGCATCTTTGTGTAGTGTAGGCCACCATATTCCAGCTCTTAAATTTTTTGCGCAGTAGATTTCCCTGCATAATGTCCACCAGCTGCACCACTCTGAGATTCTGTTAAAATTATCTGTCTTTCATGCTTAGGAACACACCTACGTAGTATTTCATCTGGTCCCAGTTTATACAAATTTCCTGCTATCAGTGAAAACTCTACTACCTTAACCCCCAATTTTTTCTTTTTCCGCGTAGTGTATTTTGAAGGAGCCACCGCTATGGTTAAGAACTGAATAATATCAACGAAGTGATCATATTCTATCTTGATTGCAAGCAACTGCGCATCACAAATATTATCCTCTATATTTGTTGGTTCTTCTCTTGTATCTAACCTTGACAAATGATTAGGTCAAACATTTAGTCTTCCTGGATTAACAACAACTTCAAAATCATACTTCTGAAATAATAATAGCCATCTACAAATTTTTCCTCCTTAAATAGGCTTATTGACCAGGTACTTTAATGCAAAGTGGTATGTGAACATCTTAAAATGTGATCCCAGTAAATAATTTTTGAATTTCTGCAAAGCATATACCATAGATAGTCCTTCTCTTTCTGTAGTTGTATAGTTCTTTTCTGTTGTAGACAATTTCCTACTTGCAAAAGATATAGGGTGATTGATTTCTCTTGCACCAGGCTGTGCCAACACACTCCTAAAGTTATACATGAAGCATCCACATGAACATGAAATTCCTTGTTCCAATATGGAAATACCAGTATAGGAGCAGTTACCATCTTTTTGTTTAGTGCGTTGAGGCTCTTTTGACATTCTTCGTTCCATAGGAAAGTAACATCTTTCTTCAACAATTTTTCCATAGGCGCAGTGATCTTTGCATATCCTTTGATAATTTTTTTTGTAATATCCTGTATGTCCCAAAAGGGTGCGAAGTTGTGTCACTATTTTTGGTGGAGATAAATTCACAATAATAACAATCTTTGCAGAATCCATTGTCAATTCTTGCTTGCAAACAATATATCCTAGAAATTTACCAAAAGGTACATAGAGTATGCACTTCTTAATATTAAGAGAAATATGATACTATCTGCATGTGTCGAGCATCAGTCTTAAGATTGCAACATGTTTCTTTAATAACCCAAATACTATCCAATCATCGAAGTATACTTCTAAGAACTTGTGAATATATTCTTTGAAAGCTGCAACCACCACTCTTGAAAATATGGTAGGGGCATTCTTCAGTCCAAAAGGCATCATTGTATATTGATATGATCCCCATTATGTAGCAAAGGTAGTCTTATGTCAATCTTCTGGTGCAATTCTGATCTGATGGTATCCTGAAAATCCATCTGTGAATGAGTAGGCCTCCTGTCCACCTACATTATCCAACACTTCATCTGTAAAGGGTGTAGGGAAGGGATCATGCACACATGCATCATTTAATTTCCTTAGATCCACACAAATCTTGGTTTCTCCTTTAGCCTTCTTTTCTTGGACCACCATGGGACTTACCCACTCTGATTCCTCCACAGGTTCAATGATCCTTGCTGCTATCATTTTATCTAATTCTTCTTTTACTTTCTCCTTATATTTTGGATTCAATCTATAGGGTCTTTGCTTGACAAGCTTCACATCAAGCTTTAAAGGAATCTTCATAACTCCCAAGTCTCCTACTATGCCCTTCATATCTGAGAACTTAGTGGGGAATAACTCCTGGTATTCATGAAAAAGATCTGTTACTTTGCTGATTGTTTCTTCATCCTAGTAATATCCTATTGTTGCAAACTTCGACTCATCTTCTGATCATATATTCACCTTCCTTGTATTTAATGTATCTGTTATATCAAGCATTTCTAATTCAGGTCGATTCACTTCACAGTAGCCTTCAGATTCTTCTATGTCAATATTGTGAGGGTATTCATCTTCTTCTGCAGTGATGTTGTACCATCAAGTACATTATGTACCTGCATAGCCCAATCGGGTTGCCAAGTGAGTGGAATTTCGTTTTTAAAAATCTTTTTTTTTTTACTATCTGAAGGGCTAAATCTATATATGAAAAATCATCTTCGAAGCTAAATGTCAATATAAACCCATCAACCATCTCTGCCTAGCTCATAGTACCATGTCGAAGTTCTGTTTCCAAGTACCAGTTTTGAGGAATTGTCTCCAATGTATGGATGAACCCATGCACCCATTTTTCTTGTGGAATCTCCTTCCATGCTATCATACAAAGATGGATGTTCTCTCTAGGGTCAGTTTGACCATCACATTTACATGTCAATTCTATTTCTACCTGACCAAACCTTATTAATATCAACCTTCGACATTCCTTCCAAGTTCCTATATTCTTCTTATGTGTACCCCACTATCTAGCAGGAGTAGCTCTTAATCCGAGATCCAGAGCTAAAAATATTTGACACTCTGGTACATGTTCTTCATATTATTCAAGAAAAATATTTATATTACCCAAACCATCATAGAAAGGTAAGTCACATACCTCAACTTCCATACAATGAGCTGCTTTAGTAATTTTTGCACATCGCCTTGTAGACACTTCATGTAACCTGTTTTGCCAATTTTCCAATTCTTCTTCTGAATCTGAAGTGCAGGAATTTTCTTGTTCCCAACCCAATTTTCCATTTGTAGTGGGATTAATCCATTCTTCTTCTTTGGCTGTTATTTGATAAATGTTGTCTATGTCTGCTACATTGTACTCTTGTTTAACTGGTTCAGTATACCTTGCTCCTTCTAATGGATCTAATGGAACAATGACTCTCATATTGTTGCTTTCAAATATTATTTGCCTCTTCTTTAAGTTGATTATAGCCATGTTAGAAAATTCCCAATCCAGTCCAAGTAGTGCAAGATAGGGATTATTGTCAGCCATAATTTCTATCACTTAAAAATTAGTATTAGTGCGCACCCCTTCAATGTATACTGTAATTCCTAATAATATTCCTAGAGGACCAATATTTTGTTGGTTCACCATTCTTAGATGAATAGGTGATCATTGAAACTTCGATTTACCCATTAATTCCCATGTTTTCTTTGTCATTACATTAGATTCAGATCCTAGATCTAAAATAACTTGGTCCATGTCATATTCTCCTATTTGTGCACTAAGCCTCATTTATTTTCTAGTTCTCTTTTGTTTATGTAAATTGATAACTTCACACATCTCACTCCATGGTACTTCTTTAGATGCACAAGAATCTATCAATTCCTAAAGTCCTTCTAAAGCTCTTTGATCTCCCAACAATTTCATACAAGTTTGAAGAAAATATTTTAGAGTATCTATGTGATACGCTACATCTTGTTCCTGTATTGTCAGAGCTTGGCCTTGTGTTGAAGATGATAGATCACATCTATTCTTATGAGTTTGCTACGCGCTAGGTGTCGAAGCTCCTATATCCATAAAGCTTCGCTTTGCTTCCAGAAAGACTTCTTTTTCCTTTTGAATATCAAACCCATGGGATTTTTCAGTATTCTTTCTTATCCATGTAGCTTCGAATTCCTTCTTCCCATTTTATTTATCATCCCTAGTCGCAACTCCACTTCTTGTACAATATTTATGCGAGGTTCATCGGTCCTTGGTTCAGCAGTTATCATTTGCATGTTTTGTGTTGGATGCTGGTTCTTCTTTTCTTGCATTTTTTCCGTAAGTAGAGAACACTCTTCAATTACATGATAAAAATATTTGCAATACTTACATGTCGTAGTATGATTCTGACTATCTCTTGCGAAGTGTCCTATTTGTCTACAGTTATAACAAATAATCTGTCCTCTTCCTCGACCAGGTCTACCACCTTGACCAGTACGTCGACCTTGATAACCACCTTGATCATTGTGTTGTCCATGTTCCTCTTGTCCATGTTCTTCGACTTGCATCCTATACACGTCAGCCCTTCGATCCATCATTATTTCATAATCCTTACAATTGTTTTCATCATGTACCATTGATTTACAGAACTTGCAATACAAGTTCCTTGGAGTCTGTACATACTTTTGCAACATATAACAATCTTTAGCGCGATGTTCACCCATAGTTTTACATATCTCACACCATAAGATGGATCTGGGATTCAAAGGATTTAGTGCTCCACTAGCCATGTAGTTTCTGAAGAGAGGACATTGTTCCTTAGAATGGCCTTCTCATTTACTCTTTGTACACCATACTTCTTCTCGAACTTCTTTTCTTTACTTCATATCTTGCATCTATAGGGTCAAATTTGCTAGCTGACTATAGATCTATTGCATACCTGCATCGGTATCCCCTATCGATGAAGCTTCTAACTTCATCGCATGTTATAAGGTTTCGACTTGAGTTTCTATCTTTTATTGTGACAAAGGAAATCTTATATGTGGAAGCAATGCAGCTATAAACCACTCTTTATTTTGCTGCAGAGCTATTTCAAAGATCACTTGATCCAATAGTATCTTGAATCTTTGATCAAATTCCCAAATAGACTTAGTAGGCTTTTGTTTGATTTCTTTTATCTCTGTGATGCACTGGGAATCAGATTTGGGCTTCTTGATTTCTTTTACCAGTGCTGTTTTAATGTCTACAAATGGTCCATTTTGATTGCTTAAATACTTCATGTACCATGTTAGCACTCTATCCTGAAATGTTGTAACAAGATGGACTTTATTCATATTTTTATCATGGACATGCTTCGCTATCCATACTTCTTCACATAAGAACCATAATTGTTTTAGATCCTCTGATCTAGTCCCTTTAAAAAAATACAACTTAATATCAGGGGCCATATTTCTTCACGGTGGGGAAGTCGGAGGGGGAGGGGGAGGGGTGGGGACATTTGTAAGGGGAAGGGGATGAGGGTTAGGGGGGGTGGGAGGGGTAGGGGCACGAGGAAAACCAGAAATACCCTAATTATTACTTTATTTGGCTTCCGTAATCTTTCGGTTGGAAGGGTGAATACTGTGGGGTTACTTCAGGGTTCTTCGGAAGGTTTTCTTCACTTTCAGACTCACTTAACATAAGGCTATAGTCAGCTTCTATAAAAATATTTGGATCTTGGCCACTAGATCTCTTTCTTTTGCCTATTCTATATGTTTTTCCACTTCACGTTTTCCTAATCTCTTCTTCGGATCTTCTAAACATAAGTAAATAATAATCTGATTGCATTTGTAAAATCCCCTTTCACACAAAGGAATCTTAATCCAAAGGTTTAGATATTTTAAGAACTTACCTCATGTTCCTTCGAAATTTTTTTGTTCTACTTCATGGTAGGACATAACCGAGTCCACCACGAACTCAGTAATGAATCCTCCTAAGATGCTCTCAATCTAGAAATCAACAGTTCTTGAAATCCTATTGTTGATGTTCTTGATTCACTATATTAATTCAGGATTCCACTCCTTAGGTTTGTCTCCTTTAAAGTAGTCTTTTCTCTCAGTCAACCTTGATATCCACTCATATAACTCCACATGGAACGAGAAGAAGAATATTTCGTATTGATCTTTGAAAATATACTTCTCCAACCACCTCCTAGTTGACATATGAGGGCTTCTATTTTACTTTTTTGCAAATTCTCATTCCTTCTGTTCTACCCAATCTTGGGTTTCTTTATTCGACGGATGCCACATAAACATGTCCCTCATACAGATCTCATTCCTGACAACGGAACAATTTATTGGCTTAGGTTGCGCTGACCCAGGATCAAAGTTTACTACACACCAACAAAACCCTCAACCACTAGCCCTCTCGGCAACAACTTGCAAGAAGATCGCAGTCTCACTCGAAGTGATTATGGGAGCTTGCAGAACTAGGTTTCTGCAGCTTGAGGGATGCTGCGATGTGGCACTTTTGTATTTTATTTATGATTGAATACTTATAAAATACTTGTCATTCATCAATTACTTCGCACTTATATAGTACTTTGCAGAATTACATTCATCACTTAAACATAACATAAACATCCATAAAATTCACAGTACTAAAATAAAGTGTAGACAATAAGAAAATTAACACATGAGGCACATATTTTACCGTGGTTCATCCCAATGTGGGACTACTTCCACAAGAACTATTGCTTATAATATATAATTTGTACAATGAACAGTTCTTCCCTGCACACACAGCTGCAGGGTGCCTGTGCACTAAGATGATGGTCTGCGCACTCAGCTGCAGACCCAGGTCTTCATGCACTCAGCTACATAGCCTTTCCCCTTTCTCCGAAGTACATATCAATATAATACAACCATAAACATGGAATTCGATCAACAATTTGATGCCTTACTTATTTATTATTCATCCCTATATATACTATTACATGAGGGATTACATCATTGCATTACCATGGACCCGATACCATGGTTTCCAAAATACTAGGGATTATGGTCCAAAACCCTTCATCTTATACAAGATTATATGTTTTAACAAAAAGGAAGGGGCTTCTCGATGAAGCCCCCATACTGTGTGGTGTGTTTCCTGCATGGTCCTTGTGTGCTTCACTGCTCTGTTGCGTGGTCCACTTCACACTTTTCACTGTGTGCTTTATCCCCAAAATTCAGCTTCCTTGCCCACAATTTGCCAAGTTGGGCTGCGCCCAAAACACACACACACACACAATGACCACTCACCACATACAACTATTCATATTTTAGAGTATAAGGGTTCTTTGATACCCCAAAGGGCTTTCTCTTCTAATTATAAGTTTCTCCAATGCATAAATCCATGTGGTCATAACAACATACATAGTTATAACATTTTCCTAGCAAGGAGATTATGTAATATCAAGGTCTTACGCAATCGCATGATTGTAGTTTAATATATATATATATATATATATATATATATATATAGATACACCACGTTGAACCTTTCCTTCACAACACATTAGGTAGCTTAACTATTTATTATTTGAAGTCTCTAGACCTCGTAGCTATAATGAATTGTGGTTTTTTCAACGTGGCATCAGATTGGAACTATTTTTATCATATACTATGCTTTTGATGTGTCCAAATCTCGACTCTACATGATGATATATCTTTGATTGACAACTATGAGTGTCTAAGGTTAGTTTTGGTGTAACTACCATCACCCTATTTTTCACACCAGTTTCATTTTCTCCCTTGCTCAACATTAGGGGAATTTTGAGGTCTAAAATGGGCCTCCTAAAGAAATTATAAAATAATAGTGGAAATAATAAAATAAGATTAGATTACATCATCAAATTTTAGAGGGAAAAGAGAAAAAATATTTTTTCAACTCGTATTTTCAACTTAGATCCCTAAGGGTTTACTCAAATTTCGAGCGGAAACACTCGTTGGATGCAAAATTTGATTTCTCATCCAAGGAATACCCATGTTGCATACCTTCTATGGACCCTACTACAATAAAAATGAGAAATACATGAAAAACGTGATTGCAATCACGTTTTTTCATGTATTTCTCATTTTTCGTGTAGCAAGGTCCATCAAAAGTATGCAACATGGGTACTCCTTGGATGAGGAACTAAATTTTACATCCAACGATTACTCCCACTCAAAAATTTGGTAAAAACTTAGGGATATAAGTTAAAAATACGAGTTGAAAAAGTAATTTTATTATTTTATTGTTTTTTAATATTTTTACTTTTTTACTCCAAAAATGGTGAATCATCCCCCATGGTTGACATCATCATCTTGAATCCTATTGGTTCTTATAAAGTTTATTTTGGTTGTACATTTTTCTTAGGAGGCCCATTTTAGACCTCAAAAGTCCCCTAATGATCAGTTACAAGATTTGTAACACCAATGCCTTCGACACCTTCTTGAACTCATTTTTCACCTACGAATTTCACCTCTTTTCTTTTCCTTAAGCTTGCCAGGCTCCCCAAACTAAAGTTGGAAGCTTTCGATGGTGGCTGTGTGAATAAAAAATCCCCAGGTAGGGTTTCATCCCTTGGCTTAGTTGTAATTTACACAGTGTGTTATTGATAGCAATTTTTTGTTCGAGAATGCCATTTATCCTTTTAAATGATTACTATGCTTATGATTTTGTTCTAGGAATATTTTTCTCAGGTATTCTTCTCCTATCTGATTTCTTTGGTCAATAAATACTTTAGAGGGTAGGTTCCCTAGTTTCCAAGCAGTGCAAGTAATAATTTCCACATATAAATACTAGGTAATGACCTCCTCTATTGACCCTATGAAAAATCTTCTTTTGGCTTCTAAATTTATAACTTTTCTTGTTAATTATTTGTAACTTATGGTGGTCTCAAGAGTGCAAGAGAAATTACCTATACCCTCTACAAGTAAGGTAAATTTTCTATTCCTTTCTCCTTTAAAAATTATGTCAAGGTTTGAGTCATATTTCTTTTCCATTTATGTTAAATTCCTAAGAGTTTCAATGTTTTCTTGGCCATTGCAGGTTCACCCCTTTCCCTTGGGATCCTAACATGCTTATCTTGATAATGGCTTCTCTTCTTGGGTTCATGCTTCAACTTGTGAATACTCAAGCTCGAATATGGGTTTTTTTTTCTAGGGTTCTTCGATCATGAGGCCAAGACCATTTTTTTATTTGAGACTGCATGACTTAGGGTATGTTGACCTTAAAGAAATTTTTGTTTTCGACGAGGTTTTCCTTTGACTAAAATCTTATATAGTTTTAAAGAATTATGTATATATATTTAGTCTAGCTCTATTTGATGTTGTGGCTAGCCAACTTTGGTGTCCTGTATTTTTAAAAGACTATAATGAAAATTTTATTCAGTTTATGACTAATGTATTCTCTCTTCAGGCCAAGGTTACAAGACATACATACAATATTTTTAAAGTATGTTATTTGGCCTTGCCTTGGCCCAGTATTAGTTCCAATACTAACACTCTTATAAATTATGTGCACACAGTTTTGATGGATACTTGATGTTGGAAAATGTAGCTAGGTTTGGTCTTCATTTTTGTACTTGAAGTCAAAATGTAATATTTAAAGTGAAAATATTTTTTATTATTATTTTATTTGACTTGTTAAAGAATGGATTTCATGCTTGGGTCAAATGTATAGGTCAAGCCTCCGTTGTAGGATTGTCTAAGTCAATGTCCAAAGACTACTCCATCCATCAAAGTCTCCTTGCTGCCATCATCAAGTCAACCTCTTGCAAATATTTTGATGTCGGCCCAACTGCAGTGACACAAATCTTCATCAACTCAAGTTAGCCTATTTTTGTATTGAAAACAACTATATATATAAGGATGGGGACCTCGCATTAGAAACAATTATTTTCAGATCAGAAACTCAGAGCTCACATTTTTTCAGTGATCACAGGATTCTGATAATAATTTTAGAGCACATGTTTTAGTGATATAAGTTCGGATGAGGGAAAACATTTTGGTGATACAATTTTGGATGAGGGAAGACATTTCAGTGTTATTTTAGGGAGTTCGGATAGGGCATCAAGATGATATCCATGCTCTCACAGATTGGTGTTAGGCCTCTCATAGTTCGGCATGCTCTCATGGGATTAGTGGTTGTTATACTGACCTCAGTTCGGTGCTCTCATTGCTAGCACAACAACTTCAAGTTGATTTTATTACAGTGGCGCTTCCACCATTCATTCAATGCTATGATGGATGTAGTCTTGATTCTAGATTGTAAGGGTCATGGTTGTCTCATATTTTGAATCTATTGGAGGAAGGATATATAACTAGGTTTTCCCCTCAAGGGGGGTTTTGCCCTGTCAACGTGCCTGTATCTTGTGTTCTCTTCTTTTGTTTCTTGGAATTAATCTTGATGATCAGAAAAGATAATTAATAAATCTAATACTAATAATGACAACATCACAAGTTAATTTCATTAAGAGGAAAATCATTAATTGCAAAAATCTATGGATTTTCCATCACGGTTTTAGAGCTATGGCCAAATTCAAAAGCATTTGAAGACAATTACAATGACAATGCAGGGTTCCAATATGTATCAACATAGAAGCTCACATCTCTGAAAGGAAGTTAAGATATCTCAGAAAATGAAGTGAATATTATTTCATGTTCAATGCTACTACTATGACATTGTTTCAGCACCACAACAATGAAGAGAGTCAATGTTAAGTATGGTTCAGTCTAAGTTAAGGGTATAACTACAATGATAAGGCTTGGTGTTACAATAGAGAAGATCTCAGTGTTGTTATAAGTGCAGTGTTACTACAGTTTGATGCTTCCACATATTTGGCGATATGAACATAGTCTTGGTGCTTCCACAATAATATGATCTCGTGAAGAAAAATAACTGAGATATCAAGTTATACTAAATCAAATGTTTTGTTGAGCTTGGATAGGATTCCTAGAATTTTTGATGATGGCATAATATTTACATTTTCACAATCTAAGCACTTCTTGAAGACATAGTTTGATAAAATATTACTTCACTATGTGGTTTTGAAGCTACCATTGTGGCAGGGTCTCAGTTCAATATCTTAGAGATTACAGTTTGGTGTTATAATAAACTACAGTTCGATGCTATGCCAACCACATAGATTTGGTGCTCCCATAGTTTAGTACTACCTCAATTTCGGTACTACTGCAATAACTCAGTCTCGGTGCAAATAAGGGTCCTATGTCACCTCAATAAGAAGGGATCACAATGAAGAAAACTCAGGATTGAAGGTTTGTAAGTATGGATAGTCATTGCTTGAACAAGGACAAGGTTACTATCCCTATAATGAAAAAGACAGGGATAACACTACAAGTATATAAATGAAAATCTATCATAAATTATCAAATAAACCAAAGAATGAAGCTGTGTCATATAGTCTTAAAACATAAGGTACTAGTCCAAGGAAAATCAAGTAAGTATTAAGATACACTTTAAATCCCCGGTATATAATTCTCAAGGTACGTATGTGTTTAAATTTATATTATCTTAAATGATTGAATACAGATATTACTCCCTAGATATCATACATAAAACCTCATATTAGAACCTTAATACTTGTTCTCTAGAGTTTACAAATAATGTAGGTCCTACTAATGATTGAAAAGATGAACAACTTATCATATGATTCCATCCTCCATGATTATGTAAAGGATCTAACTTGAGAAGTCAAATTATGTCCTTGGTATCACATGGCGTGCTTGTAAGTATGTACTACAGGAATAAGATATGATGGCTTAATACAAAAAGAACACTTCAAGAAATCCTTATGAGGTTTTCCAAGGAACATCTCTAGGTATTTCTCAAACTATACGCCCTACAAAATTCTCTTAAAGGTATGATCATCTCATTTTTGAAGTTTACATTATATTAGTAACATATTTATGTCTAGCCTTGAATCATAATGATTCTTTTTTTTGGGTGATTCATCACTTGATAAATCTACCCTCCTTACATCCTTAATTGTTCTTATAGAACCCTAGACAAGTTCTCTGGAAAACCCTAACCTAAGGGTATGTTGAAAATGAATGAAACCCTAATCTACTTAGGGTTATTGATGGAGTCTAAAGAAAATGTTATTATGTTTGATATATTCATGATGACATGTTTGGGATTTTAGTATGATCATGAAAACCCTAACTTGTCAGGGTTGAAATGGTGTTGACTGAAATCTTGAACCTTTGAAGTTTTGGTTTGGTTTGATATGTTATGAAACCCTAGATTCTTAGGGTTTGGTTGGGTTTATAAGAAAAACCCTTGTTATCTAGTTGGAGTCATAGGAATTAAACCTTAGGTATGTGTCCATTGGTTGAAACCCTAGCTTGGTCTAGGATGGTATATGTATAACATCACCTGACATATGATATGATATACTGATAGATTCCTAGATATATGTGTTGACTTATGTGTTAATGGTCATGAGTCTTAGGGTTTGGAAATAAGCCCTAGTCAAGATGTGATGTTATAAGATGATGATTTTTGGTAAATCTAGGGTTTTGCAGCTAAACCCTAGTAGTAGTTAAATTCTCTGTGTGTGTGACATGACAACCTGGAACCTATGAATATATATAGTGATTGCTGAGAATTTGTAAATGGAAATCTAGGGTAACATCAAACCGTAGTAGATGTTGGTCATGATGTCGATTAAGCTATGATTGGTTTTGATTGTTGAAGCTCATATATGAAATCTAGGATATTTATGAGATATTAGTGAAGAATCTAACATATGAATTATGAAAGTTGTTAGATTCATTGATTTGATCTATTTCTAGGGTTTTCTATATGAAGGAACTTGTCGTTGAAAGAATATTGGAACCCTAGAATAATGAGTTTGAAATATTGATGAGCTATGAATTTGATTTAGGGTTTGTAACTAAACCTGGGCAAGAAGTTGAATTATATTCTCCTGTTGATTATGTTTGTAAAAATTCTTCCGTTGTTATAATATTTTTATATGGTTAACATCATGCTTCTATAATTTTAGTTGTACTTGCTATCTAAGTTGAGCAGGTACATCATCTTGAAGTTGGTGAAGATGATCGTAAGTAAATTTGATGTGATAAGAATGATATATGAATGAATCTGATAAGAAGGATGGAAGCTATGAAATATTCTCTTATGTCATAAAGAAGAAGTAAAACTCCCTAAGTTAAGAGGGAGTTTGGATGAAATCCCCCTAGGTTAAGAGGGAGCCTGGATGAAATCTCCCTAGGAGAAGAGGATGGCTGAGAATATTCCTTATAAAAGAATGATTAGATCCTCTAGGATTAAGAGGGAGTGATATATATGGTTCTTTACTTCATGTGTCATGTACTAGACCAGGACTAGTAATCGTAAGCTTTTGTGAAGGCCATGAGTGAGAGAAGGAAATTGGAGAATGAATTTTAAGGTGCTATTGAAAGAAGGAAAGTAGGATTTGATTGGAGAATATGTTGCTGCATATGAATTAGGAAAGAAAAGTGTATGATTGAGAAATATTCTGTCAAATATTCGGTTGATAGTCCTACTATGAAAAGTTGAGAAGCAACATCTAGTTGTGTGAAAGACCCCATAGGTTTGTGTTTATTATGTATATGTGAAATCATATTATTGATTGGGGTTGTGTTTGTACAGGTAAATCTCTCTAAGGTTTTAATAACATGTTGGTTACCAATTAGTTTGATCGGGAGAGATTTTTTGTCCTTGATCTGCCAGATTAAGGGGTGTTGAGTATTTCTGAGTGAAACATTTCTTGGGAGGACATCTAGCCAACACTTTGTGTTGATGTCTAGGTCTTGAAGTAGGAAGGTGGAATTGTTCATTGAGCTCTGACACACACCTAAATCCTTGGGTTGATGGTTAACAAGTAAGATCGATGGTACCTAGAGAGGATGAAAGCTTGAGTCCATCTTAGTCCCACCTGGATAGATTGTCCTAAACAAGAATTTAGTAAATGGAATTGTGGTGCCTAAATTATTGAGAGACAAATGGATAGATTTCCCTGGTCAGGAATCTAGTCCATGGAATTGCGGTGCCTAAATTGTTGAGAGACCAGTGAATAGATTGTCGTCGTTGGGAATCTAGTCTAGGGCATTGTGGTGCTTAAAATTCTTCATACATGATGTGTTGAGATCTTCCATGTACCTCGTTGATTATATGTAAATATTGATGCCTCCCTAGTTAAGAGGGAGTGTTGGAAAATGTAACTAGGTTCGTTCTTCATTATTGTACTTGAAGTCAAAATGTAATATTTAAAGTGAAAATATTTATTATTATTATTTTATTTAACTTGTTAAAACATGGGTTTCATACTTGGGTCAAATGTATAGGTCAAGCCTCCATTATAGATTTTAGGGTATTGTCTAAATCAATGTCTAAAGACTTCTCCATCCATCAAAGTCTACTTGCTGCCATCATCAAGTTGGCTTCTTGCAAATATTCTCATGTCGGTGCAACTGCAGTGACATAACTCTTCATCAACTCATGTCAGCGTATTTTCGTATGGAAAACAATTATATATACAAGGATGAGGATCTCGCATTAGCAACACAAATTTTCGAATTAGAAATTCAGAGCTCACATTTTTTCAGTGATCACATGATTCAGATAAGAATTTCAGAGCACATGTTTCAGTGATACAATTTCGAATGAGGGAAGACATTTTGGTGATACAAGTTTGAATGAGGGAAGACATTTTGGTGATACAAGTTTGAATGAGGGAAGACATTTCGGTGTTATTTTAGGGAGTTTTTATAGGGAATCAAGATGATCTCCATGCTCTCAGAGATTGGTGTTAGGTCTCTCACAGTCGATATGCTGTCATAGGATTAGAGGTTATTACAGTCACATCTGTTCAGTGCTCTTAGTGCTAGTACAATGACTTCAAGTTTATGTTATTACAATGGTGCTTCCACAATTTGTTTGATGTTACGATGGATGGAGGTAGTCTTGAGTCTAGATTATAAGGGTCATGGTAATCTCATCTTTTCAATGTATTGAAGGAAGGATTTATGACTGGATTTTCCCCTTGAGGAGGGTTTTTCCTTGACAGCATGCCTATATCTTGTGTTTTCTTCTTTTGTTGCCTGGAATTAATCTTGATGATCAGAAAAGATAATTAAAAAATATAATACTAATAATGAAAACATCAAAATTTAATTTCATTAAGAGGAAAATCATTTAATTGCTAAACCTTTGGTTTTTCCAATGCTTGGTTATTCAATTTAAAGCTCTTATGTTTATTGAAATACATTATTGTACTAGGTTTAGAGGAATACCCTCTTACAAAAATTCTCTATATGAAACATGCAAACCATTGTTTTTATTGAGAAATAGATGAAAGAGAATAATTATAAACTTCCTGATACAACTCATTTTGATGTGTCATAGAATGTTCTTTTCCTGTTCAAAAGCACAATTTCCCTCTACAGTTTTCTTGTCAATAAAATTTATGGAATGTATACTATAGTTTCCAATGATTAAAAGTAATTGTTTCCTCTAAATATTCCTTTTCTTATACCAGTCCTTCCTTGTTAACTATCTATTTATCACACATATTGACATGTCAATAATTATGCAACAACTTGTATATATTTTATTTCTATTCTATGTTACTGCAATTAGTCTAGAGAACCTGGTGGGACATGTCATGGGTCCTGCCATGTTCTTTCTGAGACCTATTTAATTTGAGTCTAGGATTATTATGCAATTGGGTAGGTTGAAATTAAACCTGTTACCAATTCCTGAAGGTAACTAACCTATACTCAATTTTTATTATAGCTTACTACATACATGTATGTTTTTTTTCTACAATTTTCCTTAGTTGCATCATCCTCATTGCTTTCAATTTTGACCCAGAAAATGGACTTGCAGGGTTAATTAAAATTGTATCATATTTGTATTAATACTTACCTGTGTCCACATGTACCAAATTGTCTAGTATAGAATTTTACCTTGTACACCGTGGATAGTCTTCAAGCTTGTAGTTACCTTTCGACCTGTTGCAGGTTAGAAAATATACAATCTATATCAATTCATAATCTGTAGATTTCACAATTACTTTTCCACAATAAATACACATATACAAATTAAATTATGTACCTTATTTCCTCATTCAATCTCATTAAACAATAAGTTAAACTGATCAAGATATGTATCTAATCTCTTCCTCGAAATGTGTAAAGGGCTCTCACAATCCTCCCAAACGTAAGATAGCTTCAAAAACTAGCTACCCCCAAGATTTACACCTTCCTTCGAGGGAAACAATTCCAAGAATATTTATAAGGTATTTCCTCCTGAACCCTTAGAGCAATGCCCAACTTTATTTCTCTTGGGTTCAAACCAGTCTTTCTCTCCCATTGGTTACATCTAGGAATCATTGTCTTTCTCTCCAACAATATTCCAACATAATACTAGTTTCAGGACATTTATCTCCAACCTTATTTTTATTTTTCCTAGAATGCATTTGCCTATTTAGTTGAATAATCACCGAAAAAGGATAAATTTTCCTTCTTTTGTTTGTATCCCCTTCTTGGGGCATAACCTATTCCAACTATTTCCCTGACACTTAGGAGTTAATTTCCACGTGGAAACCCTTAACATATTCTCAAGAGTGTTAACAACACAATTTTTTTATTTTTTATTTTTCATTTATCAACAAAATATAAATATTTACATCAACCAGTGTTTTCTAGACTTGTAAATTTTCAGTCACAATTAAATAATAAAAGTCATGAGTGGTTATCCAGGGGTGTTACATCTCCCCTCCCCTCAAAAGGGACAATGTTCTCAGTTTTTTAAATTCCATTCTTATTTGGAATAACATAGGGAAAGCCTCTTTCATTTTTTCTTCCAATTCCTAGGTGGCCTCTTCAATCCCAAAGTGATTCCATTGCACTTTGACTTGAGAAGTGGTTCTATTTCGAAGAGAAGTTTCCCTCTGATACAAAATCTATATAGGTTCAAGTTCGAAATCTCCTTCTAGTTCGACCTTTACAACATCCCAGTTAATTACGTGATTATGATCAAGTATGCATTTCTTTAACAAAGACACATGAAATACATTGGGAGTTTTAATATGAGCTAGTAAAGCTAATTGATAGGCCAATGGCCCCACTCTGGCTAGTATCTCAAATGGCCTGTAATATCGAGGAGCCAATTTAGAGCAATTCCTTAACTTTAGGGAACTATTCTTGGTCCATACTTTCAAATAAACATGCTTCTCGACTTGAAACTCCCTAGGAGTTCTTTTCAGATCAGCGTAATTTTTTTGTATATCCTATGCTTCTTTCAAATTATATTTAATTTTTTTTACCATCTACTCCATCTCTTGTAGTAATTTGGGTCCCATTACCAATCTATCCTCAATTTAACTTCAACTTAGAGGTACATGACATTTCCTCCCACATAAAGCTTCAAAGGGGCTTATTTTTAATGAGGCATGATAGCCATTTTTATAAGTGAATTCTACCAAGTGTATGTAGTCCTCCCACTTTGTAGGTTGGTTCATGACATACAACATGTCCTCAAGGGTTTGGTTCACTCTTTCATACTGCCCATCCATATGTGGATGGTACACAATACTAAAGTTTAAATGTGTACCTAATCTACTAAATAGTGACCTATAGAAGTTCGAAGTAAACTTTGGATCTCTTTCTAAAATGAATACCTTGGTTTTCCATATAACTTAAAAATATCCCTCATAAAAACATCATTCACTTGGTGCAACTTTATATGTAGACTGCACGAGAATGAAATGGGTAACCTTTGTTAGTTTATCAACTACTACCATTATGGAGTCATGTTGTTTTCGTGTCCAAGTAAATCCTATGATAAAGTCTAGGAAGATCACCTCCCACTTCCACTCTAGTATGGGTAAAGGGTTCAACAATCCTACTAGGTGTTGATGTTCTATCTTCACTTGCTAACATTCTTGGAACCTAGCAAAATATCCAATAACTTTTTTTTTTCATTCCAAGCTAGAATAACTAATTTTTGAGGGTTGTAATCAATTTTTGGTACCTCAGATGACTTGCAAAAGGTTTCTTATGGTGTTCATCCATTATCAATCACTTTATTTTTTCCTGATATGGTATATAAAGTCAGTTTTTATAGGTTAACAACCCATTTTTGCTGATTTCATAATTAGTCCATTTATCTAGATCATATTTAGTTTCCAGACTTTTATATATTTGGTTATAATTCTTATATGTTAATGTTGCCTCTTGATTTGTTCCAACATATTTCTTTCACTTTGATTGATAGAAATATTATATACTTGTTTTAAACTCTAGATTGAGGTGTCGGCCACCTTATTGTATTCTAAACTCTGGATTGAGGCGTCTGCTACCAACTTTAATTATCAACTCAGGTTTTGTACAAAATTAAGAGGTGACAGCGCTATATGCAAAATAGGCTAAGACCTACTCATGTCACTTTCAAGCAATGGACTAGACCAAGGCACACAGAGACCACTCTATCAACTGATTCTAGATTGACAAGGAAAGAAATTGCATGAAAGGAAAGTTTTATTCTAATTGTAGAAATGGAAATATTACTCTATTTGCAAAGGAATGGAAATGATACTTGCTCAAAAGTAAATGCTAACCCTATTTGTAGAAATGTAAAGGCTACACTACTTGTAGAAATTTAAAAATTAACCTATTTGTAGAATGTAAATGTTGCATAACCTAGTCTATCTAATGGAATAACAACACTTCAAACTGAAAATCCTAGATTAAGAAGCATAAATCAAAGCAAGCAACCCTAATCTTCTTTGCATAAGGAAAAAAACATGTAATCAACCTTTAATCATTGTGTTCCAAAGAGAGTATACTTAGTGGCAAAATTAATTAGACATCTCATGAGATAATCAAGAAAATCATCAATGTATTGCCAAATTCATAAATCTGTCCACCAACCCTAATTGCATAAATGTGTTTCACTGGGAAAAAGGCAATTCCTAGGTGGTATTTGGTTTCCCTCAATCACGGTTTTAGAGACCAAGAGACATTATTCAAGGATAGGAGGAAAAAATAAAGCTTTAGGAGAAATTATGTCCAAGTTTACATGGTGCTACAAGACGCACCGGGATTTCTAGAGGATGCTACAAGATTGCCTTGTTTTGTTACAAGATTGGATCTGTGAGAATTCTGAGGGGGGTAAATGAAATCTGAAGATAGGGAAAGGTGGTGGATGATAGATGAAGGTTGTGTAAGGCTTTTTCCAAGCCTATTAACCTTCAGGGTCCCATCTTGCACAAAATCCAATGCACATGGTAGCCTTCAATAACCCATAAATGTGTTCTCAATGAACCATTAGGGGAGTTTTGAGGTCTAAAATGGGCCTCCTAAGGAAATTATAAAGTAATAGTGGAAATGATAAAATAAGATTAGATTACATCATCAAATTGTAGAGGGAAAAAAGAAAAAACTACTTTTTCAACTTATCTCCCTATGGGTTTACTGAAATTTCGAGTGGAAACACTCATTGGATGAATAATTTGATTCCTCATCCAAGGAGTACCCATGTTGCATACTTTTGATGGACCATGATACACGAAAAATGAAAAATACATGCAAAACGTGATTGCAATCACATTTTTTCATGTATTTCTCATTTTTCGTGTATCATGGTCCATCGAAAGTATGCAACATGGGTACTCCTTGGATGAGGAATTAAATTTTTCCTCCAACGAGTACTCCTGCAGAAAATTTGTGTAAAACCTTAGGGAGATAAGTTGAAATATGAGTTAAAAACGTAGTTTTGTTATTTTATTATTTTTTAATCTTTTTACTTTTGCACTCCAAAAATGGTGAACCATACCCCATGACATAATCATCTTGAATCCTGTTGGTTCTTAAAAAGTTTATTTTGGTTGTATATTTTTCTTAGGAGGTCCATTTTAGATCTCAAACTTCCCCTAATGAATAAGTTTTGGAAGAGTTGTGAGGTGGAAAGAAGGAGTTTGATGGTGGGGAGAGGAGTGTGAATGACAATGCAAACCTTGAAAAACAATAGTAGTACCTTCACACTAGACAAATTATTCTTTTGTAGCTTGAAAAGAGTGCTAAACTAATAACCCTAATGTAGAAAATGGAAATAACCAAGAAAGGGCGAGTTGAATTTTATCTGTAATTTATTTACTGCATTAAAAAAATTCTAACTTATAGAATGCACAATACCTACATCCATAAGAGATGATGCTCTCCAAGCTCAAAGAAGATTGCTATATCAATCAATACATGCACATAAAACAAAGTATGTAAAAGGAGGAAAATCAAATACCTAGCTATTGCAAAAGAAAGAAAGTATATTTTGTTTTGCTTGCCAATGCTATATCTCCAACCATGCACCCCAAAAGAGAAGTGATTGGAAGACTTGCATAAGAAATTTCCATAAACAAGTCTACTAGACAAATAAGGAGAACATTGCTAGGAAATAAAATGCATGAAGGAAATATACAAGCCTCTAGGTTGGGCCCAAACCCAAGTTGAATCATCCCTATGAAATAAACTCAGTTGCGGATCAACAAAAGGATTTTCATTAGTGAAAAATAATGATTAAGTACATTAGAAATGGAAATGGAAACAACAAGTTCTCAGCTCCTAATAATATCTATCCTTCTACAAAAGCTTGAATCTTATTCAGCACTTAAGCTTGATTATTTGTACAAAAGTGATTGAGGGGCAACCTCCTTGGAACGAGGGCCGCTTCCCTCCAAAATTCCTAAAGATATGGAAATTTCTCCCTATGGTTCTCGAGTTCATCAGCTGCCTGTGGATCTTCCAACTGGAAGTGAGTATATGTATGGAACATGTCGATATTTGGGTGAGTAAATGTAGGAGACCACCCTCCTACATACTCTCCAACTACCTTCCAACATATCTGTGCATAGTAAATTCATTATAATGCACTATTTTTCCTGCACATTAATCAAATTAGGCCACAAGATATGATAATCATCCTATAGTCTTCCTAATAACCACATAATAGTAAAAAGTATGACAGTAAATGTGAGGAAAGAGGAAAATATAGGCTAAAGGAAGGCTAGATGGGCCTTATTATTTATCTATAAAGGAGGTCCATTAGTGTTTAATGTCAAAGTCATATTTGCTCAGGAAATCCATCCACCTGGCTTGCTTGACGTTCATATTGGGTTGGTTGAAAAAGTATTTCAAAATTACATGATCCATGATGAAAGTGAATTTTCTTCCAATCAAATAGTTCCTAAAAATTTTGAGGGCGTGAATTAATGCTGCCAAATTTAAGTCATAGATTATGTAATTTTTCTCATGTTCTTTCAATTTTTGAGACTCATAATCTACAACATGCCCCTCCCACATAAGCACACTACCCAAGCCTTCAAGGCATGCCTTGTACAAAATTCAAAGTATTTTTCTAGATCTTCCATTTTGAGCATTGAAGCAACTGTAAGTAGGTGTTTTAGCTTTTCAAAGCTTTCTTGACATTGTTGTGTCCATAAAAGTTTTACCCCTTTCTTCTATATGGAGGTTAGAGGGTATGCCAACTTGGAAAATCCATTTATAAACCTGTGGTAATAATCAAGTATGCCAATGAATGATCTTATATCAGCCACATCCTTCGGTACCAACCAATCAAGAATGACCTTCACTTTCTCGAGATCCACTGCTATCCCTTCTTTTGAAATCACGTGACCCAAATATTGTATCTTGTCCTAAAAAATTCACATTTATTGAATTTTGTGTATAATTAGTTTTCCTGCAAGGTACATAATACTATTTCCAAATGTTTTTTGTGTTCTTCTAACATCTTAGAATATACCAATATATCATCTATGAAAATCAACACAAATTTGTCCAAAAATTTGTTGAATGCACTGTACATTAAGCACATAAAAATGGTAGGTGCGTTTGCGAGCCCAGTAGATAAAAATATGAATTCATAGTGTCCATATTGGGTTCAAAATGATATTTTTGGTATGCCTTCTTCCCTAACTCCTGTTAGTGATACTCAGATCTGAGACCTATCTTGGAGAACACAAATGCCCCCTTCACTTGGTCAAAAAGTCATCAATACAAGGTAAAGGGTATTTGTTTTTAACTGCTTAACTTATCCAGCTTGTGATATTCAATGCACAACTTGAACATTCCATCCTTATTCATAATAAAAAGGACTGATGCACCCCATGGGGATACACTATGTCTAATATACCCTTTACTCAACAATTTCTGCAATTGAATTTTCAATTCCATAAGTTCTGGTACAGCCATTCGATAAGGGGATTTGGATACTAATGCTGCTCCAGACACCCGTTCTATGGAGCAATATATATCACTCTTAGGAGGTAGTCCAGGGATCTCGTCTAGAAATACATCTTGGAAACTTCTCACCACCTCCAATTCTTCTAATAACTTAGTTGCCTTTTTCTGAGACTTATTTTATACTTTGACGGAAAAATGTTGACACCCTTTTTTAGCTACTTTCCTCAACTGTAATTCTGATATTTGATGTATTGAAATAGGTTTGGTTATGCCTAATATAACTTGAGTTTCACCACTGTCAGTCATACAAGTAAATTTTTTCTCAAGATAGTTAACGAGTTCTTTATGACTTTCTAGCCAATCCATGCCTATCAACACATCGTAAGAGCCTAATGGAAACACATTTAAATTGATTGTGTTCTGTTTCCCATTCGAAACAATTGAGAAATTTTTTATAGTTAGTGATCCTTCTTTATGCACCCATAACCAATTGAAAAAGTCAATGATTTTTAAAAATTTCAACCACTAATTTGGCTAACATAACTTAGGCTGGCACCAAGATCAATTAATATAGAAACAAGTTGGTCAAGGATAATATATTCTACTTCCACCATGGTGGATTTATGCTTTACATGTTGCTCCTCCAACATTGCACTAATGTGTAGAATGTTTTTGGCTACATTGTAGATAGTGGAAGCCTCCTGGACAATTTGAACGTGTTGTACTAATTTCTTATTGTAAGGGAAATGTCATAAAAGGTGGTGTTTACCACAACCCAAACATTTTAACAGTTCCCTATCCTTCCCATTAAGTCCCTTACTAGGTTCAATTTGCTTAAACCCAATCTGGTCCTGACCTTGTAACTTTTGGGACTGTCCACTATTATTGTTAAAGCTATGATTTTTCCCTCCTTTGCCACTCGGCTTAAACTATCCATTTTTTCCTCCCTTGTTTTGCATTGCTCGTTCTTTATTTTTATTAAGCTAATATTTAGAGATATCATTATTTGCTTTGGATTACTGGTAGAAAATCCTTGTTTTTTGAATAACCCCATCGATAGTATTGGGGTTATCGTACTTAATTCACTCCTTGAAGGAGGGTGGAAGACAACGTATGAATCACTAAGTTTTGTATTTTTCTTCCTTTATTTAAGGCACATAACATAGAACATACATAAATTTAGTTATCAGTTCATCCATAGATATTAATCCTAGTTTCAAATCATGAAACACCTTTTCCCTATCATCAAAATATCGTTATGTTAAATACTTCTTAAATAATTTTTGGAATTCCTCCTAGTTAACTTCTCTTATTTCCAAATTATGAACTGTTTGAACTTCTTCCCACCACAGGGATGCTTTCCCTTGCAACTAATATGTGGCTAACTTGGCCTTTAACTCGGTGGTATAATCATAAACCTGGAAATACTGATTTATGTATAGAAGCCAAGATTATGCCGCTTCCTCAGATTCCCCATCATATGTTGGGGGCCTGATTTTTGTCAATTCCTCATGTAACTCTACCTTGGGTTTCTTTTCAGGCTTAGTTTGAATATTGGATGAGCTGTGTTCCTCTTTTTCAACTTTTCCTTTCTAGCTTTCTGCTTCCTCTTATAGTTCCTTTTGTTTAGAGGTTTTTTACTTATTTTCACCTTCTTTCATTGCCTCCATAATTTTGGAATTTTATATATCTGTCAAATTCTTGATTATTTGTTCTTCTTCTAGACTCACTTGAATAATTGTTCATGATCAACATGGAGGCTTAACATTTTACCTTGTAGATTTTTCATCATGTTTAACAATTCTTTGGTAAGGATTTGGGCTTGTTGACCTAGATGCACATAAATCACATCCTCGCCAATGTGAGTATCATCATGAGGTTTTGCCATGGTGCCTTCTTTTTGTTTGACCTTCCTCTATATTAACTATGCAAGATCAACAGATTTTCACTGTTAGATAAATTCTGGAAAAAATGGTTGGACAAAGGTCTCAGTTCTGAACTTTAGCACTGATACCACCTATAACATCCCTCCTAAAAAAAAGACTTCCATTCTTCCAAGATAACGAAAAAGGAACAAACACACACACAAATTAATTTATTCACAATCAAGGAGATATCAAAGAATTATACTCAATCTTTGTCTCAAGAAAAAGCCAGGGAATGCTAATCATTTATATGCATTATCTGTTAGAATTACACTTGAAATATGTCTATAGTTTTAGTTCTATTCCCACATTAAATTTTAACCTTTGACTATATATTTATTCTACAAGGAAAATACTATAAACATCCTTATTTCCGTACACACACACACACACACACACACACACACACACGATAGCCACTTATCACATATAATTATTCATAGCATAGAGTATTGAGGGTTCTTTGATACCCCAAAGGGCTTTCTCTTCTAATTATAAGTTTCTCCAATGCATAAATCCATGTGGTAAAAAAGGCATACATAGTCTTGATTTTTGAGTAGCTTGGGAGGTACTTCAAACTCTAGGGTTTAGGTTTTGGAGGGTGGAGCACCATAAGAGTTGCTTGTGGGATTAAAACCCAAGGTTTGGGTTTTTCACCCAAAGGAAAAAACCATGAGGAATTTGAGCATGAGAAAATTTGAGGTGAAAGAGGATGGTGTGGTGAATCCAACGCTTCGAAAATAACCCAAATTGGAGCTCTAGAACTTGAGATATTAATTTTTGAATGTCATTTTCATGATTTGTGCAAGTCGGCTTGGATTTAGAAAGACTTGTTGACAGTTGGCATGAATTTGTTGGAGCCACATGTGAAAGGTATAAATTAGGCACATGTGTGACTTCATTTACTCATCCAAATGTGCATCTATCTCTTTATAAACACATTTGAGGAAGAAAATTTCAAAGGAGGACAAGACGTGGAGGTATAGGGTTGTTTTGGGCATGATTATCCTTCACTACAGGTCCAAGTTTACTGTAGGAGAGGCCATAGGCATAAAGTTTTCCTGCGCTGTGTTTTTGTGTGATTCAAGTGTGGTATTCCTCCATAAAGCAGGTCACACTTCTTCTAAGTATGGGATAGGTAGGCCACAAACATATCTTCTTGGGCAGAGAGCCATAAGACTGGAAGAATACCTCAGGTCAGCCACAAATCGGATCTTCCTTGAAACAAGAGGCCATGAGAGATTATTTGGGGCTGGTAGTTTCCTAGAATTATAGAGAATTGTGGAAAAAATTAAGTGAGGGAAATCCACAACTGTGAGAGAAGGTTTGAAGCAGTGAAAGAGGGTTGTTGCAGACTATCAACAAGCCCTAATGTAACACCCTCCTCCTACATCTACCCAAGTAACCATGCCAATTGGGGTAAACATGTGACGAGAGGCTACTATGATTGGCTTCAACCTCCTATGTGACCATAAGGAAGTGGAATCAAAGGAAACATAAAAAAAAACATCCAACATCAGCTTCAGAACCCTCAGTAACCAATCCAACACTTCACATAGATTGCCTTTGGATCCTACTCAAGTTTTGACCAACTTAAGACTCAGTGTGCCCAGAAACCTAGAGTTGCTCTCACAGGATTACCTGTGAGGGTCCAAAGACTCATTGTTATGTGCGAACATCGTTGGGATTTGGGGCCACTTTTTCAGGCCCAGAGCCCAGGTCACTACCTAGAATGGAATGATAACTTAGGAGGAATAAAATAACAAGGAAAAATGATGGAAAAGAAATAATTTAAACAAGACCTTAATCAGACCCCTACTAGCTATGGCAAACATTTCGTCAAACATGTTGCAAGCATGTAATCTATAGGTGTAACCAACAAAATTAAACATAAGGATCTTGTACTTATCTGAGAATCGCTAAGAACCATTGTTTCCTCATTTCATTCGATGTATTACCATGTATTAGACCATAGATACATTATCCATTCATTTACAAGTAAAAACATGCTGAGAGCCATACCTAGTTGTTGTCATAAAACACACATATAACCAACATAATAAAAACTGAAATGCTCATGAAAGTACAACCATATAGACCACATATAATACATCAAAATGCTCATAAAATACAAGGAGAAATAACCTTTCAATAATGATGTAGAAACAAAACCTGGAATGGGAGTTCCATGTTCCACCCGACCATAGAATGGCTGAGCCAAATATCTCTTCATCCATTCACCCCTGTGCCATGTGGGACTCAAACCAAAAGAACCAACTAGGGCATACCGAGGCTAAACCACCTCACCCTCATCAATAGAAACTAGGCTTTACCGTAATCCATCCCGGATCTCTAGGCCAGCGTAATGAACACATCATAACAAGCTTTACCATGATCTCCACTTGATCGCTAGGACAAACAAGTATGGATGCCACCAGATTTATCCACCTACACTGTGAGGAATTTTCCTACCTCGTAGTCTCTCAGGATTTACCACCAAATCTAGATCACTAGGCCCTAAATCGAGACCCACTCACCAGGCTTAACTACATATCCCAAACCTAGGAATAATAGACCCAACGGAGTGCAAACCACATCTCGGCTTTACCGTATATCCTTCCATTCACCTACAAGGATTCCTAGGCCATCTGAGGCAACAAAAAATCTGGCTTTACCACAACCCACAGTCCGGTTCAGGGGTTACTAGGCCATGTGTTCTATCATTTCGGAAATCCATCTCACTCAGCTTCAAATCCATTTTGCAATCCAAATCAACCAAAACATGAGAACCCCATCACACCATGGCTATCCAGAAATGGAAAGGCTAGGCTAAAAACATTGTTACACCTAGCAAAACCCATGCCACAACATCAAAAGAACCACATGAAATACCATGCATGCCAATTCTAGCAAGGAAAATACATATGCAAGTTGATACATGCAATGAAGCCTGTTGTAGTTGCTTCATCTTGCCTTTCCCTGCTTGATCTTTGCTTCCTCTTCCCTTATTTTCCTTTCTTTCTCCAATGCCAAAGTTGTTGGGCATGGGATCCCCCGCAATATGTTTTTGGGGCTCAAAGCCCAAGTTTTGGTCGAGTATATTGTAAAGACTCCGCAAAATGCGGGTGCAGAGCACAAAGTCTATGATGAGTCATAGGGCTGTCCACCCTAAAATATCGTAATGTAATGTAAAGTTGTGCTGGCCTACCCATGGGCCGCGGACCATGGGATTGTATAAATAGAGTGAGACTCTAAGTTGTAAAGATAGCAAAGGAATTAGAGAGAAGAATCGAAATGGTTAAAGATTAGAGTAGAATTCTAAGTGTCTTGGGTTGTAGTGGTAGGAAGAGGCTCTGCAACTGAGTGTGCAGAGGCCTAGTAGAGTTCGCAGCTGAGTGCGTGGACCCCTGTAGTTGAGTGCACAGGGTGGAGTTGAGTCTGTAATTGGGACTGAAAGCTAATAAAGAGAAGTTTATCCTGTGAATCTATTCTTGAATCGTTATTTTGTTGTTATGCATTACTTTTACTCTGTTTATTTACTATGCGCAATTGAGTAAATGCTTGTATGGTTCAGAATACTTATATATGAAAATAATCTAAGTAATCAACTAACAGTGCATAATTAAGAAAGACTTGGGTAAACAACACGGATCGCGCCACGAATAAGACTGCATGAAGAAAGCATCGCAGGCCGCGAGGTGCCCACGAGTGCGCGTAGCATAGTGAGCATGAAGGTAGGACCGTGTACCAATCCCATCATATCAGACATCCCCACAGTGTGGAAACTTGGTTCTAGCACCCTCCAATACTACTTCGGGTGAGACCTTAGTCTGCGCTCCGCAGACTGTTGTCGAAAGGGCTAGTAGTACCGGGATTTGTTTGGCTAAGTCACTTCTGAACTTGGGTCAGGCCCCACTAAGCCAACAAATGGTTCCGTTGCTGGGACCAGGATCTGCATAAGGGATGTCTGATGTTGTGCCACTGGAACCCAAAAAAGAAGGAAATTGAAGAATGGTTGGACAAAAAAGGATTCACGAGTTCGCGACACAGGAAAACAGAACTTTGCGAGTATCTAAGGAACAGTGGTTGGAGCGCTACTTGTATATGAAAATCCACGAAATTTTCTTTGCGTCCTTTCCTTTTGAACTGTATGAGCGGATCGTGAAGTTAGTGGATAGCTAGGGAAGGTGTAGGCTTGACCAACCAATAGTGTGGATTCCAGAACTAGTACGTAGACTAGAAGCATTAGAAGATAAGATCATGTTCGCTGTGGACCATTGGCTCGACCGGATAATAGGAGGATTTATCACTGAGTTTGTGGTAGACATGATCGTGAGCTACAGTGAGGCAGAATGGCATTTTCTCAAAGGACCGAGAGATAAGTATATTAAATATTTGAACACTTGGATTAAGATGCTATTATGTGAAAAGCGGGTTATGCGAATAAATTAATGTTTGGAACTACGCGGAGCGGGAAGATCTACAAAAGCGGAAGTGGTGAAGAATTAGAAAATAGTCCCTTAATTTCACCCTCGCAGGAGAGCGAGGAAGAGCTCGCGAAGGTTTCTCCGAGAAGCGCGGTCAGTTTGATAAGACAACGAATTCCACGTTTACCACCTCCACCCACACTGCCACCCGTTTCACCCCCCTCACCTCCATCTCCACCCACCCCACCTCCACCACCTCCACAGTTCAGTATGGCAAGCGCGATCAAACTACCAGTATTCAGAGGAGTAGGGAATGAAGATCCAGACCAATTTTGGTTCGTAGTACGAGCAGTATTGGAAGCACAAGGTGTCACGGATGATAATATTAAGAAGGCTCCATTGTTGAGCGTGCTGCAGGATCGCGCATTAACATGGTATATCAAGCATTCTAACGACCACCCAAACGCAAGAATCATAGAGATCTAGGCCGTGCTGAATATGGAATTTAGTAGGCCAAATTCAGAAACACAATTGATCATCGAGTTTAAAGAGATTGTGATGCTCTCGGGCGAGACCCCCTGGGATCTGGATCAACAGCTGAAGAGTACAATCCACAAAACCAATATGACGTTGACCGATGGACATCATCGCACATGGTTTGTAGCATCTTTGACACTACACTTGAGGATGGCGCTGTCACAGCAGAAACTTTCCACCCAGGCTGAAGTATTGGAAATGGCAATGAGATTACATGAGACCCCTATTCAAGACCCTGGGTTGGGAGTCCAACAAATACACGTGCAACTACAAAATCTGTGTTTGGAAATGCAGAGTTTGAAGCAGGACAGGGCATTGCGGCCAGAGGTGCATGAGGAAGTATGGTGCATAAAATGTAAAGGCCAGGGCCACGACAAAGATCACTTTCCAATGTTCGCGAACTACTTGGCAAGAGGAGGGCCGATGCTGTCGAGACTGGAGGCACAGGCAGGCCTGAGCACAGAACCTGCTTTATGGTGCGGGATCTGTCAGATAGGAGGGAAACACATGAAAGATAATTGTCATTTGTTGTATAAATATACACAGACATCCCAACAACTGTTTTGTAATTTTTGTAGGTTGGTAGGCCACGAAACACACTTGCCGTAGTTAAGAACTAATGATGGATCAGACCCCTGCTTATAGGATGCAGACCGAAGCACGAGCCCTTGACCCAAATGTGGAGATGGTGCACGCTGGATTTCAGGGGTGTGATCGAGGACGAGGTGGAATGGGACAAGGAAGGGGTCGCGGACAACTGATTTTTTACAATTGTGGAGGGCCAGGGCACTATGCCTGCGATTGTACCAACCCGACAAGGATATCATGTTTGTATTGTGCTTAGTTTGATCATGAGACAGAAGAATGTCCTACGTTGATCACAAGGATGCGCGAAAAAGAGGTATTCCAGCCCCCTCAGACTCAGAATATGCAAATGATGAGGTCTGAGCTGCGCGAAGAAGACCCGAATGTAAACATGACACTCAGAAGTGGTATGACCACGGGAGATGATAAGGGGAAGCAGCCATAAGAAAGTACGTGGGTTTGCAAGGCTCCTACAAAGGAACCCGAGTTTGACTTAGAACGTGTAAAGGAGACATTCATGGAAGCTAAGAATGGCTTCACGAAGGCCTCCACTTTAAGTAGTAAGGATTAGCTAGAACCAGGAATGGATCCTTCAATGCTCACGACCTTTCTAGAGACATGCATTAAACTGCTGTGCGACAACAAAGTAGTTAAGGGACTACAGGAACTAATCACTAGGTGTGTGGGGTTAGGAGAACCGCGCGTGGTTCAGAAACTAGGGAAGCATGCATTGTGCACTGGAAGGGAAATGAGGTTGACTACGCAGATTAGTGAGTATGAAATGGATTAGGTAATCCTAGATCTGGGTTCGGAAGTGAATGTATTACCAAAGAAAACATGGGAACACATGGGCAAACCCACGTTACAATGGTCCCCTATTCAATTACGAATGGCGAACCAATAGAAGTTTTTTCCCATGGGGAGATTGCAGGGGGGAACAATAGATATTGAGGGTGCGAGCACGTAGACGAATTTTGAAGTAATAGAGATTGTCGATGACAGTAACCCCTATCCCATGCCGATAGGAATAGACTGGGTCACCGATATGAACAGAGTCATAAATCTGAAGAAGCACAAAATGATCTTCGAGAAAAAGTCACTACGCGTAGTAGTCCTACTGGATCCAGCCGAAGGAGCACGCTACACTGAACCAGTGTGCGACGATGAGTGAAGATGATCTTGATTGTATTTACAAGATAACTGCGCGCAACCAGGATTGGGTGAATCCGACTGCAGATGAGAGAATCTCGTGGGAGCGTGAAAGCTCCTCCACTTCGGATTCAGATGAAGAAGTAGAGTGATGGTAGAATCGGTTGCACGAAGTGACAACGCTTAATTGCAACATGATGGTTAGATCACTGCGTTGCGTGACAATAGAGGCAAGGGAGCTGCCGACATATGATGGATTGTCACCAATGGATGAATTTTTGAGCAAATTTGAAAGTGCAATACTAGAACAACAACGGTTCGATGAACTAAAGTGGAAACTGCGCGCAACACCTGCACGATGGTGGGGTATGCATCAAGGAAATTTTGAGGATTGGCACAGATGTAGAAGGATAATGTGCCTCGATTTGGGAAACCACAAATACAGCTAGAAGAAAAATATGACAAATGATATGACCCATGCATGCACCTCGCGAAATGGACCAAGGTCTACGGGGAGGAGCCACAACTTGAATGGGTACATTTATTCTACCATACCCTGGATGTCATACCCATGAACTGGTATACTGAGACAGATCTTCGACATGGTACAGGCGAATGGGATGTCTTGCGTGAGGGATTTCTGTTAACGTTCACATTTGAAGATTATTGGTTGGATACTGTTGACGATGCACTACAAGCCGTAAAAGCTACCATCTTCAAAATACACAGGAGCCACTGGAAATGCTTCAGCCAGTATGAGCGACGTAGTTAAGCAGCGTCATAGAATGTTATAACGTGCACGTGGAAGAGGATGATGAAGACCCACGAAATATTAATATTCCAGAAACAAAAGGCTATCGCGAGGTTCGAGGACCATCAATTGAGGATCTCAACATCACCGCGCCACTAAAAACAAAGTAGGTAAACATTGGCACAGAAGCAGAGCCAAAGTTCGCAATGCTTGGGGACTATTGGGATGATGCTACGATAGATAAGGTCACTGAGCTACTCTGTGAATACCAAGACTTGTTCCCGACCAAAACTACAAACTTAAAAGGGATCATTGGTGACTTAGGGATGATGAAGATCACTCTGAAACCGGACGCGAAGCCAGTTAAGCAGCGGCCTTAACATTTGAATCCAAAGTATAAAGAAAAGGTCCGCGATGAATTAGACAAAATGCTCGCAGCCTGAATTATTGAACCAATAGAAGAATCTGACTGGGTGAGTCCTATGGTAGTACAAGAGAAAAACAGAAAGGTGAAATAAGAATATGCGTGGACCTTAAGAAGCTCAACGACGCCTGTGTACACGATCCATTCTCGACACCATTCACAGATGAAGTATTGGAGAATGTTGGCGGTCAGGGAGCTTACTCATTCACGTATGGCTTCTCAGGGTACCACCAGATCAAGATCGCGCCAGAAGATAGGAGAAAAACAACCTTCGCAACAAAATTCGGTTGCTTTCAATACACTGTTATTCCCTTTGGACTGAAGAACACGCCAGCTATATTTTCACGCATCTTGGTCACCACGTTCAAAGAATACATCCACAAGTTCTTGGAGGTCTATATGGATGTTTGGACTCTTTGGATTAGTTAAACACCATGTAGCGAGCTTACGTTTGATGCTAGATGCTTGCCACCGACACCAAATTGCACTAAACCTTAAGAAGTGCACCTTCCTCTTTCCCTTTAGAAACCTACTGGGCCATGTGGTCTGCAAACAAGGCTTGATGGTGGACCCTGTGAAGATTGCCGTTATTCTGAATTTGGAAGCACCGCGAAGTGTTAAGCAACTGTACGCTAGTTTGGGGCACACTGGATACTATAGGAAGTTTATCAAGAGCTATGCCCAAATAACAGCGTTGATGGAGAAACTATTGAAGAAGGATGCTACATATTGTAGGAATGATGATTGCATGAAAAGTTTGGATGTCCTCAAGGAGAAACAGGCACCCGCTCCCATCCTAGTCTTCCCAAAATGGGATGTGGAATTTCATGTACATGTTGATGCGTCATGTATTGTGCTGGGAGCCATACTCACGCAGGAAGGCATGGAGGGCGTGGATCACCCGATCACATTTGCAAGTCGGAGACTGTCCAAAGCCGAAAAAAAGTACTCTACTACTGAGCGCAAAGGGCTGGCAATGGTGTACGTGCTCCAAAAATACCGACACTATTTACTTGGCAGACATTTCAAGATGTATACCGATCATTCCACGTTAAAATACCTGGTGAACAAGCCTGTGTTGGGGGGGCACATATGCAGATGAATTTTACTATTTCAAGAATATGGCTTTGAGGTCATTGTCAAGTTGGGACATCTAAATGCAAGACCAAATCACTTGTCACAAATTGAGGTAGGCGAGGAGCCAAAAAATTTGGAGGAGGGTCTACCTGATGCATAGCTCTTCACAGTGCACATCGCGGACAAATACTTCGAATATATAATCCATTTTATAACCATGGGGACTGCACCGAAGGAATACTTAGTCCAATAGAAGAAGGAATTAGTGGTGCACATGGTGGACTTTTCTGTCATCGCGAGGCACCTCTACAAAATGGGAAACAATGAGATATTGCGAAGATACGTACCTGAATTTGAACGAGGTTAGATCCTTGTGGAAGCACATGGGGTTGCTGTAGGAGGACACTATGCAGGACACGCGACTGAACATAAGCTTCTTCTCACTAGGCTATGGTGGCCAACTCCGCAGCAGGATTTGAAAGCGCATTGTCAGGCCTGCGACATATGTCAAAGGACTGGAAAACCATCATGGACGGACGAGATGCCACTAAATCCACAAATGACACTGCATCCACTCGAAGAATGGGAAATCGACTTTGTGGGACCGATCAAACCTCTGGTAAAGATGGGTGCGCACTACATCATCACCACAATGGAGTACTTGACATGATGGTCAGCAGCGCAGCCGGTCAAGGACTGCACAGTCGCTACGGCTATGAAGATTTTGTTCGACAATGTGTTGACACAATTTGGTTGTCTGAAAGTCTTAATGAGTGACCACGGAACACATTTCTTAAATGAAACCATCAGCGCGCTCACAGAGGAGTTCCAGGTGTATCATCAGCAAAGTACACTGTACCACCCGTAAGCTAATGGGACAATAGAGGCATTCAACAAAATACTGGAGACTGCGCTCACCAAAGTATGTAATGCACAGTGAAACGACTGGGACCTGCGCATACCTGCCGTATTATGGGCATACCGAGCAACGTGCAAAAAATTGATGGGCTAGACACCTTTCCGGCTAGTCTATGGCATGGAAGCTGTCATGCTAATGGAATACATCATACCTAGTCTGTGAATAGCAACACTCACAAGCATGTCGGATCGCGAAGCCTCGGAAGAAAAACTCGCGCAATAAGAGGAACTCGAGGAAGAACGATTTCTGGCTGGATTTCATTAGCAGGTACAAAAGTAGCACGAAAAGGCTTGACACGATCATCATATCAAGTTGCGCACCTTCAAGGTAAACGACTTAGTACTGTTGTACGACAGTAAATTTGACAAATTCTCGGGAAAATTAAGAATGCACTGGCTAGGACCATACGTGGTTGAGGTTACAGACAGAGGCGCTGTCCAGCTAGTTAAACTAAATGGCGAACCCTTCCCCGACAAGGTAAACGATAGTCACTTGAAGCTCTACACGGGTGGGCCGGCTATCTAACTAACCAACTGCAGCACAGTATTTGCGACCTGAGAAACCAGACTAGGGTGCGGGACTATAAAAATACGCAGCAAATGCCGGTATAGTTGTAAGGGAACAATTCAGACATGGAGGGCTCAAAAGAACGAATGTCGCAGATTCAGCAAGTAGCAGCTCAGTGCGTTGTGGACATCAGGACCGTTCAGGAACAGTTGGAAGGGCTCCATGCCAATATTGCTACGCCAATAGAGTGACTCAGGACGAGTCATGATGATTGTGTTGGGGGCCTGTTGGGCATGGGATCCTCGCAACATGTTTTTGGGGCTCAAAGCCCAAGTTTTGGTCAAGTATATTGTAAAGACTCTCCGAAATGCAGGTGCGGAGCGCGAAGTCTAGGATGAGTCATAGGGTTGTCCACCCTAAAATATCGTAATGTAATGTAAAGTTGTGTTGGCCTACCCATGGTCCGCAGACCATGGGATTGTATAAATAGAGCGAGGCTCTAAGTTGTAAAGATAGCGAAGGAATTAGAGAGAAGAATCAGAATGGTTAAAGCTTAGAGTAGAATTCTAAGTGTCTTGGGTTGTAGTGGTAGGAAGAGGCTCTGTAGCTGAGTGTGCAGAGGCCTAGTAGAGTCCGCAGCTGAGTGCGCAGACCCTTGCAGCTAAGTGCATAGGGCGGAGTTGAGTCTGTAATTGGGACTGAAAGCTAATAAAGAGAAGTTTATCTTGTGAATCTATTCTTGAATCGTTATTTTGTTGTTATGCATTACTTTTACTCTGTTTATTTACTACGCGCAATTGAGTAAATGCTTGTATGGTTTAGAATAGTTATATATGAAAATAATCTAAGTAATCAGGTAATAGTGCATAAGTAAGAAATACTTGGGTAAATAACATGGATCGCGCCGCAAACAAGATTGCGCGAAGAAAGCATTGCAAGCCGTGAGGTGCCCACGGGTGCACGTAGCATAGTGAGCACGAAGGTTGGACAACGTACCAATCCCATCATATCAGACATCCTCAGGGTGCGGAAACCTAGTTCTAACACCCTCCCATACTACTTCGGGTGAGACCTCAGTCCACACTCTGCGAACTATTTCCGAAAGGGCTAGTAGTATCGAGATTTGTTTGGCTAAATCACTTCTGAACCTGGGTTAGGCCCCACTAAGCCAACAAAAGTGCTCCAAGAAACTCAAGTGTCCAAGCATGAGAGAGAGAGAGAATAATGAGATAGCTCCAAAACTCAATGGACAAAAGGTTACCAATTGATCCTCATAAGTATTTTTATGAATTAGGCCTCTATTTTCTTCATTTTCCATTATTTTCCTTCAATTTCCTCCTCACATGCAACCTGTGACCTTTCACCTCCTTTTTCTCCTAATTTCAATTATTTTCATAAATAAATGTACCAAAAATTCCATTTTTCCTTTCCAAATCCTTTTCCATTTCCTTTGCCAATTTCCTTAGCCATAAACAACCAAATGAACACCCCCTAGGATGTCTTACCCAACATTCAGCATGGAATATGTGTCACATCACTGTGGTCTTATATATATTTTACATGATTTTTTTAACTAGGGCTGTTATAGAACCCCCCCCCCCCTTAGGGGAACACCTTGCTCGGTGTTCAATGACACCTATGACTAACAAGATTGCTAAAAACAAAATGTACTAGACATGGCACTTTATAACATATCTCGTTGCATTATTTACAATGACCATATGCTAAAACATGAAAAACATACCATTTACTGGAGCTTTATAACACACCTCATTACGGTATTTACAATAACCACATATACACATATTCACATCTACTAAACCAAAAAATAAGAGAATATGATGTTCGTATCAATACACAAGGGAGTCCAAAGGCTCACACCTCCACCCTCAAAGTAATACTAGGATTCACTTCCTTCCTAGGAAGTTCAGAATCCACTGCAAAGTCAAATCTGCTTCCAATGTCTAACGCTGTAATCCTGCGCCACTTTTCCTCTCAGTGAACACTTACCGACTCATTGTTCCGGGGAAAACTCCCAATGTGCATTTGATTCCATCTGGAAATGCAAATGACCAAAACAAATCCATCCCCAAACTTCCTTTCTTGGATACACAGTCCCTCAGGAAATATGGTCACCCTCTTCCATGCAGTCACACACGTTATAAGTTCCGCTGGCACCCCCATCCGGGGAAGTCCATCCCTTGGCAAGGCTTCATCGAATTAGAATATAGAGAAACCAAGGAATATCCATACCTAAAACCATCATATTGGTCATAACATGCTCATGGAAATCAATGAACACTATTGCGTACCAGTGTCCCACAATGGCCCTACTCCTGAATTGCTTTACAACATACTGCTGCATTTTCCAATTCCTTTCACTAACACTGCTAATTCTTGCAGTTGATTTCAACCACCCAACCATACATGTTCATGCTTCATGTACCAAGCACATAAATTCTATTCGATTTAAATAAATTGAAATAACTTCAAATCATACATCGTTGGTAGCTCGTCAATAAGGTACACTTGAAATTCTGTTCGTTTCCTGCCACAACAGGTCAAACTAATTGTTTGATGAAAACATCATGCATAAAAATATCACATCTAGTTAGCTCAAAACAAAACCATCATAGATCAACATCATAAATCACATGTAACCATCATAAACCAGAATTGTAGATCACATATAATCATCATATACCATAATCATAAACCACATGCATGATAAAACTAAAATAAAATGTTAATACTTATCCTTTCATCAATCCTTAGCTTCTACCTTTGTCTTTATTCCGTATGCACTCCAGATTAGTTTCCACACCAGAAAAAAACCTAGTGCCTTTTCCTAAACCATGTGCATGTACACATAGTGTGCATCACACACATACAATCACAGACTACATACAACACCATGCAATACATGCACCTACACTTGACATACAACACATACACCTAGACCCAATGTACAATACAACACAAATACGTATATAGAGTGCAACATAATGAATGAATATGTCATGATACGATGACTACACAATTCACATACATAGTACCATAGGCTCGCAATACAACATGTACGACATGCACTCAATCCCACATGTACACTAGTACCACATGTACAAAGCACCACATGCATAGCGTGTGCACGACATCACATGTACACGACACCACCTGCACAACGTGTACACAAAACCTCATTTACACTACACCACTATACATCGTGTACACAACACCACGTGCACAATAGGTGACGAGCATTAGTATTGAAGCAAGGATGTTGCAACTCCTAGGGCTACCAACTTTACTTTATTAACCCAGGGTTTCGTACAAAGTTGGAGGTGACAATGCTATGTACACAATAGATGCAACATTCTACTCATGTCATTTCTCAACTGGGGCGCTAGACCACTGAGGTTCTAGATCAATATTCTATTGACTAGAAGGAGTCTGACCACTGACATTGAATGTAAATCTAGTTCTAATGCAGGAAAGTAAATTCTTGCCTATTTAGGAAATGAAAGTTTTTGAATGATAAATGCTATCAAATGCCATAAATCATCTAGCTAGGAAATAACACAAATTACTTGCAGAAAAGAACTAGGCTAACTGTGCAATTGATCATCTAGCTATTTGGACTATTTGGACATGGGAACTTGTTCTATCATTCTATGTTTTATATATGCATGCACTGACTATTTCGTTTCTTATTTGCAGAAAATGAGTCTTTTAATTTCTAAATTTAGAGATGTAAATTCTATGCTTATTTTGTTTGATCTTGTAGGGGGGAAGGTATGAGAGAGCTAATATTAGGTGGCAATGATAGGCATGGAATCCAATATGTGGGCCTAACCTACTCCCATACTAGCATTTCTAGTCAAAACATGGTCAAATAGGCTGCTACAGGAGATCCTGTAGTTGCTACAGAGAACTGCTATAGGATGTCCTGGTTTTCTACAGGAAGTTTGTTGAAAGCTCTGGGAGGGAAATAATGGTGGAATAAGGTGCTGGAGAGATGTATGAAATTAAGAGGAGGTGTAGGGAAGGTGCACGCTTCCTGAGGCTAATCCCAACACTTCAAGGAGGTTGGATTTGCCGAAGGAGGCTGCTCACGGTGGTTGCAAAACAAAGATTTGGACTATGGGCTATTATGCCTTGGTAGAAGGTGGAGAAGGTTTAGGTGAAGCTGGTTGGATGAGTTCCTCCCTACAAATTAACAATCCCTACAGCAAAACCTATTTTTCTCTTCATTTATGCATTGCTACGTATCAAAATGGAAAATATGAGTTGAATTTGAGAAAGTTGATCTATCTATTTCTAATGACTATATATATGAAATAGAATGCCTTTTTAAGCTATAGATAACTCAAGAAACAAAATAAAAATTGCAGGTGCTTCCAGGAAATCATAAACAATTATCTATCTAAAAATGAACCCTAAGCTATGCAATGACCAAAAGACAACTCTGTTTTTGGGGTTGTGAGGATGGGACCCTCTAATCATGATCCCATGAGGGAGATGAGGAAGAAGCTACCGTCACAAGATTTTTTGGAGTAAATTACTTCACTAATGCACCTCTGATATACTTCTTCAAACTAATGGAAACAAGATTAAGAAATCATTCAAATACTTGTTAATCTAAATAAAACATAAACAACTTCAACAACTAACTATCATTTTACTATAAGAATACAAATATAAAAAGAGGAACTTCTGCTGCTAGGGTTGGGACCTAACCCAAGAGCTTCAGCCCTCTGAGTCAAATTAGTGCTGGATCAAGGTAAAATTTCTCATTATCATGAAAATGTCAAATACAACAATAGAATAATAGTCACAATGTTTCAATTGAAATTTCCTCTTGGCTACAACAAAAAATCAAATCCTAATGAGTCACTTGTCTCTCTTATTTATACAAAAATGGAGTTCCCAAAAACTGCCTAGAAAATAAGGAGACTTGTCTCCCTAAGTCAAGAATGACTCTTTCTTAACTGTCACTAGCTTAGCTGTCATTGGACTCGGCTTGCTTGGTTTCTAGTAACTCCGAGCTGATGAGATATGGTGGTGGAATCTTCGAATGATTTGAGGAGTTAAGGAGGGAGACCAATCTCCTAAAATCTCTCTTTCTTGCCCACTTCGAGTTCCTACACTTAAGTCAACCCAAAACTGCTCCAATTCCTACATTTAATACATATTAGGCCACATGATATAGTAACTCACCTTCACCCTTCTCACTAAGAAAAATATAACAAAATATGTAAATAAATGTGAGAAAAGTCAATTTTAATAAGCTAGAGAGTGGCATTGTGACCCATATAGTTTACCTATTGATGAGCCTCATCATCACCCCCTACTAAAAGTGTTGCTCATCCTTTGAGAAACTTAGTCTATATCCATATATTTCTTAGCTCTTGTGATCTCTCTAATATCTCAAGCCTCTGTGGATGAAGTTTCCTCTTGAGGATAGAACCGTGCATTTTTCTCTATCTCTTCCCACTGATTTATTTCATCTTCTTCCTTCTTATCATCTAAAAAACCCAATAGCACAGGTGGACTAAGTTTTAATCCAATCCAATTGATCTTTAGTCTCTGCATGGAATTCTTATACAAGGGGGTCCTTTCCAATGAGTTTCTCAACCTCTCAGGGGTGTGGTATTATCTGATTCTTAGATAGTGTTTCAAGTTGCTCCATCTCCTCTAGCATGCTTGCTAGCTTTCACCCCCCAAAAATATTAAAGTGTTCTAAAAATGGGAGATGGCCTATCCTTGTGTAGCCAGGTATCTTGGTGCAAGTTGGGAATCATTGGAAACGATGTTGTGGTTACTAATGACAACTGTGGAATTTATCTGTCTTGCTATGATGTAGAGGGGTTCTCTTTCCTCTTTTTCTACTATTCTCTTTACTTCCTCAGCCATGACCTTCTCATGACCCATCCATGATGCAAGGTCCATTAGCTACAAGTCCCCCAACATTGCATTGGGGTCCCACACATTCAAATCTGTGAAGGAAAAGTTGTGTATGTAAAAATAAGATATTTTGGCCTTGTCTTCTAGGGTGATCTTGTCACATAGCTCTATGAATTGTCTATAGTATTGGAATGCCATGTTCCCCTGTCATGCTAATGTCTTCATTTGAAACTGAAGCCATTAATCCTTGAGGTATAGTGTATATTATTTGGATGGAATCCTGCACTGAAGTGCCTCCATGGTCCCCTTTTCCTGTAACTGCCTCCTCAACCATGTGTTTTCTACCTGTAATTGAGATCTCATGATGTGTTCTTTGTCTCTCAACTCACTCAACTCCCTTCCCATCTCTAGGAATTTTTCTTCCATATGGCCCACATCTTCTACTTTCTTTGACTTGGAAATTTTCATCCAGCGATGTGTTCTTGCCCTTTATTTTTCAAGCTCAAAGAAGAGAGGGATTGAAAATTTTTATGGTATTACTCTGCCTCCCTCAATGAACTTGTAGTAAGAACTCAGATTTGGCTGTGGGCTAGGCTCCTGCAACTTTGGAAAATCTCCCTTAGATGCTTTTGGAGAAGCTTCCCCCTCTTGCACATGTGGTGTTGCTCCCCTACCTTCTTTCTGCCCCTGTTTTCCTTCCTGTAGCACTGATAATATTTCCTGTAACACTGTCTGAGGATAATTTAGTAGGCTTTTTCCTTCCTATAAGAGGGTCACAGGTGCCTTGGTTTGCTTTGCTGATGCTAACCTGGTGACATGCCTCTTAAAATAGGTGATGGGAACCTTTGGGGTTGCTTGTTGCAATGTGCCTTCCTCCCCATTCTTAAGGAACCTAGCTCTTCCTTCTTACTTAGTGACTCTTCAATTAGGATGGGAGTTCTTGTAGGTTTTGTAACTTCCCCTGATTGATCCTAGTGCTTCTTCTTGTTTTAAAATAGAGGGGAGTCTACCTCTGTATTTTTCCCTTGGATTTGATGGTGTGCTTAAGGCAGCCAAAGCAACAGTTGCCTCCTTTTCAATGGGCTCAAGAGATAATCTTGGAGACATATTCCCTTCTTCTGTATGTTTCTCAAGGCTGGTCTATACCTTCTGCTCCTCCTCTTCTTCTTTCCCTTCTTATTTTTCTTCTTCTTCTCCTTCTTTTTCTTCTTATTCTCCTTATTTCTATGTTTTGTCTAGTTTTGCCTCCTCTTCTTCTTATGCTTCTTCTTCTTCCTCTTCTCTTGCTTCCTCTTCATCACTAGAAGTTTGGGTCCCACCATATTCAAGGGTTTGCATTTCAAGGACAACCTCTCTGTCCATGTCTCTAAATGTGGACCAAAAAATAGGAATTCTCAATTGGCTCAAGGCATCCTCAAGTATCAACTTATGTTGGAAATAATACTGAGAGGGGGGGGGGGTGAATCAGTATTATCAAGTTCTTTTAATAAATCTTCCTTATTTATACTTTGAATTATTTTTGCATGTCAGTACCATAAAATAATGAGCATGAACAAGAAAAACAGATAGTCACACCAAAGAACACCAGATATAAGGTGGAAACCCAATGTGGGTGAAAACCACCTGCTGCAATATGTCTCTATCTTCTTTCAAATTAGAAACTCCTTTTACAATGGTTTTGTACTGGTGCAGTCCTTTACCAGTACGCAGGCTGCAACCTGCAGAGAGCTACAACTCTCTCTCGTTTTCCAGTCTCTCCTGGAAGGGAGCTACAACCCCCTACTTCTTTTCTTTCAAGGACCACTTTTCATAAATTTTCAAACTGGATCCAAGAATATCAAATAATCATCAAGTACATGCAAATTACCCAAACTCCTTATACAATCAACCAAGAGTCACCCAACTTCTCAGAATGCTGTAAACAGAAAGATAGTACCAGAAATATAAACCCAGAACTCTGCAGCAATAGATAAAAGATAATCAACAAATGTTTTTAAGACAGATCCGCAGTTTTTCTTTATCTGGCCTGCGTGGCTCCGCACTTCACCTTCTGCTCCCCTGCGTATACCCGCAGAGAGCCTTCTGCTGCACTGCGTATCTACGCACCTGCACCTTCTGTCGCGCCGCGTACATATACTGTAGCTCCGCACCTGCGGCTTCTATCGCGCCGCGTACCTCTACTGTAGCTCCGCACCTGCGGCTTCTGTCGCGCCGCGTATCTTTACTGTGCCTCCGCACCTGAACCTTCTATCGCGCTGCGTACCCACGCACTGCGCCTTCTTCTGCTGTGCGTACCCACGCACTGCGCCTTCCTCTGCTGTGCGTACCCCCGCACTTGCACAGTTAATTACCTGCGAACCTCTGATTAGGGCCAAATTGGCAGTCCACCAGTGTACCACAGATAGTCAGATGCCCAGATCTGATCATGCGCCCGAGAGATCACACTTCATAGATTCACTTTCAACTTCACTTTTATATAGATCAAGCTTTTAAACCGATAACCCAATATTTCAGATCTTAAGATATTCAATTTGCAAAAGATACATTAGCCAAGAGATCTCCTTCCCTATTTATAGTCAAGCCCTTATTCACACCATGGGACAAAACCATCAATAACCAATACAAGGGATCCAAACCGGGGCTAAATTAGATCCTATTACACGGACCAAAACCATAGAATTAAGAACGGCGGGCTAAATTCCACGGGCCAAATATAAGAAACCCCACGTGAGCGCGCTTCTCTGCCTTGAAGTGAGTGAACTGGGGGTCCACACCTCATGAACGGGTAACCTGCGGGTATGTACGCACTTTATCTATGATATTCCTGCGGGTCCGCAGCTTTTGTACGGTGTACCTGCGTACCTCTTATTTTCCAACATTTTGAGAGCCTGAACAGAGCATTGCCACTTTAAGAGAGTTGCCATCAAGTACAACACCTATAACATAGAGCCATACCAGAATCATAATGCCAACAGTTTAATGAGTCCATGATGTGCTAATTGCTGGTGTTTCCCTTCTTGTACCTTTTGGCTCATGTCTATCATTGACTGCAATAGGAAATAAGGCACACTGAGCCTTTGGTTTATGGGTAAATCCTCTCCAAATCTCAACTCATGGAGGAGTCTGAATTGGTAGCCATAGACTACACTGAGCCTCCCTTCACAAGAAATGTATTTGAGGATGTGGTAGCTCACCTCATCCCAAGGATAGGGAAGGCTCTCCCTCCTGACCCCATTTTTGTCTTCAATTGGATCTTCATCATTTAGGAAGAAGTTTTTCTTAGAAAAGGTGCTGCTAGCCTTGTCCTCCCTTCTCCATTGTACCCCTTGAGGAAGTGTGGTTACTCTACTGATCACCTCAGGGTTGATTGTAATTGAAAACCCTCTCACCATAGTGGTAGCACTTGTTCTTGCATGAGGGTTGAGTGCCATGGGAAAATCATGGGCTATATAATCATTGCACCCCCTGAGAAACTTAAAGAAGCCCAACTAGTGATGACTCCTAAAGATATCTACAACAGGGGGATGTAGGTGAATCCTGGATGTATCTATGGGTTCTCTTCTATTGAATTCCCCTCCCATTTCTCTTCTTTGGTTAGCTAAATGTAGGAATTTTTGTAAGATAGCTTCAGTATGAGTTCAGGGTGGCTGAGAGTTTAAAATATTTTTGGGAGATGATTGCAATTTATACCATGTTCTCTATCCACACAATTCTCTTAAATTCCCAAAATTCTATCTAAATCTCAAGCCCACTATAATTGCTAGAAGATTTTAGAGTATTTTCCTTTTTTCCTTTATTTAGTTATTAAATCATGAACACAAGAGAGATGGGCCACTTAATTTTCACTGTGATGCTTGGGATGATGAGAATTGTTGACCAATTTGACCCTAGGCACCCCCTTGCAGACTTCCTTTGGAATTCCAGTGCTTCCTGTAGCTTTCTGAGTTTCCTGTAGCTTCTTGTAGCTTTGTTTCCTGTAGGGTGGCCAAAATAGGGTTTTCTTCTTTGATGGCTCTCCAAGGTGGTCCCAATCTCTTTGATATCGAAATGAACAACAAGTTCATGAAATTTTAGAATTTTATTCTATTTATGGTCGATTTTTTTTGGAGCATTATGTTGGTTGGTAGTGGTATGAGATTTCTTCATTAGGATTATTGTCCCACTGTTGGTGATCATGGACTCTCCCTTGTAATCATCACTCACTCTCACATAACTGAATCAAACACCTTTTTGACTGATGCTCATTGATTTGAAACTCCAATGTGGCATGCTGACTGGGAGTTCACTTTTTGATCTCAAGCTGAGGGTGGCCAAGTTAACTAGCCACCTCCAGCTTATAAAAAAGAACTTTTTCAACATTCATACATTTTTATCATATCGTTACTTGGGGAAGAGTTGGATGAGGTGCCATACCTATGCCTACCTTTATTGATCGATGCATGATGGAGGATGGCTTACGATGTTGCTTTCTCAGGTAAGTGTTCCTCTTTGGTCATTTTTTTGTTGATTTCCTCCTGCTTATGTAGTTGTCTACTTGTTGTTTCATGTGTGTAGGTTCTTGGTGTATCCCTACTATTGCTGCTGCTGTGGAGCTCTAGCGAGGAGAAATAAGGTCTTCGTAGATGCTGGAGATCCTTTTTGCTTTGGTTGTGAAGGAGAACGTAGGCTTAGGTTGGCTACAGTGATGACATAGGATGCTACAAGAAACCTTGTAGCTGCCTTTTTCTCCATTATTTATTGATTTTTTCTTAGAGGGAGGCTGGGTGGTGGTGTAGGAGTTGATGATAGTGATGAAGGATTAGGTGGAATGGTGGATGGTTGAGGCCAGTGAGGGAATGTCTCGTGGACCTCTTTTTTATTTTTTCACATTTTCCTGTGTTATTGTTTTATGGATATAGAGGTAGGTATAGATATGACTTGATGTTGGGTGAGATATGGTGAGGTGTAGGGCATAGTTGTTTTCCTTTCGAGATCCCTTTCCTATAGCATTTTAGGACATCCTGTAGTGCTGCAATACCTTCTTGTAGTAGCTATAAGACATCATGTAGCAAGCTAGAAAATGCTCAAAAAAATGATTTTTGATGCATGAAAGTGGAAATGAGTGATGGGGACATGGTAGGCATGAATGGGAGTGGATGGAGGAATAAGTGAGGTGATACTTGGCATGTTTTCCTTGTAACTCTAAGTCCTTTATTGCCTTCAAAAACCTGTAAAATCACATAATTTATTAGTGGGCAAGTTTGAGGTCCCTGCCATGGCAATTTTGGGTTTTTTTCTTCTCTATTTTTTATTTAAAGGCACACATGTCGCCCCAAAGGAGGTTTTTAGCCTATCTGTCTTCCCTAGGTGCCTCAAAGGAGGTTTTCACCTAGGGATCTTTTTATTTTCCTTTTTTTCACTCCCGAGCTACCTAAAGGATGTTTTCAACCCAAGAGTTGGCCTCAGATTCCTTATAGAGGTTTTCACCTAGGCCCCTTATTTTTCTTTAATTTTCTTTTTTCAAAAATAAAAATAGTCTTCAAGAATTGTGTGATCTAGAAGCTAAGACACTTCCAATCACATTTACTTCCTTGTTGATGGTACTGATGAACTCTTCCCTTGACAAAGGTCTTTTGTAGGTTTTCAATCTGTATCCATTGGAAAACAAGGGAATACCTTCCTCATCAATGGTCCTGATTTGAACATACCCATTGTCATGGTACTTCTCTATCAGATATGGGCCTAACCATCTGGTCATCAATTTTCCTTTGAAATCCTTAAACCTGGAGTCATATAGCAGAGACTAATCGCCTTCTTGAAAAGCCTTTTCCTTGAGATTATTGTCAAGCCAAACCTTCCTCTGTACTTGAATAACTTCAATGTGTAGGAGGGCCTGCATCTTGAATTCATCCAAACCATTGAGTTGGAGCAGCCTCTCCTGTTGTGCCTTTGTAACATCCAAATCCAACTATGCTTCCATTCTCAAAGTATTGTATTCAAACTCAATGGAGAGTAGAGCCTTCTTTCCATAGACCAAGTCATAAGGGGTGAAGCCAGTGGTTGTCTTCCAGGTTGTATTATAGGCCCAAGTGGCCTCCACAAGTCTGTCAACCCAATATTTTTTGTTGCTTCTCACAACCTTGGTGAGGATGCCTTCCAATGATCTGTTAGTGACCTCTACTTGTCCATTGGCCTGAGGATGATAGGCAGTTGACTTCTTGTGTTTGATCTTATGCTGCCTCAACAAATTCTCAATTAGGTGTGATGTGAATTGAGCTCCCTGATCGGTGACTAGTTCTCTAGGGTACCCAAACTTGTAGAATACATTCTCCCTTAAGAACTCAACCACTTTCTCTTATGTTTCTACCTTGACAACCTTGGTCTCAGCCCACTTTGTTAAATAATTAGTGCATACAATTATGTAGTTTTTTGGTGGATCAATGGGCCCAATGAAATCCATGCCTCACTTTTCAAATGGCTCTAGAGCCACCTACAAGGGAATTTTATCCTTGGGAGTAGGTTTCCACATTCTCTAGCACTGATCACATCAACTGGTGTATCTTCTTGCATTTTGGTGGAGAGTGGGCCAGTAGTAGCCATCTTGTAGTACCTTGAAGGTTGTCCTCTTGGCTGCAAAGTGGCCACCACAAAGCCCATCATGACAAGACAAAAGGATGTCAAACACTTCCTCCTCCCTGACACATCTCCTTAAAATTTGATCTGGGCCTCACTTGAAGAGATTTCCCCCAATCCAATTGAATGGGGTGCTCTTCCTTACAATTCTACTCTTTTCCTTGGATGACATATTTGGAGGGAATTGTGTAGAAAATAGGTAGCTGGCTGTTGGGAACGAGATCCCCCCAAAGGACAATTTTGGGGCTAAAAGCCCATATTTTTGTCAAATTTTGTAAAGACTCCGCATTTTGTGGTCACGGAGCGCGTAAGTCTTATAAGTCATAAAGGGTTTTCCACCCTTATTTTTGTAAAGAAAAGTCAGCTGTAAGAGATCTACCCATGGTCGCGGACCATGGGATCGTATAAAAAGAGCTAAGCTCTAAGTAGTTTTAGAGACACACAAGATAAGAAAGTGATAGCTCTGAAGTAAGAAATCTAAGTTTCGGGTCATAGCATAGGTAGAGGCTCTGCAGCTGAGTGCACAGAGGCCTAGGGTAGAAGTCCGCAGTTGAGTGCAAGGACCCCTGCAGCTGTGTGCACAGGGTGGATAGAGTCTGTAACCACTTGGAAGATATCAATAAAGATAAGTATTCTGTAATTTTCGTGTCTTTGTTTCGATTGATGCATCTTGTCATTTTATGTATGAATTTCCTTTATAATGCTTATATGGTGCGCGGATGTGTATAATTAAGTTGGAAAACTGAATGCATATAAGAATATCTGTTTACGCGGTGCTAACTATGAATATCTAATAAGATAAGTAAGACCCTTAAGATAACTTGACAATCTAAGCAATATGTTGCCTTAGCAGTGCGAAAGCATTTGAATCAAAGGTAAGAGCTGCGTGAAGGTCAGTCGTACCCTTTCACGGAGGTATTGAAGGATGGAATAGAGGGCTCGTCTGGCAAGCCCTAGAGTGAAGTAAATTGCGTGAAGGCAAGAATAAAGGGAATAAAATGACATCACGACCATATCAGGATGCAGAAACTTGGTTCCAGCATCCCCCCATACTAATTCGGGTGAGACTTCAATCCACGTTCCGCAGGCTGATGCCGAAAGGGCCAGTAGTATAGGGATATGTTTGGCTAATTAACGATGAACCTGGGTCAGGCCCCCTCATGTTAACAAATGGTTCCATTGCCGGGATGGGAATCTGCATAAGAGATGTGTGATTTTGTATCACTGGAATTCAACTAAGAAAGAGATTGGAGACAGGTTGGATAGGAAGATCCATGAATTCGTGGCACAGGAGAATAGAAACCCATGATTGACAAAGGAACAGTGGCTAGATAGGTACCTGTATATAGAGATCCACAAGATCTTTTTCTACTCCTTTCTGATTGAGCTATATGAGTGGATCGCGAAGCTAGCAGATAGCCAAGGAAGGTGGAAACTTGATGGTCCTATTGTGTGGACCCCAGAGCTAGTGCGAAGGTTGGAAGCATCAGAGGATAAGATCGCCCACACTGTCGATCATTGGCTCGATCACGTCATAGGAGGATTTGTAATTGAATTTGCAGTCGACACCTCAGTCAGCTATAACGAGGTGGAGCGATGCTTTTTCAAAGGACTGTGAGGTAAGTACGTGAAATATTTGAATACCTGGATTAAAATGCTATTGTGCAAAAAATAGGTTACGCAGCTACCTTGATGTTTGGAGTTATGCGAAAAAGAAAAACTTACAGAAACAAAGGAAAAAAGGATCCTGAATATAGTCTGTTGATTTCACCTCTGCGAGGTGACAAACAGGGAAAAGCGCAAGTTTCTCCGCGAAGTTTTATTCAGTTAATAAGGTAAGGATTTCCATGAATACCACCTCCTGCCACACCACCTCCAACTTCACCACCATCACCTGCGACTTCACCTGTACCACCTCCACCTCCACCGCAGTTTAGTATGGCAAATTCAGTGAAGTTGCCTTTGTTCAAAGGCTTGGGGAATGAGGACCTGGACCAATTCTGGTTCATTGTAAAAGTTGTATGGGAAGCTCAAGGCATTACAGATGATAACATGAAGAAGGCAACATTTGTTAGCACTCTGCAGGATCACGCGCTAACCTGGTATATCAAGTACGCTAATGATAACCCGAATGCTGGAGTGGTAGACATCCAGAAAACACTAAATGGAGAATTCAGTAGGCCTAAATCTAATTGTAGGGTTCAAATAAATCGTGATGCAACCAGGCAAGACACCTTTGGAACTCGATCATAGGTTGAAGTGTAAAATCCGCAAAGCTAACATGAACCTAACAAATGGACAACATCGCGAGCGGTTTGTGGCTTTACTCCTGCCACACTTAAGGTTGTGTTGTCACAACAGAAGATAAAAACTCAGGAAGAGGCCTTGGATATTGCAATGAGACTTTACGAGACCTTGATGTAAGATCCTAATATGGGGGTTCAATAGATCCATGCGTAGTTGAAAAATATTTTCCTTCAGATGTAAAGTTTGAAGCAGGATATAACAGTTCGACTAGAGGTGCGCGAAGAGGTATGGTGTTTGAAATGCAAGAGTTAGGGGCATGACAAAGACCATTGTCCAGTCTTTGTAAACTACCTTACAGGAGGAGGACCAATGCCTTTGAGGCCAAAAGATCAAGCAGGACCAAGCGCGGGGCTTGCATTAGGGTGTGCTATCTGTCAGGTAGCAGGAAAACATGCCATGGATAGCTATAATCTGTTGCAGAAATTTGTACATACATCGCAACAACTATTCTGCAACTTTTGTAGATCGGTAGGGCATGATGAGCATAACTGCAGAAGCTATGAGTTGATGATGGATAGAACACCTGCCTATAGGGTTCAGGCCGAAACGTGACCCCCTGAACAGAGCGCGGGGATGGCGTGGACAAGATTTCAGGGGTGTGGACAAGGCTGGGGTGGAGGAGGACCTGGTTGAGGTTGAGGACAGTTGATTTGCTACAATTGCGAAGGACCAGGACACTATGCCCATGATTGTACTAACCCAACACATTCGTCGTGCAAGTATTGCACTCCGTTTGATCATGAAACGAAAGACTATCCTACGCTGATAGCTAGGGATACATGATAAAGGGGCGCTACCACTGCAACCTACTCAGAACCTGCAGATGATGAGGTCTGAGCCACGCGAAGAGGATCCAAATGTGAATATAGTGCTCTGAAGTGGAACTACAACAGGAGATGACAAAGGAAAGTAGCCCGAAGACAGTACATGGGTTCACAAAGCTCCAGCAAAGGAAATTGAGTTTGATTTGGAGCGCGCACGTGAAACCTTCATGGAAGCGAAGAAGAGGTTCATTGAGGCCTCCACCTCATGAAGCAAGGATAAGCTTGATTAGGAGATAGACCCTTATATGCTTGCAACCTTCTTGGAGACCTGCATGAAGCTACTTCACGATAGCAAGGTTGTGAAGGGACCACAGGAGCTCATAAATAGATGCGTCAGAAACACTGCTGTTGAGTTGTGCATAATACGAAAGCTTGGTAAGCATAAAATAAGGACGGGATGAGAGATGAGACTGACCACACAGATAGGAGAGTATGAAATGGATCAGGTTATCTTGGACCTAGAGTCAGACGCAAACGTCCTACCTAAACAGACTTGGGAAGAGATGGGGAGACTCGTGTTACAATCGTCTCTGATTCAGCTAAGGATGGTGAATCAGCAGAAGATCATCCCCATGGGGCAGCTGCAGGGGGTGACTGTGGATATTGAAGGTGCGAGCACGCTGATTGATTTTGAAGTAATAGAAATTGTGGATGACAACAACCCCTATCCTGCACTACTTGGAATTGATAGGGCTACCGATATGAACGAGGTAATCATTTTGCATAATAGTACCCCTAGATCCTACTGAAGGTTCGCGTTATACTTAACCAGTCGCGATTATGAGAGTGATGATGATATGGACTGTATCTATAATATAACAGCGCGAGACCAAGATTGGGTGAATCCAACGGCAGATGGACGAATTACATGGGATCACGAGAGTTCATGCACCTTGGACTCTGATGAAGAACTAGAGCACTCACAGAATCGGTTACATGAAGTAACTACACTGTGTTGTAACATGATGACTCAGTCGCTGCACTGTGTGTCATCAGAGGTAAGGAATCTGCCTACTTATGATGGCCTGGATGATGTAGATATTTTTCTAGATGCATTTGAGAGGGAGGTACTAGAAAAGAAGTGCTTCCAGGCATTGGACTGGGCATTGCGCGCTACACCCGCAAGGTAGTGGGGTACGCACAAGGGAATCTTTGATGATTGGCGCGAATGTAGGAGAATGATGAGGACACACTTTGGGAAGCTGAAGGTGCGAATGATAGATAAGTATGATGGGCAGGATGATCTGCCCAAGCACTTGGCCAAATGGGCTCAGGTTTATGGAGACCAGCCCCAACATGAATGGGTGCACTTGTTATGTCATACCCTGGATATTGTCACGATGAACTGGTATATAGAAACAGAGCTCTACCATGGGATAGGTGAATGGGATACTCTGCACAAAGGATTCGTAACAACATTCAGTTTTGAAGATGGGTTTGATAGTATTGATGAGGTGCTACAAGAGGTGGAAGCAACAATCTTTAGGATGCCGTAGGATCCTTTAGACCTGATTCAGCATGAATGGGCTACTCAACTGAGTCATGCGCTAGAATGTTATAACGTAACTGCTGAAGAAGAGGACGAGGATCTGTGAAAGATTAACATCCCTGAAACAGAAGGTCACCACGAGGTTGAAGGACCGTAGGATGAGAATCCGGATATAACCGCATCGCTGAAAACGAAACAAGCGAACATTGGTACGGAGGTAGAGCCTAGGTTCACAAAGATTGGAGATTACTGGACGACGCGACAGTGGATAAGGTCGCTAAATTGCTCCGCGAATACCATGATTTATTCCCTACCAAGGTATCGTGAAGATCATGTTAAAACCCGATGCAAATCTGGTTAAGCAAAGATCTTATCATGTCAATCCAAAGTATAAGGAGAAGGCCCGCTTAGAGCTAGACAAGATGCTCGTAGTAGGCATCACTGAACTTGTGGAAGAATCTGACTGGGTAAGCCCAATGGTGGTACAAGAGAAGAAGCAGAAGGATGAAATAAGGATATGCATGGATCTCATAAAGCTTAATGACGCTTGCGTACCTGATCCTTTCCTGACTCCATTCATTGATGAAGTGTTGGATAATGTAGGTGGCCAAGAAGCATATTCCTTCACTGAGTGGGACCTACGCACACCTGCAATACTATGGGCTTATCGAACGACATGCAAGAAGTTGACTGGACAAACCCCTTTTAGGCTTGTCTATGGTGTTGAAGCTATAATGCATATGGAATATATTGTGCCTAGTCTGCGCATAGCAGCACTCACAGGTATGACGGATCACGGAGCCCTCGAGGAAAGGATCGCATAGCTAGATGAACTTGAGGAAGAAATATTTCTAGCTAGATTTCACCAACAGGTCCAAAAGAAGCACGAAAAGGCATGGCATGATTGACATATTAAGCTGTGCACCTTTAAGGTAAATGACCTGGTTTTGTTGTATGATAGTAAATTTGATAAATTTCCAGGGAAGTTCAGGATGCACTAGTTAGGGCCTTATGTCATTAAGGAGATTATGGAGATCCCTTCCCAGGAAAGGTGAATGGCAGTTGATTGAAGCCATACACCGGTGGTATTGCCATGTGTCTAGATGAAAGTAGCATAGTCTTAGCGCTCTAGGCAACTGAAAGGAGGAGCGGGACTATAAACTACACTGCCTAGATTGGGGAGCTGCGCGATTGGAGGATTGCATGAAGTAAGGAAGTGTCACAGGGTTCGCGACAATGCAAAGGGAGCTACGCTACCCAGGGAGAAATCGCACAGGTTGGCCAGAAAGTGACTGTTCATGATTTGACGGTTGAAATGCAGTGAAATGGAGTGTGCGACCGGTATTTAAGATCAAATTTATGGCTCAGATCCTTGAAAATCTGTCGCCAATCCAAGATTAATGAACCAAATTTGGGGGCAACAGTTGGATTTGAATTCAAAATGCCCTATAAATTACAAGTGGCTGTCTAGTGAAAAACACTTGGCATTTTGAGAATTGAGTTGTTGAGCTCTCACGCACCCATGAACTAAGAATTCTTTGAGACTTTCAAAGAGACTCCCACATTTGCAAACTTTCCAGAGACGACGTGAGCACTGTTAGAAAGCATTATGTCAGCACCCACAGAAATTATAAATACCGAGGAAGTAGTAGAGGAGGCGGCACAGGAAATGGAAATAGAGGCAGAAGTAGTTGCTCCAGAGGTCACCGAGGTGCTCGCTGAGGTCCCTAAATCACCAAGAACACCGAGACCGAAGTTGACCCCGACCAAAGAAACTGTGAAAGATAAGAAGGGCAAGCAACTCGCTATACCAGTGTGCGCATCTCCAAGGAGAAACCCACCAAAACCCACCAAAACCCACCGCACAGGAGAGAGGAAAGGCTATAAACTTAGAACTAGAGGAGGAAGACATTGAAGACATCCCGATGGATGATGAGGATGTGGGAGTTGAAGCCCAGGGTGCAGACCCTATTACTCGGTTGCTAGAGTATGTCCCTCCGCACAAGCCTAAGTCCATGGTGCTGAAGGACATTGATGAGAGTAAGACTCCCCTGCAAACCCCTTTGTTGCCGGAAGACATTGTTTTCGACGGTCCGTGCTTGGCCCAAGTGCCACTGCTGAAACTTGAAGACTGGGACTTGGCGGACCATGAGACATTCCCACACCTGGCGACCAAGTAGCTGATGCACCGCATCATTGATACAAATTCGGGAATGACTGCATTGGAGCCATGGAGGTGCCTCAAGGGAGTAGAAAAGGAAGGGTTGCTCAACTTGCTCTGGGTGCCGCACTACAACCACACCCTAGTGATAGTTTTGGTCATCAAGCAGCTACTTTGCTTGGTGCATGATGGGCGTCTGTGGCTGGAGGAGCTAATACCCATCATAGATAGGTTTATTCACTGGATAATGCGACTACCGTATATAGGAGAGAATCCGGCCATGATATTTGGCGGAAAAGGCGGTGAACAAGCTCTCGCGGAGTCTATGAAGGAAAAATTTAAGCTCGTGAAGAAGTCGCGTGGGTACACTTTATCCAGTATCTATGACCCCATTGTGAAGGTAGTCACGTAGATCTTAATGGGGAAGGTGATGAGGAAGTGTCACATTGATGAGGTGCCAGTGCCCACCGCTGCGCTCGCAAAACACTGCGCTAAAGGAGTCCAGTTCAACTGGTCGGACTACCTTCGCAGAGAGTTCTTGGCGAACTGCCGCAAAGCACAAGAAATCAGCAAGAAGTTCCACTATGCGTGGCTCTTGCTGTCAATTGTGCTGGTAGCGTGGGAGCTGCCAGAGGATAGTCAGTTGCCTTCAGCCGCACCAGACCTCCCTGAATCAATGAAGTACGTTTCTTTGTGGGCGACCAAGCACGCGTAGCGAGTTAGGGACAACAATATCTTTTGGATCTTCATGGAATTGAACATCTGGATGGCCATCAATCGCAAGCTGCGATTGTCGCCTACGGTGTACGCCAACCTGCAGGGATATGTAGAGTTTAAAGCAGACTTCCATCAAGTATCCATTAGGGCGCAGAAGGACCCTGTGCAGAAATGGTACGACTTGCCGTATCTAGAAACAAATGATGCCATTGACGCAGTGCTTAATCAATGGCTAGCAGAGTGGTTCTCTACAATAGATTTGGTGGTGGGCAGAAGGAAGTCTGCCACGCATAAGAAAAAGGAGGAGGCCAAGATTAAGATGACACAGCTGGCCAAAAATAGGAAGAAGGAGGCTACTGATAAGGCTCAGGTGGAGCGTGAGGCCACGCAACAGACAGGGAAGTAGACCGGTGGGACAACGCGGGGCTCTAACAAAGGCGCAAGGTCACCTTCACCCGAGACCAAGGAGCAGACAGATGAATAGAACAGTGTAGACCCTTAGGAGATGTCCGCCCACACCAAGCACCCAAGAGAGCTGGAGAAGGGAGGGTCCAGGAAGAAATCAAAGGCAACCAAGACCTCGCTGGACCCCATCACATTAACAGAGGGCGATTTACATGATATTGGTGATAGATTGAGGGATGTCACCATGGAGGCCCTGCAACAGTTTGAAAAACAACAATAGATCATCTTAGGGGCCACCCAGATAGGGTTGCAGGAGTTGCAGACCTGCGTGTCACAAACTGGCACGGTTTTTACCAGGTTGGCTATCAGCACTTCAGAGGTTACCGATATGCTACACATGAAGATTTCCAGTGTGATAGTGCTGCCGGATGGAGCACTGACCATAGAGAATGAGGATGACAGGCCCACTATCATCACCTTAAAGGGAGTCAGGTTGAACCTGGTCGCGCTCCCATGTGAAGCACTCCACCTCTTGCAGGATGGAGTAATTGCGGAACTGAGGGCCTGTGAGCACCGTGCCCTCCAGGTGATTAGTGAATAGCGGATCAATAACGAGCAGATGGCCCTACAGATAAATGCTTCCATCGCTGCTGAGATCAAGGCAACCAATTAGAGAAAGCAAATTTTGCAGGTCGTTGAGGAGGCATGTAGAATGGTACCAGAGTTGGCCATTCCGGAGGAGGAACCAGTCGAGGTACGCATCCGCAAGTTGGCCAAAGTGGTGCAAGACACTCAGACCGAGATTGCACGAGTTAAGTTGGAGTTGAGCCTACAAATTACAGAGTTATAGTTGAGGGCCCAGCCTTTAAATCCACTAGAAGTGAAGGAATAGTAGGTGACCGCTATCACAAAAGCAGTAGCGGTGGTGGAGAGTGCAATAGCAAACTGCACGCAACTATTCGAGTAGTCATTTGAGGTCTTGAAAAGCTTGTATGAGGACCCCAATGTACAGAGGCTAGAGATGGAAGCACGCAAGCTCCAACAATGCTAATATGAGGTTAAAAGTACAATGCGACCCGTCGCACTGACATAGAGACCAGCCAAGCCGCAGGAGGCCAAGAAGCTAAAGGAATAGGTGGACACAACGCTACACAAGGAAGCAGTGCTCAAGGTGAGACTAAAGCCCTAGTTGGATGAGGCTTACACAATGAAAAGAAATATTGAAGGCAAGATTGCGAATCTGCAGGAAACACAACAAAAGCTTCAGGCTGATAGCGTAGGAGCAGTGACCGAGAAGACAGTGGAAGATGTGAAGCAAGTAGCAGCTTAGTGCATGGACGAGGTTGAGGTAATATGAGTCAAGCTGAAAGGGCTTTGCACAAAGTTCTCCGCGCCTATCGAGTGACTCGAGGGCGAGTCACGATGTTTGTGTTGGGGGCCTATTGGGAATGGAATCCCCCAAAGGACATTTTTGGGGCTAAAAGCCCATATTTTGGTCAAATTTCGTAAGAAACTTGTAAATACTAAGCATTTTGTGGTCGTGGAGCACGTAGGTGTTATAAGTCATAAATGGTTGTCTGCCCTTAGTTTTGTAAAGAAAAGTCGACTGTAAGAGATCTACTCATGGTCCGTGGACCATGGGATTGTATAAAAAGAGCTAAGCTCTAAGTAGTTTTAGAGACACACAAGATAAGAGAGTGATAGCTCTGAAGTAAGAAGTCTAAGTTTTGGGTCGTAGCGTAGGTAGAGGCTTTGCAGCTGAGTGTGCAGAGGCCTAGGGTAGAAGTTTCCAGTTGAGTGCGTGGACCCTTGGAGCTGTGTGCACAGGGTGGATAGAGTCTGTAACCACTTGGAAGATATCAATACAGAGAAGTATTCTGTAATTTCTGTGTCTTTGTTTTGATTGATGCATCTTGTCATTTTATGTATGAATTTCCTTTATAATTCTTATATGGTGCGCGAATGTGTATAATTAGGTTGGATAACTGAATGCATATAAGAATATCTGTTTATGCGGTGCTAATTGAGAATATCTAATAAGATAAGTAAGACTCTCAAGATAACTTGAAAATCTAAGCAATACGTTGCCTTAGTAATGTGAAAGCATTTGAATCAAAGGTCAGAGTTGCGCGAAGGTCAGCCATACCCTTTCGCGGAGGTATTGAAGGACAGAATAGAGGGCTTGTCTGGCAAGCCCTAGAGCGAAGTAACCTACGCGAAGGAAGGAATAAAGGGAATAAAATGACATCACGACCATCTCAGGGTGCAGAAACTTGATTCCAACATCCCCCCATACTTCTTTGGGTGAGAATTCGGTCTGTGCTCCGTGGACTGATGCCAAAAGGGCCAATAGTGTAGGGATTTGTTCGGCTAATTAATGCTGAACTTGGGTCAGACCCCCTCAAGCCAACATTGGCTATGTCAGCAAACCATGGGGAGAGAACTGAAATAACAAATAAATGCTCATCTGGTAGCTGATCATTAACCATTCCTTCCTGACCTACAGGCAAAGCAAGTCTAGAGAAAAAAATTGCAACTAAATTTTCTCTACCTGGCTTATCAATGGTGGTTAAATCAAACTGTTGTAATAAAAGCAACCATCTAATAATTCTAGCATTCACATCAGGTTTGTTCATTAATTATTTTATGGCAGCATGGTCAGTATGCAAAAAGGTTTGATAACCAGTGATGTAGTGTCTGAATTTGTTCAAGGAATGGACAACAACTAGGAACTCCTTTTCAGTCACAGTGTAGTTTAATTCAGCCTTGGACATATTTTTGCTAATGAATTAAATGGCATAAGAAAACTTATAATCTATTTGGCCTAGAGATGCTCCTATAATTTTTCAGAGGCATCAACATGGATGTGGAAAGGAAGAGCCCAATTTGGGCCTCGGAGTATGGGTGTAGTAGTCAACTTGTCCTTCAAGATTTCTAGGGCCTCTTGGCAACTTTTTGACCAACAAAATTCAGAGTCCTTGGCCAGCAGTCCAAACAATGGTGAGGCTACTTTGATGAAGTCTTTGATAAAGCATTTATAGTAGCTAGCTAAGCCCAAGAAACTCCTAACATCCCTCCGCTTTTGAGGAGTAAGCACCCTTTTTATGATAGCAATTTTATTTGGGTCCACTTGTAGTCCTTCCTGGAATATTGAGTGACCTAGAATAATCCCCGAATTCATCAAGAACTCACACTTCTCAGGACTAAGGGATAGGTTCATGTCAATGCACTTATTTAATACTTTCCCCAAGTTAGAGAGAGCCTCCATGAAATCACACCCATAGGGAGTGAAATCATCCATATAGATTTCTACAGAGTCATGGACTAACTCAACAAATATGCTCAGAATTGCGATTTGAAAAGTGGCAGGCGCATTACATAACCCAAAAGGAAGGACCCTATAAGCAAAGGTATCCAAGGACAAGTGAATGTGGTTTTATCTTCGTCATCTGGGCCAATTTGGATTTGATTGTAATAATTGAATCCATACAGGGAAGAGAAGAAATTCTTCCCTACAAGACCATCCAAGGCTTGATCAATGAAAGGTAGAGGGAAATGGTCTTTTTTGGTGATGAAAGGTAGAGGGAAATTGTATTTTTTAGTGGCTTTGTTTAAATCTCTATAATCCACACAGATCCTCCATTTTCCATTCTTCTTTGGGACTAGAACTAGAGGGGACACCCACTCACTATCTGAGATGGGGTAAATGAACCTTGCATCCAACAACTTCTGCACTTCTTCTTTGACTATGTATTTGAGGGTCTGGTTCATTCTCCTATGAGGTTGGCACATTGGTTTTCAACATTCCTTGATGTAGATGTGGTGAGTATACATCGAAGGGTGCACTCCCTTCATTTCCTTATAGCTCCAGGAAAAAGCATCCAGGTGCTCTCTTAGCATGTTGCACAACTTCTCTTCCTGATGGGTTGAGAGAGAGCAGTTGATTTTCAATGTTTTAGATGGACCAAATTCTACCATTTTGATATGAATAGGACTTGATTCAACTAGGCACAAATCAGTCTAAGGGTTTTCTTCAGATTTCTTCACCAGCTCGTCAAGAGGCATGATGTTGGGGGGCTGGTTCTGAAGGATTTGATCAATTAGGTCATTTTCATCAGGTTTCCCCCCTCCTATAATAGTATCTAGGGTAAAAATTGGGTAGGATGTGTAAATTTCATGTTAGACCCCTATACTACTAGTGTAATCCCTTATTGTTATTAGTACAACCCACTTATTATATTGATGTACCCATGTAGTGCCCATATTGTTACTATTGTGCCACATAGAAGCCCACTATTGTTATTATTGTGCCCTTACATTATTATTGTTATGTCGGCTCTGATTATGTTATGACCCCTTAGACTCCTATATATAGAAATTAGGTCTGAAGAATTGTTCATTTATGTAATGTAAAGGAGGTTGCCCCCTCGAAGAGGCTGAATTCTAAGGCGTTGATCTATCTTTTCTATCTTTTCTTGAGCTGGTTCCATAACATTTGGTATCAGAGCTTTGGATTCTAGGGTTTCGTTGCTCCAAACAGGTCATCGTGGCATTTTCGCTATGATGTTTTTTATGCGACGTTTCAGAAGCTAAAAAAAACACCCATTTGAGAAGAAATTGTGCTGAATCTTGGATCCAAATTTCAGATCTTTTCGCTCTATATTTGCAGAGATATGATCTGAGGAAGTTGGTCTTTTTGCAGACTCCTGAATTACATTCCAAACAGGTGACCTAGGGAAAATCATCATAACTTTCTGTCTAAGCATCGGATTGAAATTTCGTAAGAAGGTATAGAAAGAGAACGGACTGTAGTTTCTTGTATATAATTTTCAGAGCCAAAGGTTGAAACAGGGACACGTGGCATGTCGTACAAGTTCGCTCTACTGAACTAGTCTATAATCAGGTCACTATGGGAGATTTGGCATAACGCGTCCTTGGAGAATCCAATTTGGATCAGACTGGTGGCATTGGAAAGAGGACACAAAGGGCTACTACAGATCTCAATTTCAGAACTTAAAGATCCGAAAGTACAGAGTTATAGTCGTTTCAAGATCGAGCTCCTAAAATCAAGAAAAAGCAAGATGAGGAAGTTTGATGGCAAGGATCCGATAAATTGGATACTACAGATGGAGCAATATTTTGATCTACATGGTGTACCGCTGTTACAAAAGGTATGTATTGCATCTTCATATCTAGAACTGGATCAATTTTTATGGTATGAAGGGCTTTGTTCTCGTAAACATCTTGTTACGTGGTCAATTTTCACGAAGGAAATGATAACACATTATGAGGATACAAAGAGCAACACCTTCTTTAGAGAAACACCACAACAATTGGAAAGAGTAAAATGGCTTTGTGACATAGTGGAAAGCAAAATTATGGAAACCAGGAAGCATACCCCTCACAACTATAAAGATGGAAGTGTTGTTTCTCCCAGCCTTCCAGAACCTACAAGGGTTACACCACAACAATTGGAAGAAAAAAGAGAAAAAGGGCTTTGTTACAATTGTGATAGCAAATGCACTAAAGGTCATAAGTGTGCTGAGAAGAAATTATTTTACTTAGAATATGAAGAGGAGGAAGAAAAGGATCAAGAAACATCAAAAGAAGAGGATATACGCCAGGACCCCACCCCAGAGAAAGAAGAAATGAATCAAACCATATCTTGTAAAGCACTGGCAAGAATTACCACTCCTCAAACTCTCAACATAGAAGGACATATCAAGAAGAAAAAGGTGTAAGAAGTGAAAGATCACATCGAGAAAGAAGAAATGAATCCAACCATATCTTGTAATTCATTGGTCGAAATTACCGCTCCTCAAACTATCAAGATAGAAGGACATATCAAGAAGAAAAATGTTCAAGAAGTGAAAGATCACATCGAGCATCAAGAAAGGAATCCGACCATATCTTGTAAAGGATTGGAAGAAATTACCACTCCTCAAACTCTAGAGATAGAAGGACATATCAAGAAGAAAAAGGTTCAAGCAGTGAAAAATCACATCGAGCATTAACAACAAGTTCTCCAAATTTTAAAGGATAACGCCACCTCGGTGCAAAATCAAACGAAACAACAGGTAGATCAACATCACGGTGAAAAATGTTTTGATGTAGGTGATTGGGTATTTTTACTGCTACATCTCAAGCAAGCTATTTATGAGAAGGAAATGTTGGCAATACTACATGCACTTAAAAAATGGCGACCTTACCGAATGGGAAGACTCTTCAAGGATGAGGATGTGGAAACATTGTTTTGTGCTATTTCTATTATCCAACCAGATTGGATAAACGGAGAAAGGGATGAATGGAAGAAGGAAAAAGAAGTATGGCCACTTATTCAAAAGTTGAAAAAGATCCCAATTCAAACAATATTGCCAGAAATTGAAGAGGAAGGAAAAATCATATTGGAACCTGGAGTAGTCACAGAAACAAGAACCCGACAGCTATGAAATCGATCAATTTCAGAGTATCTCATCAAGTGGAAGAACTTACCCACTAAAGATTCCACATGGGAGGATAATAATTTTATACAGAAGCATCAAGAACTACTCAAGCATTGAGGACAACGCTTTTTGAAGGAAAGGGACATGTTAGGCCCCTATACTACTAGTGTAACTCCTTATTGTTATTAGTACAACCCACTTATTATATTGATGTACCCATGTAGTGCCCATATTGTTACTATTGTGCCACATAGAAGCCCACTATTGTTATTATTGTGGCCTTACATTATTATTGCTATGTCGGCTCTGATTATGTTATGACCCCTTAGACTCCTATATATAGAAAGGAGGTCTTTTCATTTGTATCATCGAAGAATTGTTCATTTATGTAATGTAAAGGAGGTTTCCCCCTTAAAGAGGCTGAATTCTAAGGCATTGATCTATATTTTCTATCTTTTCTTGAGCTGGTTTCATAACACCCTTTTTATGATAGCAATTTTATTTGGGTCCACTTGTAGTCCTTCCTGGGATATTGAGTGACCTAGAACAATCCCTGAATTCATCAAGAACTCACACTTCTCAAGACTAAGGGATAGGTTCATTTCAATGCACTTATTTAATACTTTCCCCAAGTTAGAGAGAGCCTCCATGAAATCACACCCATAGGGAGTGAAATCATCCATATAGATTTCTACAGAGTCATGGACTAACTCAACAAATATGCTCAGAATTTCCCTTTGAAAAGTGGCAGGGGCATTACATAACCCAAAAGGAAGGACCCTATAAGCAAAGGTATCCAAGGACAAGTGAATGTGGTTTTATCTTCGTCATCTAGGCCAATCTGGATCTGATTGTAACAATTGAATCCATATAGGAAAGAGAAGAAATTCTTCCCTACAAGACCATCCAAGACTTGATCAATGAAAGGTAGAGGGAAATGGTCTTTTTTAGTGATGAAAGGTAGAGGGAAATTATATTTTTTAGTGGTTTTATTTAAATCTCTATAATCCACACAGATCCTCCATTTTCCATTCTTCTTTGGGACTAGAACTAGAGGGGACACCCACTCACTATCTGAGATGGGGTAAATGAACCTTGCATCCAACAACTTCTGCACTTCTTCTTTGACTATGTATTTGAGGGCCTGGTTCATTCTCCTCTGAGGTTGGCACATTGGTTTTCAACATTCCTTGATGTATATGTGGTGAGTACACATCGAAGGGTGCACTCCCTTCATTTCCTTATAGCTCCAGGAAAAAGCATCCAGGTGCTCTATTAGCATGTTTCACAACTTCTCTTCCTGATGGGTTGAGAGAGAGAGCGGTTGATTTTCAATGTTTTAGATGGACCAGATTCTACCATTTTGATATGAATAGGACTTGATTCAACTAGGCACAAATCAGTCTAAGGGTTTTCTTCAGATTTCTTCACCAGCTCGTCAAGAGGCATGATGTTGGGGGGCTGGTTCTGGAGGATTTGATCAATTAGGTCATTTTCATCAGGTTTACCCCCTCCTATAATAGTATCTAGGGTACAAATTGGGTAGGATGGGTACATTTCATCTTCCTCTTGCTTTTCCAACCACAAGGGTAAGTCATGCTATAAGGATGGTTGAGGAAGAAGATACAAGACCAACTATTTGGACAAATGCCCATTCTTAATGGTCATGTTCCCAGCCTTGCAACTTATGTAAGCATCAACAGTGGCTAACCATGGCCTTCAAGGGATGAGAGGATAACGATTGAATTTGGTTTTGGGTTAGAGAACTAATAAGTCAGCAGGGTACTCCCAGGAATCAATAGAGACCATCACATACTCATCAACTCCCTCATGAGCTACTGTGGATATGTTTGCAAGCTACAATATTTTTGTGGTATTCCTCAATGATCCTTGGAGATTCAATTTGAGCATGGTCTCCTTAGTCATCACATTGATGAAAGCCCCAAGATAAATCAAGGTGTGGGGGACAATGATGCCATCAATGTGTACATCTACCATAGAAAGCCCCAAGATAAATCAAGGTGTGGGGGACAATGATGCCATCAATGTGCACATCTACCATAGAACTCCTAAGGTCTAGATACTTTGGGAAAAACACTCTCCCCAACATTAATTCAGAAAACTATCCAATGACATTAATGGTAGGGGTGTCCTTCTTTCTCCTCCCATGATGTTTGAAGAATTCCCCCTTGATTAAATTGTTATATATGGGGACATCCTTGATGGCTTGGAGGAGTGGGATTTTAACACACAAGTTTTTCAATTCTCCCAAAAGTTCAGTCTCTTCTGGGTGTGTTGACTAGAATGGATCAATCTTTTAGGAAAAGGAGGTTGATTGGCTTTAGGAACACTCTCTTCCTTTTCCTCTTCAAGCTCCTTAGGTGGAGATGGAGGTTGGTTATCTGGAAGCACTCTTCTAGACTTGAGGTTGATTTATTGAATTTCCATAGCATAGGTAGGGTAGGATGTATCTCCACTATAGACCTGTTGTGCCTATTTGTTGTTCGGGTTCAGATTTGTTGAGCAAGCATATGAGGTTGCTTAGGTGGAGAAGGATGAAGGAGTTGTGGTTGAGATGGAGGTGGACGAAGTAAGGCTAGAGATTGGTTGAATGGGGGTCTCCACCCCTGTGATGGGGTATTCCACTGAGGATGTGGGGAAGCATATGGATGAAATGACTTATTGGTAGGTTGGGAAGGGTATTGAGGTGCATAAGACCAAGGAGAAGGTGTGGACCATGAAGGATGAGCAAGAGAACACCAAGGGGGAAGGAATGCATTCTGATTGGGATTGTAATATGAATATGAAACCCCTTGCATGCCTTGCTGGCATGGTCTAGGTCCTTGAGACCTCTTTTGGTTGATATAACAAAGTTATTCACCCCCAACTTTAGTTCCTTGATATATAGCTTTAATTGCAGGTAGAGAAGGGAACTTATATGTGGAGTGGTTTTCCTCTTAGACTGGGTAGACCTCTATAACATTCAATGGACATTCATTTCTAGGGTGCCTTCTAGTGCATCTAGGGAAAAAGACAACTAAGGCTCTCTCTGCTTCCTCCTGATTCCTCTTGATCTACATGGTTTCCATTTGCAGAGAAAGGGTATGTAACATTTCACTTTTAAAGTCTTCCAACATGTTTCCAATTTCACTCTTGATAGATGTGTTGGAGGAAGAGGAACTCGCCAAAGCTTCACTAGCCCAACCATTCTTCCTGGCAACCCTAGAATGATTTTTGAAAACTGTCTTGATATCATCATAAGATAGCTAATAGTTGTCCCCTTCAGACAAAATGTTTAGGGCTTCCAGGATATCTTTCTTGATCCATGTAAGAAGGACTAACTTGAGTGATTCATGATCAAGGGTGCATCTGGCCCTTTCATAGATGAGTTGGAATCTTTCCTCATAATCCTCCAAGGATTCATCATGTCCCAAGGTCATTTTGAAGGTTTCCTCTTTAGTGTCCTCGGACCTACTGTAGTCCCTATACTTGTCATTAAAGGATTGTTACATTTGAGCCTAGGTAGTGATGTTGTCCCTAGGTAAATCCATGAACCAGTGCAAGGCTGCATCCTTAAGGGTGCATGGGAAAAAATTGAACTTTTGGTCATCAGAGGTATAATCATAAGTTATGCAGATGACAACAAACTCAAACAAAAAGGTATCAGGGTCTTCTGAGGTTAAGCCATGGAAGTGAGGAAGGGAAAAGGGGCTTATGCTTTTCATCCTAGCATCTCCATTAGTCTCTCTAATGGGAAAAGCACCTCATTTATGTTTTCAACCCTATTTCTATTTTCAGCCATGGTGTAAGTGTGTGGAATGGCTTCTTCTTCTTCTTCCCCAATAGGCTCTTCAAAGATCTCTGGTTTCTAACTTGATGGGTCCTCTAACTCCCCTGCAGTTAGACATGGAAGCTGACAGCCACCAAAGAAGAGGGAAGGTTGATTGTCTGATGGTGTAGGGGTATTTGGCAAAAATTTCACAAAATTGTCTCTACCCCTGTGAGGCATGAAATAAATGTTTTCCTTTTATGTGTTTTTCAGAATTAATTACAAAACATAAATGAAATCAGAATAAAATCTACCTACTGAATGCAAATTAGAAAGAAAAGCAAAAATTACATCTACATAAACACCTCCCTGGCAACAACGCCAAAAAGTGATGAGCATCAGTATTGCAGCAAGGATGCTACAACTGCTAGGGCTACCAACTTTACTTTATCAACCCGGCGTTTCGTATAAAATTGGAGGTGACAATGCTATATACACAATAGACGCAACATTCTAGTCATGTCACTTCTAAATTGGGGCGCTAGGCCACTAGTGTTCTAGATCAGTGTTGTATTGACTAGAAGGAGTTTGACCACTGACAATGAATGTAAATCTAGTTATAATTTAGGAAAGCAAATTCTTTCCTATTTAGGAAATGAAAGTTGTTGAATGATAAATGCTATCAAATTCCATAAATCATCTAGCTAGGAAATAACATAAATTACTTGGAGAAAAGAACTAGGCTAACTGTGCAATTGATAATCTAGCTATTTGGACATGGGAAGTTGTTCTATCATTCTATGATTTATATATGCATGCACTAACTATTTCATTTCATATTTTCTGAAATGAGTCTTTTAATTTCTAAATTCAGAAATGTAAATGCTATGCTTATTCTGTTTGATCTTGCAGGGGGGGAAAGGTATGGGAGAGTTGATCTCAGGTGGCAATGATAGGCATGGAATCCAAGATGAGGGCCTAACCTACTCTCATACTAGCATTTCTGGTCAAAACAGGGTCAAATAGGCTGCTACAGGAGATCATGTAGCTACTATAGGAAACTGCTACAGGATGTCCTAGTTTGCTACAGGATGTCCTGGTTTTCTACAGGAAGTTAGATGAAATCTTTAGGAGGGAAAGAATGGTGGAATGAGGTGCTGGAGAGATGTATGATAATGAGAGGAGGTGTAGGGAAGGTGCACATTGCCTAAGGCTAAGCCCAACACTTCAGGGAGGTTGGATTTGCCTAAGGTGGCTGCTCATGGTGGTTGCAAAACAAAGATTTGGACTATGGGCTGGTATGCCTTGGTAGAAGGTGGAGAAGACTTAGGTGAAGTTGGTTGGATGAGTTCCTCCCTGCAGATCAACAATCCTTGCAAGAAAACCTATTTTTCTCTTCATTTATGCATCACTACATATCAACATGGAAAAAATGAATTGAATTTGAGAAAGTTGAACTATCTATTTCTAATGACTAGATCTATGAAATGGAATGCCTTTTTAAGCTATAGAAAACTCAAGAAACAAAATAACAACCACAAGTGCTTCCAAGAAATCATAAACAATGATATATCTAAAAATGAACCTTAAGCTATGCAATGACCAAAATACAACTTTGTTTTTGGGGTTGTGAGAATGGGACCCTCTAATCATGATCCCATGAAAGAGATGAGGAAGAGGACACTATCACAAGATTTTTTGGAGTACCTTCGTTCACTACTACACCTCAGATCTACTTCTTCAAACTAATGGAAACAAGATTAAGCAATCATTCAAATACTTATTAATATAAAAAAAACATAAAAAACTTCAGGAGCTAACTATCATTTTACTCTAGGAATACAGATACAAAAAGAGGAACTTCTACTATTAGGGTTGGACCCTAACCCAAGAGCTTCAACCCTCTGAGTCAACTCAGTGTTGGATCAAGGTAAAATTTCTCATTATCATCAAAATGTAAAATACAACAATACAATAATAGTCACAATGTTTCAGTTCAAATTTCCTCTTGGCTACATCAAAAAATCGAATCCTAATGAGTCCCTTGGCTCTCTTATTTATACAAAACTGGAGCTCCCAACAACTCCCTAGAAAATAGGGAGACTTGTCTCCCTAACTCGAGAATGACTCTTTCTTAACTGTCACTGGCTTGGCTACCAATGGACTCGGCTTGCTTGGCTGCTAGTAACTTCGAGCTGATGAGATATGGTGGTGGAATCTTTGAATGATTTGAGGAGTTAAGGAGGGAGACCAATCTCCTAAAATCTCTCTTGCTTGCCCACTTCGATTTCCTGCACTTAAGTCAACCCAAAACTGCTCCAATTCCTGCATTTAATACATATTAGGCCACATGATATAGTAACTCACCTTCACCCTTCTCACTAAAAAAAATATAACAAAATTTGTAAATAAATGTGAGAAAAGTCAATTTTAATAAGTTTGAGAGTGATATTGTGACCCATATAGTTTACCTACTGATGAGCCTCATCAATAGGTATGCGACACCACATGTACACAATGCCACATGCACAACATGTACACAACACCACCTGCACACAATGCCACTTGTACAACATGTAAATAGCACCACATGCACACAACACCACTTGTACAATCATGCACACAACACCATATATACATAGCACCACATGTACAACATGAATGCAACACCACATGTACATAGAACTACATATCCAACATGTACATAGCATCATCTATACAAATCACTGCATATCCAACATGTACATAGAACTGTCTATACACATCACTGCATAACCAATCATGCAAACAATACCATATGCAATATTCACACAACACTATCTGTACCATCATGTACATAACATTGCATAAACAACATGTACACACACTATATATACACAACACTGCATGTGCACACATCATAGATGCAACATGTACAACATATGCTCAACAGTAGTACCACTCATTCAAAACCACACTGTCCTTACCAAGAAACCTTTCTTCCAGTGCCTTATCCATCCTTATCCTAGCATGTCGCAGATTGCACTACTTTCATTTTGCTGATGTATCCCTTGGTATAACCTGTCCATAACATAAGCATAGGCATAATACAAGCATACAATATAAATTCATATTCACATGATATTGACCTCATATATTTGTCATGACTACTCTTCCCACTTGATTCCTCATAGCCAGGAACTTCTTCATGCCATTCGCCTGCATAGGCAATCATTCCACCACAAGAACGATTCTTGATGATCTGTCAGACAATGACATAGATACATGGATACATACATACATATACGTAAACATTAGCATAAACAATCATGATCTTGTCAGACAACGATATGCATACATACATATATATACACATAAATGTTAGCATTAATAATCATGATCCATGATGACCCTGTCAAACATGACATACATACACACCTACATGTATACATATATAAACATCAACATAATCATGATCATAACATAATTACCAGATATCAAGGTCAAGGTTTAAGAGAACTTCCTTTATTCATGCAACACATGCACAACATTAAGAATAGTTGTTCCCAACATAGCCAAGGCATCTGATGCCTCAGATCCATTTACTTTACCTTTTTTGTTACCTTTCTCATTACTTTACTGCCATCGTCCATTTACGAATATGGACCCAACCAATCCAACTTACTGTCATAGTCTTACCTTCCGCTACGCTTACTCATGCATCGAGCTTCATCTGTGTCTTACAATAACTGTTGGGTACCACACAACTCTCCTTGAGCTCCATTAACTTTCCTCTTTCCCAACCAATTCCCAAGACTCAAAACAGTTAAAAGAAAGAATGGAAACAACAAGAAGAAGACCATGAAAACCAAAAGAAATACGACACCACAACAAAGTGGCATAACTATGCATCAGACAAAATCAAAATCGTAAATCAAGCGTAACAATCACAAAAGACCAAAAGCACAAGAATAACAACAGAAACCATGACTCAATCCCCATGGTTCCCAAGGAAAGCTTGACCTGAGCCTTCTTCAAGATTTCATGGAAACCTCTCTTGCCATGCAACTCCCTGCATCATGCTGTCGTTAACACATAACTGTTAGTGCATACATACACATAACAATACACTAGTTAGTCATCTTATTGTGCCAAGCACGTTGCTTTCAACTAAACACATCCACGCCATCTCTCAAGGGACCCGAATCCTTTGACAAATCCACTTGTAATTAAAGACTAGCTAATATACATGTCAAGTATATGTTCATGAATATAGCATGTATCCACATAATTTACGACAAGATTAAGGTTAAGAAGACTTCTTGTATGAAAATCACACATTTGTTTGGAATTAGGGTTTCCAAACATAGCCAAAGGAATTCTTGCCCAATTCCTTTCTTTGATCTTTTCCTTGCTGCAATTGAGTGTTACTATGCACTGTCACATCACCCGATTGTTAGTGATATAAACACATCGACTATTACCTTGTTAGGATAATACCAGCATGCTTCTTGCAACTGATCACACATGTCAACCACATGTTCCAAATATCAAGACAATAATATCTATCAATTTTAAATCAACATTTAGCAGGACTAACAATCATGTCATAATCCATAGTCAACTCATAGTCATTAGACATAATGCTACCACTATCACCTACTTACACGCAAGTACATATCAAATGTCTCAACACATATGTATTAGTACAATCATCTTGAAACAAGATCATTTCTTCATGCATCCCTATAAACACATACCCATATCATGCAATTAATCAAACATTCAAGCAAGTTACAAAGCACCATGTCAGATAAATTAACTAGATGACATAATGGGCACCAAACACTCAAACACCAAATAGACGACATAATAAAAAATGAAGCACCCAGTATACTGAATAAGCAAACTCATATCTTAGTATATTTCAGGGGAGGCTATCTTGTCTGCACAACCAATCTAGGTTAGCACGATACAACTTCACAACATATCCACTCAAACATAAATCATGATATCCATAACAGTAACTAACTAACATGTTCACATCATAAGCTCATAAGCATTTGTCGTTCATGCATAACAATCACATATGTATGATCAATCTAGATTAGTACGACACCATATCACAAATATGTTGGTTCATACCTGAATATCGCAACCATAACCATCTTCATAGGTCAAACCATGTTAACACAATACATATAACATCAATATCTTCAATGCAATGAACATAACCATCATGCATATGACCAATCCAAATTACAACATCAAGATCTCAATGAAATAACCCTAATCATCAAGTTAATAACATATAACAACAATAAGCTATATATCATGCTCATCAACAACATATAACATAATCATCAAGTTATCTAACATAAAACAACAATAGCAATGCATACAACCACACGTTACTATCATTCTTGATTATTTGAATCATGTGCATATGACTATGCTTATCAACTATAGTCTATCATGTACATAACCATAACATCAAAATACATGTACATAAATCTAATGTATATAACCCTAATACATATAACAATACTTAACCTACATACCTACATGCCCAACATATAAACCTATATGATGACATGCTCTTGCCTCAAGGTCCAATGCTACAACTTCCATTTGATGATCTACATCTCATGCTCTATCTCAGCTAGCACATTAGCATCATAACATACCAATATCACCTTGATGACCTAATTACATACAAATACCTCACAATGCATGTCCGACCTACCATACATGCATAACAAATGCATATACAACCATACACTTATGATGAAAAATCCCACAACAATGCCCTCAACCTTCACATGGAAACATCACTACAACCATGATCAACACCATATAAATGCAGCATGCACATGGAAGGTAAGTGTAAGAGACACACATGCAATTGACATGCATACATGACCAACACACATTGTCCATCTAGTCCGAGGGGTGAACCGTGCTTTGATAGCACTCTGTAGTATTATATATGATCTAAAGAGAGTGAAACCCACTCTGATACCACTCTATAACACCCTCCTCCCACATCTACCCAAGTAACCATGGAAACTGGGGTAAACATGCGGCAAGAGGCTACTATGATTGGATTTGACCTCGCATGTGACCTCAAGGAAGTGGAATCGATGGAAACATAACACACATACATTCAAAATTAGCTTCAAGACCCTTAGGAACCAATCCAACACTTCAGACAGCTTGCGCTTAGATCCTACTGAAGTTTTGACCAAATTAAGACTTAATTGCTCTCATGCTATAGGCATGACAACGTCTAGAAACCTAGAGTCGCTCTCACAGGCTTTCTTGCCAACGTCCAAAGACTCATTTTCCCATTTCTGTGCTAGCGTCCCTGAGACTTGAGCCACTTTTTCAGACCCAAAGCCCAAGTCACTTCCTAGAATGGAATGATAACTTAGGAGTAGTAAAAGAACATGGAAACAATGATGCAAAAGCAATAAGTTAAACAAGACCTTAATCAGACCCCTACTAGCCATGACAGGAATTTCATCAAACATGTCACAAAAATGTAATCTACAGGTGTAAACAATAAAATTAAACATAGGGATATTGTACTTATCTGAGAATCACTAAGAACCATTGTTCCCTCATGTCATTTTCTGCATTACCATCTATTAGATCATAGATACATTATCCATTCATTTACAAGTAAAAACATGTTGAGAGGCATACATAGCCACTGTCATAAAACACAAATATAACCAACATAATAACAAAATAAATACTCATGAAAGTACAACCATATAGACCACATATAATGCATCAAAATGATCATAGAAATAAAAGGAGAAATAACCTTTCATTAATGATGCAAAAGCCAAACCCGATATGGGACTTCCACGTTTCACTTGACCATATAATGGCTGAGTTAGATCTCTCTTCAGCCATTTGTTGGGTGAAGGGATTGCGGTTAAGTAGACTCATTCAACACTTAATAGTCAACCCGAGGGTTTCATAAACTTAGAGGTGAAGCACAGGAAATGCTAGAAATGATATGAACTTTTCCTAACTCTATTCCTACTTCCTTAATTACAATCTTGCATAATCGAAAAGAAAAGATCACCCGACAATTTACACCAAAGAAATTCTAGTACTGGAATATGAAAGAAAGTACTTTTGCGAAGAAATAAAGGAAAGGATCTTTCAAACTCTTGTAAGCAATCCTGATTATTTGAAATGGAAATCTATGTCTATCTTCAGTATAGTTATACGTTAGATTATTAATTGGACCCTTGAAGATGTATGACTTCTTTATAGATCTTTCTCCCTGCACTGAGCTGTTATTCTTGTACTCCTACAATATTCTTGCACCAGTATTGGAACAAAGTTTATATGCTGGAAGTATATTCTACACTTGTACTGAAGATTTATGTCCTCATGCAGGGGCTCTAAGTCTTAGGACTAGAGCACTCTGTTCCTGTATCAGGATATTGATTCCTGTACAAGAAAAGAGATTCCTACACCAAATTTTTGAATTTCTTTTATAAAAGAATAAAGAGAGTGTTAACTTAAGAAAATAATTTGCAATGGTGAACATAACTTTGGAATAGCTTTCACAAACAAAAAGATGCTTCAACTCAACTTAACTTTCAAAATAAGAATTAACTTCGAAAGTCAAAGAACACTTTTCTCCAATCAAGAAATTCTTTCATGCAACTAAATAAATCATCTAATTGTGACATTAGGCTTTATCCATGTAATAGTTATTCACATAAATTCGATCTGCGTTTTTAATATTTTTAATTCATAAAGGTTCACTTTGAATAATTAGATATGAAGTTCGATCCTTTCCTCAAAAGTGTAAAGTGCAGGTACAAATTAATGCATTATAACAATGTTCATTCCTTAATTACCAAAGCATATTCAATCCAGAATATCAAGAATACTTCTAAAAGATGAAAACTCACTTGCAGAAATGTATCAAGATCCTTGTGACAGAAAAAAATGAAAAACTTCGCTGTAATGAACCAAAGAAATCAAATTGCAAAAATGTAGATGCACTAGTGTAGGAATAATGTGCTTGCACGATCCAAGAAGAAATAATACTAAGCGTTGAAAAGAAAAATTACAAAAGGGTAAGATCAAATTAGCTAAGCATGCACACCATGGATTCATCACACATTGGCTATAAATGAAATCGAACTTGAAATTTGTGAAAGAATAGAAGCATCTACTTTAATTCACGCCTTGCATTAAAACGAAATCAACACACCTTTAACGAGAAAGAAGAATGCGAGGGAGAACGAGTTGGGTTGGTTGGGCCCTAGCCAACCAGCTTGTTTCCCTATTTAAGAAAATTGGAGACTCAGATCTCAACAACACACCAACATAGAAATAAAACACAGGATTGAAACAACATGGCGCAGTCCCTTTATATTAAATTCTAGAATCAACAAATGTACACGATGAAATCGAATCCAACCCAGAACAAGGGCGATACCAGCAAGATTACAAAACACCACAGTTACAGTAGCATAGTTATCACTCCACTCGATACCATTTTCTATCTGAATCCTAGATTATATACATCCCTTTAGGCCTGCGGCCGTAACAAAATTACATTTAGCATTACAATCTAAGCCTTTTTGCTATAACAAAATAAAAACAATAGTACATGCTAAGCCTTTTGGATGTAACAAAACACTAAACTTAAGCATTCGACCGATGACTTGATCTATCATATCCCTGTCTTATCTCTGCTCTAAACCCAACTCAAGATGATCGATTATGAATGAGATGTCTCCGTTAGGTAGTGAGCTGTCACGGAAGTTTAGGATTTCTCTAGCGGTGCAAGAATCCTGCCTGCACTCGGCTATGCTAAAGAAATGATTAATATGCTGCTTCCCAAGTACTTTAGGAAAGAAGATATTAGTTGCAAAGAATATTAAAGGTATAAAATCTATAAAAAATAATTAACTAAGTACATTTGTGACCCTTAAATATGAAATATAAAGCTAGTGCAAGAAAAGGCATGATTTTTGGAATAATTCTTCTCCGCTTTGGCCAAACAGGCGCGTCGATCATCCTGCCCATCACACTTGTATGTCATTCGCATCTTAGGCTTCCTAAAGTGAGTTCTCATCATTCTCCTACATTCGCGCCAATCATCAAAGCTTCCCTTATGCGTACCCCACCATCTCACCCTGCGTAGCGCGCACTGCCCAATCCAACCCCTAGAAGTGTTGCTTTTTTGGTACCTCCTTTTCAAATGCATCCAAAAAGATATCTACCTCATTCAGACCATCATAAGTAGGAATATTTCTTACCTCTGAGGACACACAACACAGCGATCGGGTCATCATGTTGCAATTCGGTGTAGTTAATTCATGTAATCGATTCTGCCAGCGTTCTATTCGAAGTCTGAAGTGTAGGAACTCTCATGATCCCATGTAATCTGTCCATCCGTGGTGGGATTCACCCAATCTTGGTATCGCGCTGTTATCTTATAGATACAGTCCAGATCGTGATCACTTTCATAATCGCAGACTGGTTCTGTATAGCACAATCATTCAACTGGATCTAGGGGTACTACTATGCGTAGGGATTTCTTCTCAAAGATCATATTTTGCTTCTTCAGATTGATTACCCCATTCATATCAGTAGCTCAGTCAATTCATAGGAGCGTAGGATAGGGATTGCTGTAATCCACTATCTCTATTACTTCAAAGTCAGCCAGCGCGCTCACTCCCTCAATATCCACGGTCATCCCCTGCAGCTGCCCCACGGGGATGATCTTCTGCTGATTCACAATCCTTAGTTGAATTGGAGACCATTGCAGTGCAAGTCTCCCCATTCAATCCCACGTCTACTTCGGTAGGATGTTAACGTCTGACCCCAGGTCCAAAATAAACTGATCCATTTCATACTCTCCTATCTGCGCGGTCAGTCTCATCTCCTATCTTGTCCTTGTTTTATGCTTGCAAATCTTTCATACTACGCGTGACTCACCCGACGTGGTACTAGCGCATCTATTTATGAGCTCTTATAACCCTTTCACAACCTTACTATCATGCAGTAACTTCATACAGGTCTCTAGGAAAGTTGTGAGCATATAGGGGTCCATCTCCTGCTCAGGCTTATCCTTGCTTCCTGAGGTGGAGGCCTTAGCGAAGCTCTTCTTAGCTTCCATGAAGGTTTTGCGTGCGTGCTCCAAATCAAACTTAGCTTCCTTCACGGGAGCTTTACGAACCCATGTACTCTCTTCTGGCTGTTTCCCCTTGTCATCTCCTTTCGCGATTCCACTTCTAAGCACTATATTTACTTTTGGATCTTCCTCGCGGCTCAGACCTCATGATCTGCAGGTTCTGAGTCAGTGGAGGTGGTAATGCCCCTTTTTCACATATCCTGGCTATCAGCGTAGGATAGTCTTCTATTTCATGATCAAACAGCGTGCAATACTTGCACGACGGACGTGTTGGATTAGTACAATCACGAGCATAGTGTCTTGGTCCTTCGCAATTGTAGCAAATCAAATGTCCTCGACCTCTGCGAGGTCCTCCTCCACCTCGGTCTCATCCGCACCCCTGAAATCCTGTCTGTGCCATCCATGCGCTTTGGTCAAGGGGTATTTGTCCAACCAATATTCCTTTGTCAATCATGGGTTTTTGTTCTCCTACGCCGTGAATTCGTGGATATTCCTATCCAACTAGTGTCTGATCTCCTTCTTAGTTGGATTCCAGTGATATGACATCACACATCTCTTATGCAAATGCGGTGTCAGCAACGGAACCATTTGTTGGCTTGAGGGGGCCTGACCCAGGTTCAATGTTAATTAGCCAAACAAATCCCTACACTATTGGCCCTTTTGGCAGTAGCTCACGGAGTGCAGACCGAAGTCTCACTCGAAGCAGTATGGGGGGATGTTGGAACCAAGTTTCCACACCCTGAGATGGTTGTGATGTCGTTTAATTCCTTCTATCCCTGCCTTCACGCAAGTTGCTTCTTTCTAGGGCTTGCAAGATGATCCCTCTATTCCGACCTTCAATACCTTCACGAAAGTATATGATCGACCTTCGCGTAGCCCTAGCCTGCTGCTTAGGTACTTTCGTGCTGCTAGAGCAGCGTGCCGTACAAGTTCCCTAATTAATCTAAGTGATTTTCTTATCTCATCAAATATTTAAAGTTAACACCCCATAACCAGATATTCATAAATGCATCCAATTAATTAATGTAATTGCAGTCTTTCGCGCATCATATAAGCACAATAAAGGAAATTCATACATAAAATATCCATATGTATCAACAGAACAATGACAAAGAAATTGTAGAATATCTCTCTTTATTAATATCTTCCAAGTGCTTATAGACTCTATCCACCTTGCGCACACAGCTACAGGGGTCCGCGCGCTCAGCTGCAGACTTCTACCCTAGGCCTCTGCGCACTCAGTTGCAGAGCCTCTACCTATGCTACGACCCAAAACTTAGACTTCTTCTTCAGAACTATCACTCTATTACATGTTCTGTCATTGTCTATCTCCAGAGCTTAGCTCTTTTTATACAATCCCATGGTCCATGGATTATGGGTAGATCTCTTATAGCTGACTTTACTTTACAAAACTAAAGGTGGACTACCCTTTTTGACCCATAATACCTTCGCGCTCCGCGACCACAAAATGCATAGTTTTTTTAGAATTATATTACAAAAATTGACTTAAACATGGGCTTTTAGCCCCAAAACTGCCCTTGCAGGTTTCTGCTCCCAACACTTGGTAATCAATGAAAATACGCCATCTCCCATCTTTCTTAGGGACTATCACTAATGGAGAGACCCACTGACTATCAGAAATGGGATCGATGAAATTAATGTCTAAGAGTTTTTGTAATTCCTCTTTAATAATATCTCTTAGTGCGAGATTCATTCATATCTGGGGTTGTCGGATGGGCAGAGCTCCCTCCTGAATATAGATATGATGAGTACAAGTCTCAGGAGGAATGCCTTTCATGTCTTCATAACTCCAAGCGAATGCATCTAGGTGATCTCACAACAAGGTAACAAGCTGCTCTTGCTGAGATGAATCCAGGTCTGAGCTAATGTGTAGAGATTTGCCTGGACTAATTTCAACAAGAGTGGTCTCAGGCTCAAGAGTATAGGAAGATGATGCTATAGTATGGGATGAGGAAGGCTGGGAATCAAAATTTTCTTGAAAATCCAGACTAAAGATTTGATGAAGTGTGTCAAAGTTAGGCATAGTGTCTAAATTGTTCAAGAAATCTTGTAATTCACCCTCCTGGGTAGACTTGGTATGATGATGAATCAAATAAATAGATCAGGTCTCCTCATCATTGCTGTCATAATCTAACCATAAGGTGTCCTTGAGTTCCCGAATATATTTAGCAGGTGGATATAAGGTGACCTTTTCCCAAGAGTCTCCATGTGAAATGTACATATCACCAGAGCGAAATCCAATATACCTATTGGCCCTGGAAAGCCATGGTTGTCCTAGAATCAAAGGATGTCTTCCCACTGGATTCTTTAGTTGAAGCACAATGAAATCTGCTGGGTATTCCCATGAATATATAGAGACAACCACATCATCCAATAATCCATCGGGCTTGTTTTTAGATCTATTTGCAAGTTCAAGCACAATGTGTGTAGGACGAATATGGTCCAATTTTTTCCATGGTTTGCCTGGTCATAACATTGATGGCAGCCCCGAGGTCTATTAATACATTAGAGACAAGTATATCACCTATCTGGATAGAAATAACTGGGTTTCCATGATCAGTATATGTCTCCATCGATACACATCCTTTCATTAACTCGGCAACTCTACCAACCCGAGGTCTATTAATACATTAGAGACAAGGATATCACCTATCTTGATAGAAATAACAGGGTTTCCAGGATCTGTATATTTGTCCATTGATACGCATCCTATCATTAACTCAGCTTCTCTACCAACAAATTGAATGGTCTAAGGTTCTACTCTCTTCCTCCTTGGATTTTTAAGACATAACTCCCTATTGATCTTTGTTTAGATGGGAATTTCTCTAATAGGCTAGAGTAAAGGAACCTTTATGCAAATATTCCTTAACTCTGAAGCCAGAGTGGACTCGGGGCCACTCTTCTCCATAGCCAACTGTTGAAGCCCCGAAAATCGGGTCGACAACAAGGGGGATACCCACCCGGTCCGGACCTTGGTGTTGCTGGCCACAACAATTGGCGATTTAGTTGGGAGAACCAGTTATCTCTGATCTTCTATTGACGTTTTCAAACTTCCGAACCAAAAAAAATTTCTCAGAGAACTTAAACTTTATTATAAAAAGATAAAGCATATTATACTTCAAACTGTCAATGATATTTCGTTTCAACCTCTTTCTATTTTAATTACTTGTATCCTCAGCTTGTCCTTGCATTTACATCAGCCATTACTTGGTCTTGTAAAACATAAAATAAAGTTTCCCCTGTGTAGCAGCCTTTTAAATATGCTTCTTTGTCGCAGGTAGAGCCTCTGCTGCCAGCAGGCGTCCATAGCCTCGACAGGGTTACCTATTACCCAGTAATGATCCTTTATCCTGCTTAAGGCTATTTACAACTTTTCAGAGAAAAACCCATTTTGACACTTTTTTCCTTTTTATTCTCTAAAGAACAATGTCTTGGTTTGGTGGCCAAATTATGACACAGTCATTCACTTGATTTACACTTTTGCTGAACAAGCTGGCTCGTGATGAGACCCCTTGTCTTTTGATTGCAACAATCTTGAGTCGTTGCCCTGTTTTGGTGGACAGTATTGGCAAAGTCAGCAAGTTATAATATCTGTGATCATGATAAGCCGGCTCGTGATGAGACCTCTTATTCTTTGAGATATAGTGCTTTTTTTTTGGATTGTTCCTCTGAATGCTGCGATTTCCTTTAGCAGGGAGGAAGTCAAATTTTCTTTCCTTAAGAAAGTTCTGGACGACAATAATAAAGTTTTTGGAAATGGCTGTTTCTACAGAGAATCTTTATTTTGGTATTGATACCTTTCATTGTACTGACATAAAACAATTTCTTCACTAAGATAGATTTCTTCAAATTTCTTGGAGTTGAAACTAGTATCATATCTGGGTTAAAGTTCTATTGATAATAAAGATCAAGTTTCCAAAAGATTTGCTGTTCATAGAAGAAGAAGTTCAAAATATTTGATAGAGAAAAGGTGTCTCTAGTAAATGTCAAATGCTGTTAACCATAGCAAATTTTATTATGGAGAAAAATATTTAACGAAATGAGAGGTAGACATTCCCTAGGGTATGTACAGAATAGGGATAATCTCTTCTCTTATTTTTCCTACCAACTATTAAAAGTAAACCTAATAACCTAACTAAATTACTCCTACTCCTATTCTAACTATATACAGAAAATTAACTAGGTGAAATGATATTTCCAGTGGAGCCATCTTTTCATTTTTATTCCTACATGTATGTAACTTTCAAACATCAGTGTTAAGAACAAAATTTTTCTTAGACTGTTGATGTTGGATGTGGAATAAGAATGTGTAACTTCAGTTGGAATTCTGTCTGAAATCTCTTTCTCACGAAAACTTCTTTCCAACTGGATACCTATTGGATCATAAAAATCAGGATGAATTTCTGTTATGGATTGATGATCTCGTAATAGGAAAGATGACAAGCCAGGTTGCGAATATGATTCTTTAGTTTTAATGGCCTGTAACCTACTGTGGGTTGAAGTTGAGCTTTTAGCAATTTCTTGTAAAAGGAAAGTTTCCATATATGAATCACTAAATAAATCAATGAAGAATAGATGGAAATTTCTAGAAAGAGATTTATCAATTGGCGCGAATTGCCGACAAGTTTCGAAAGGTACTTTCTTTCGTTGATAGTGTTTTGGATGCCAAATAAGTTTTCTAAGGAAGTCTGATATTGATTGATCTTGGAATTGAAAAAGTTCTATACTTCCTTGACACAATTTAGCTTTCCAAAATGGTAGCACATATTTCGAATGTTCTTTGATAAGGTGCTCAATATACCACAGTAATCTATCAAAAGTCTGAAAATTTAAAACACAATCCGATTTTGTACAAAATGAGTGTAAGTGAGAAAGAAAGAAATGATTATCTGTACAAATAGTGTTACAACACAACTGGGATTGACTTGGAATATCTTGTTTTTCACAAGAACTGGCCAGAATTATGGGATCCGAGCAATTTCGAATTCCGTCTTGTGAATCAGAAGACAAGTTATGATTGTGAACGGGCATGGAGGTTTCCTCATGATATGAATCATAGATCGGGGTATTGTCTTGGATAGTAAAATCATGCAAATGATCTTTTACTTTGAAATGAGGATTGTCTGATATGATTTCTGCATTAGAATATCTCTCATTATCTGAGCTTTGTTGAGTTACTTGGGATAAATCAACAACATCATCGTTGTTAAAGTAGCTATCATAAATGATTTTACAGGTTTCCCTAGATTTCACTTTTTCGTCATATATTTTCAGGCAAGAAAGGTCAAGTGGTTCTTGTTTGAAAATAATCAAAGGATGTTCTATAGCTGTCTTATTATCTTGAAAACCTAATGATGATTCATTTGAATAATCCTCTGTACTTTTTGAGATATCTTTAATATTGAGAGGGGAAAAATTATCATCACTAAAAACATCAGGATAAAGAGAAAAATGCGATTCTAGAACAATGCATTTGAAAATATCATCATGGAAAAATCTTTGTTCATCAGATTCATCATAGACATCGGGCTTTAGATCATACCTTTGTGTACTGATACTTTTTGAAAGAGAAATAGTTTGCTGTTCTAACCTTGGCATCTGCATTTGTTGGTTTGCAACGATATTATCTGACCTTGTATCGAAGTCATCTCCTGGTTCCAAGGCAGGCTTTCCTCCAGCATTCTCGCTTTTGTCTTCTTGCATTAGAGCATGCATGTCTCCTAGGCTTTGGGGACTTTCTTCATCATGGATGATTTGTATATTCAAATTGGAATCCTCATTCACGTTAGAAGAAAATGAGACAAAGCTTGAACTAATTTCTGCTTGATCAGACATAGAAGGCAAGGAATACTCAGCATAATCCGAAGATTCTTCATCCATGAGTTCACTTTCAAGGTTATATTTTAGACAATTAAGATGAAATTGCATATTAAAATCCCTAACAGATTCATCTTGTTTCCGTAGATAATCAATTTCATCATATACCTAGTCATAGTCATAACAATCAAATTCAAAAATGAAAATTTTGACGAATTGGTCCCAACTATGAATTGATGCAACTGGGAGGGTTCTGCACCATTTTCTAGCTTCCGCCGTGAATGTAAGAGTAAAAATTCTGCATAAAACGCCTTCATCAATTCTTTGAACATCAGAACTTGAAACTCTTTGAATAAATTGAAGAGCATGATTAAAAGCAGAAGAATTATTCTTACCATTGAATTTTACCTGAGACAAGAGTCTTACCACTTCAGGTGGAGTGTTGGAAGAGGTAGGGACATGGATGCAACTCCAAATGGGAAGTTTGTGAGCAGCCATCCTGATTCAGATGTTACAATTGAAAATCATTCCAACAGACACTATGTTCAGGCCCTCCTTCTAGCGCCAAATATGTTGAAGCCCCGAAAATCGGGTCGACAACAAGGGGGATACCTCCCGGTCCGGACCTTGGTTGGCAGCTCCTTATCCGTTTGGTATAGCGGGTCCGACTGGGTATAATGGGACCAGTTTCCCAATCTAAGGGTGTGTGTGTGTGTAGAGTTGGATGATGCTGATCTAAGAGTACTTAAAGCTAATTTAATTCAAACTTCTAAACTAACTATATGCTATTGTAATCTAATGAGAAACAACACATCTAATCTACGCTAACTCGGGGTGAATTTCTTCTATTATGCGATCTAAAGAGATTTCAAACAATAACTGGTAATAAAGATCATTCAGCTATCATAAGAATAGAAATCAATTAAGATAAACCACTTTGCATAAAAAGTTAGGCAAAACAGTTGTGAATAACATATCGCATAATAAGTTATTCATATATCAGACATAAATAAATGACTCCACCGTACAAAAGTGCCAAATAGTAACTCATACATTCATGCAGTAACATATAAACAACTAAAAACTGTATATCACTTTAAGAATATAAACAAAAACAGTCAAGAGATAAAAGTACCATTTATGACTGGTTCCACTCATAAGCTTCAAGCAACAATGATTTATCTCTCCTTGCTCTAACATCTACTAAGAGTACAGAAGTGCAACATCAGTAGCAGATATCAAATGCAAACATTAATAAACCTTGATCCATCCATTCATCAAAACCCCCTCCGAGGGTGCAAAAGTGCATGTTCTGAGGACAGGTTTTTTGACAAATTTCTGGACCCCTCTCCAAATGCAATGAGAAGGGTTAAAATACTACTTCCTAATTCTAATAATAGTGTTTTTACAAAATTTAGGATGCGGTTTTCGAATGACCGTCCTTTTTCTAATCTAATTTAAAAGAAAAAAAAACATTCTAAAATAAGGCTACTTCTGAACTTGGTCTTTAAAGCTGCAAGTGTTCATCATGGGCTTGAGGAGAGTCGGCTGGCTGACTTCTGCGCTGAGCTGGGCTACGAAAACAGAATCTATGAGAGCTGACACTACTCTTTTGGCCGCGTTTATGATGCATTTCATAGTCATCCATTGACTATGCGGCTTGACCAAGTATGCCCAGTAATACTCCCAATTCAACCTGTTTAATGCTTGGATCGCTTTTCCCTTTTCCTGTGCTTTCTGCTTCCCTTCTGCTTCCAGTCGTAGCTTATTTGGTAGGTACCCAGGGGTGGTCTCTTCGATTAAATTGGCCCTGTGTAAATTCTCATTTACACAGTCGATAAGAATGCTTGTTTGTGTGGCCGCTGTCTCCACTGCTTGTTCCGCCTGCCTGATTTGATCGTCCCATTTATTAAAGAGCAATTCTTTATGATTCTCGTTTATTCTGGCTGCATTTGCTATTTTCCATTCATCTTCATCCTGCCAAGCTAAGTATTCCGTCACTCGTCTGTCACTCTGATCATAGTCACTCTGCAAGTCTACCACTTGATTGGTGATTTTATCGCTCAGCTCGCAATAGTGACTCCACTGTAATATTTTACGTCCCAACTCTTCCTGTTGCTGCAGTAGTTGCTCATTTAAGCCAATAGATTCTGAAATAAATTCCGCAAGCTTAGGCTCATCTTTATGCATTTCCTGTAAAATTTGCAATTGCTTTCCTTTTTCGTCTAGACTTCTTTGATATCCTATCTGCATCTGCTGAAAGTCTTCCTGCAACTTCTCGAGCTGTTTGGAAGCTTCAATATTAGCATTGGTTTGTTGCAACTGTCGTTGTAGTAGTTGTATTTGATCTTCTTGTTCTTTCAACAGTTGCTGAACTTCCGATGCCTTGTCAATAGTTGCAGAAGCATATGCTCCTGCGATCTGAGACAACTTAGTGAGATTTTCAGTTGGGTTATTATTGGGGTCTTTCCATAAGACGTCCAAATGTTCAGCATCTTGTGACAGTGTATTTTCTAGTTTTCTCTTCTTCCTCTGTCTCCTTACAACTGCTTTATGTTGGGGACTATAGAATACGTCCAGTGGGGGAATTTCTTCTACATTAAGTAAAAGTTCAGAAGGTGGAGCGATAGGATGCTCCGTTTCTGTGACACTGCTGACTATGGTCGAAACCACTTCTTGCACTACCTGTGTATTGTTCACAGGTGTTCTTGAGGCTTGCCCTTCAAGATTGATCAACTCGTTGAAGGTTTCCCATTCTTTGTCCAGTTCTGTTGTGACGAGTGGCGCTTCAATGACAGGAGGGGGGGACATCTCTTGGCGGGGAGGCGATAACTTGCTGTTGCGACATTGCACTTGACTGAGCTGTATCTTTAGCTGTTTCTTCGTTTTTTCCTTGGTCGCTTCCAGACCCTTTAGAATGTTCAGACACTCCTTGAGCGGTGTTAGATTTAGATCTGGAAGTGCTAGATTTTCCGCTGAGGCTAATGCTTGGATTTGGTTCTCTGGCAGGCAGTCGCAGCTTCTCTAGAGGAACACTGGCCAGCCTTCTTTCCCTGTATTACATGAATCTTTGGAGGTCATCTGGAGACAACTTCGACCGAGCTTCTCGCAAAATTTCCTGGAGTGAGTTTCTACTCTGAAACAAATCATCAAACAAATCTTTCTTTTCAACGAATACTTTTATTTTGACGTTTGTAGTGAAATCTTGGGCAACATCATTTAGGTCAAATGGCCTTGCTGGGAATTTAAATAATTGTAGACACGTCACGTTCTCCACTTCGGTGAAAGCGTGTCCTACATCGAACAATGAAAAGGCCCCAAAAGCTATAGGAAACTGAGGCCATATGGCCTTCTTTTTGTCTTTTAGGTCTTTGGTCAGGCCGCTTTCCGAATAGGTTTGATAAGCAATTTCCCGAGCCAAAATTTTATCGGGGATATATAGAGGCAAGACATGAGGAGGTACAATGCTTCCAAACACTCTAATATAGGTGAACCATTCTTCCCCGAACCATCTTGCGATGGGGATGATGTCTATCTGTGCCTCGGGTGAGCACCTCGGGGGGTCTTCATCATACATCATTCTATACAAGGGTAAGATAAGCCCGTGACAAATCTGGTAGAAGTGTGGGACGAACTGAGAATCCCATAACACCTTATGATAAACATGGATAGGTAATGGGTCCTGGGTAGTCCATTTCCACCCCATAGTGGGAAATTTAGACACATAACAAATAGAATCCATAACATAAGCAGACAGATAAAAAGGAGGATAGATCCTTTGAGACAAGGATCTTTTAGACCGGTAATTGATAATAGCCGTGTATAGATTATCAGAAAATATTTTAGCCCAATCCATAATATCGGAATTTGTGGCAGCGTCTATTAGTGGTAGCCATTCAGACGAAAACTTATTGATATCCGGCATCCCAAACAATCTACAAAGCATGGCCGCAACAAAACAATACGGAGAGGTGAGGGAACCAGTGCTGTACATACCATTTTTATCTTTTTTTAGAGGCTCCTCTTTTCTGGACCAATATTTGGTGGTCTCCGTTAGGCTTGGGTTTTCTGCCGCAAATTTCTTAACGAATTGTGCATTGTAAGTCGCCTGCGGTTCAGGAAGATGATACATAAGCTTTAAATCTTGCACCGCGAATGATCCGATGAGCCCATGTCCTTGAACCTTGAATTGTCTGTTGTTCATCTCTGCATTGTCAAGTATCCACTTGATCATATCCGTATATGGTAGAATTTTGGGCCTTGCTGCTATCCGGTGAAGAAATGAACATGCTAGCTCCTCTAAGGACGCCTCGGAAGAGCATTGTGAGCCCGCAACAGCATCAACCTTCATTATTATAGGATTTTCTTCTTCAAGCAGCCTGTACATACTTTCCCATGTCGATATCCCTGCGTCTCTGTTACAGGCTGTGTCTGTATACAAAGGCGCCATCTCCTTCGTCTTTTCCTTCGCCTCAGAGCCTTGAGCTTTATTTTTCTTTCCCATTTCTTCCTTCGTTTGGCTTTGAATCATCTTAGCTCTTCGTTCCAGCATTACGAGTGAAATGGAAATGACTGATCAATAAAGGTGATGGGAGAGTTTTAAATGCAACAGATATATCAAATATGCCACCTTACGTGAAGTAATCCTTTACAAAAGCACGCGTCCTCATTTCAATTAATAGCTGACAACTAATTCATTTACTATCATTAAAAACGCATGATCTTGAGTCAGATTATGGTAAGTGGCTTTTCTTTGAATGGCGTGCCCGAAGGATTCGTGATGAAGTGATTTATGATTTGCTTACGTAACATCGCAGATCGCGCCATCGCAAATCGCACCATCGCAGATCGCGCGAACATAATATCGCAGCGATCGCAACATCGCAGGTCGCAGAAGTTTAATGTTGGTTGAATCTTGTCAGCTCATTTCTGCGATATGCGATCTTGCGATCGGCGTTATCGCAGATCGGTAAATCTTGAAGTTTTTCTTTATGAGAATTACTTATATTGCGATGCGATATTATGCTTAACACGAGAGTCTTGCGCATACCGATATTATAGAGAAATGGAGGCATTTCCTATCTTTTTTGCAGCGCGGCTTTAAAGATATTTCCCTTATCATAGACTTAGGTTAAAAAATATTCAAAGGACCTTTCTAAGCTTACGATGGTAACCTTATTTTGAAGAAAGGAAACTCTTACTTTTTTCCTAAATTTTAACTAAGGGTCCCCATTCATTTAGTATTTTGGACAACACTTAAATGAACAAGGGGGGGTGTTGCTGGCCACAACAATTGGCGATTCACTTGGGAGAACCAGTTGTCTCTGATCTTCTATTGACGTTTTCAAACTTCCGAACCAAAATTTTTTTCTCAGAGAACTTAAACTTTATTATAAAAAGATAAAGCATATTATACTTCAAACTGTCAATGATATTTCGTTTCAACCTCTTTCTATTTTAATTACTTGTATCCTCAGCTTGTCCTTGCATTTACATTAGCCATTACTTGGTCTTGTAAGACATAAAATAAAGTTTCCCCTGTGTAGCAGCCTTTTAAATATGCTTCTTTGTCGCAGGTAGAGCCTCTGCTGCCAGCAGGCGTCCATAGCCTCGACAGGGTTACCTATTACCCAGTAATGATCCTTTATCCTGCTTAAGGCTATTTACAACTTTTCAGAGGAAAACCCATTTTGACACTTTTTTCCTTTTTATTCTCTAAAGAACAATGTCTTGGTTTGGTGGCCAAATTATGACACAGTCATTCACTTGATTTACACTTTTGCTGAACAAGCTGGCTCGTGATGAGACCCCTTGTCTTTTGATTGCAACAATCTTAAGTCGTTGCCCTGTTTTGGTGGACAGTATTGGCAAAGTCAGCAAGTTATAATATCTGTGATCATGATAAGCCGGCTCGTGATGAGACCTCTTATTCTTTGAGATATAGTGTTTTTTTTTTGGATTGTTCCTTTGAATGCTGCGATTTCCTTTAGTAGGGAGGAAGTCAAATTTTATTTCCTTAAGAAAGTTCTAGACGACAATAATAAAGTTTTTGGAAATGGCTGTTTCTACAGAGAATCTTTATTTCGGTATTGATACCTTTCATTGTACTGACATAAAACAATTTCTTCACTAAGATAGCTTTCTTCAAATTTCTTGGAGTTGAAACTAGTATCATATCTGGGTTAAAGTTCTATTGATAATAAAGATCAAGTTTCCAAAAGATTTGCTGTTCATAGAAGAAGAAGTTCAAAATCTTTGATAGAGAAAAGGTGTCTCTAGTAAATGTCAAATGCTGTTAACCATAACAAATTTTATTATGGAGAAAAATATTTAACGAAATGAGAGGTAGACATTCCCTAGGGTATGTACAGAATAGGGATAATCTCTTCTCTTATTTTTCCTACCAACTATTAAAAGTAAACCTAATAACCTAACTAAATTACTCCTACTCCTATTCTAACTATATACAGAAAATTAACTAGGTGAAATGATATTTCCAGTGGAGCCATCTTTTCATTTTTATTCCTACACGTATGTAACTTTCAAACATCAGTGTTAAGAACAAAATTTTTCTTAGACTGTTGATGTTGGATGTGGAATAAGAATGTGTAACTTCAGTTGGAATTCTGTCTGAAATCTCTTTCTCACGAAAACTTCTTTCCAACTGGATAGCTATTGGATCATAAAAATCAGGATGAATTTATGTTATGGATTGATGATCTCGTAATAGGAAAGATGACAAGCCAGGTTGCGAATATGATTCTTTAGTTTTAATGGCCTGTAACCTACTGTGGGTTGAAGTTGAGCTTTTAGCAATTTCTTGTAAAAGGAAAGTTTCCATATATGAATCACTAAATAAATCAATGAAGAATAGATGGAAATTTCTAGAAAGAGATTTATCAATTGGCGCAAATTGCCGGCAAGTTTCGAAAGGTACTTTCCTTCGTTGATAGTGTTTTGGATGCCAAATAAGTTTTCTAAGGAAGTCTGATATTGATTGATCTTGGAATTGAAAAAGTTCTATACTTCCTTGACACAGTTTAGCTTTCGAAAATGGTAGCACATCTTTCGAATGTTCTTTGAGAAGGTGCTCAATATACCACAGTAATCTATCAAAAGTCTGAAAATTTAAAACACAATCCGATTTTGTACAAAATGAGTGTAAGTGAGAAAGAAATAAATGATTATCTGTACAAATAGTGTTACAACACAACTAGGATTGACTTGGAATATCTTGTTTTTCACAAGAACTGGCCAGAATTATGGGATCCGAGCAATTTCGAATTTCGTCTTGTGAATCAGAAGACAAGTTATGATTGTGAACGGGCATGGAGGTTTCCTCATGATATGAATCATAGATCGGGGTATTGTCTTGGATAGTAAAATCATGCAAATGATCTTTTACTTTGAAATGAGGATTGTCTGATATGATTTCTGCATTAGAATATCTCTCATTATCTGAGCTTTGTTGAGTTACTTGGGATAAATCAACAACATCATCGTTGTCAAAGTAGCTATCATAAATGATTTTACAGGTTTCCCTAGATTTCTCTTTTTCGTCATATATTTTCAGACAAGAAAGGTCAAGTGGTTCTTGTTTGAAAATAATCAAAGGATGTTCTATAGCTGTCTTATTATCTTGAAAACCTAATGATGATTCATTTGAATAATCCTCTGTACTTTTTGAGATATCTTTAATATTGAGAGGGGAAAAATTATCATCACTAAAAACATCAGGATAAAGAGAAAAATGTGATTCTGGAACAATGCATTTGAAAATATCATCATGTAAAAATCTTTGTTCATCAGAATCGTCATAGACATCGGGCTTTAGATCATACCTTTGTGTACTGATACTTTTTGAAAGAGAAATAGTTTGCTGTTCTAACCTTGGCATCTGCATTTGTTGGTTTGCAACGATATTATCTAACCTTGTATCGAAGTCATCTCCTGGTTCCAAGGTAGGCTTTCCTCCAGCATTCTCGCTTTTGTCTTCTTGCATTAGAGCATGCATGTCTCCTAGGCTTTGGGGACTTTCTTCATCATGGATGATTTGTATATTCAAATTGGAATCCTCATTCACGTTAGAAGAAAATGAGACAAAGCTTGAACTAATTTCTGCTTGATTAGACATAGGAGGCAGGGAATACTCAGCGTAATCCGAAGATTCTTCATCCATGAGTTCACTTTCAAGGTCATATTTTAGACAATTAAGATGAAATCGCATATTAAAATCCCTAACAGATTCATCTTGTTTCCGTAGATAATCAATTTCATCATATACCTGGTCATAGTCATAACAATCAAATTCAAAAATGAAAATCTTGACGAATTGGTCCCAGCTGTGAATTGATGCAACTGGGAGGGTTCTGCACCATTTTCTAGCTTCCGCCGTGAATGTAAGAGTAAAAATTCTGCATAAAACGCATTCATCAATTCTTTGAACATCAGAACTTGAAACTCTTTGAATAAATTGAAGAGCATGATTAAAAGCAGAAGAATTATTCTTACCATTGAATTTTACCTGAGACAAGAGTCTTACCTATTCAAGTGGAGTGTTGGAAGAGGTAGGGACATGGATGCAACTCCAAATGGGAAGTTTGTGAGCAGCCATCCTGATTCAGATGTTACAATTGGAAATCATTCCAACAGACACTATGTTCAGGCCCTCCTTTTAGCGCCAAATATGTTGAAGCCCCGAAAATCGGGTCGACAACAAGGGGGATACCCACCCGGTCCGAACCTTGGTTGGCAGCTCCTTATCCGTTTGGTATAGCGGGTCCGACTGGGGATAATGGGACCAGTTTCCCAATCTAAGGGTGTGTGTGTGTGTAGAGTTGGATGATGCTGATCTAAGAGTACTTAAAGCTAATTTAATTCAAACTTCTAAACTAACTCTATGCTATTGTAATCTAATGAGAAACAACACATCTAATCTACGCTAACCCGGGGTGAATTTATTCTATTATGCGATCTAAAGAGATTTCAAACAATAACTGGTAATAAAGATCATTCAGCTATCATAAGAATAGAAATCAATTAAGATAAACCACTTTGCATAAAAAGTTAGGCAAAACAGTTGTGAACAGCATATCGCATAATAAGTTATTCATATATCAGACATAAATAAATGACTCACTGTACAAAAGTGCCAAATGGTAACTCATACATTCATGCAGTAACATATAAACAACTAAAAACTGTATATCACTTTAAGAATATAAACAGAAACAGTCAAGAGATAAAAGTACCATTTATGACTGGTTCCACTCATAAGCTTCAAGCAACAATGATTTATCTCTCCTTGCTCTAACATCTACTAAGAGTACAGAAGTGCAACATCAGTAGCAGATATCAAATGCAAACATTAATAAACCTTGATCCATCCATTCATCAATACCCCCTCCGAGGGTGCAAAAGTGCATGTTCTGAGGACAAGTTTTTTGACAAATTTCTGGACCCCTCTCCAAATGCAATGAGAAGGGTTAAAATACTACTTCCTAATTCTAATAATAGTGTTTTTACAAAATTTAGGATGCGGTTTTCAAATCACCGTCCTTTTTCTAATCTAATTTAAAAGAAAGAAACAACATTCTAAAATAAGGCTACTTCTGAACTTGGTCTTTAAAGCTGCAAGTGTTCATCATGGGCTTGAGGAGAGTCAGCTGGGTGACTTCTGCGCTGCGCTGGGCCGCGAAAATAGAATCTATGAGAGTTGGCACTAATTTTTCGGCCGCGTTTATGATGCATTTCACAGTCATCCATTGACTATGCGGCTTGACCAAGTATGCCCAGTAATACTCCCAATTCAACCTGTTTAATGCTTGGATCGCTTTTCCCTTTTCCTGTGCTTTCTACTTCCATTCTGCTTCCAGTTGTAGCTTATTTGGTAGGTACCCAGGGGTGGTCTCTTCGATTAAATTGGCCCTGTGTAAATTCTCATTTACACAGTCGATAAGAATTCTTGCTTGTGTGGCCGCTGTCTCCGCTGCTTGTTCCGCCTGCCTGATTTGATCGTCCGATTTATTAAAGAGCAATTCTTTATGATTCTCGTTTATTCTGGGTGCATTTGCTCTTTTCCCTTCATCTTCATCCTGCCAAGCTAAGTATTCTGTCACTCATCTGTCACTCTGATCATAGTCACTCCGCAAGTCTACCACTTGATTGGTGATTTTATTGCTCAGCTCGCAATAGTGACTCCACTGTAATATTTTACGTCCCAACTCTTCCTGTTGCTGCAGTAGTTGCTCATTTAAGCCAATAGATTCTGAAATAAATTCCGCAAGCTTAGGCTCATCTTTATGCATTTCCTGTAAAATTTGCAATTGCTTTCCTTTTTCGTCTAGACTTCTTTGATAGCCTATCTGCATCTGCTGAAAGTCTTCCTGCAGCTTCTCGAGTTGTTTGGAAGCTTCAATATTAGCATTGGCTTGTTGCAACTGTCATTGTAGTAGTTGTATTTGATCTTCTTGTTCTTTCAACAGTTACTGAACTTCCGATGCCTTGTCAATAGTTGCAGAAGCATATGCTCCTGCGATCTGAGACAACTTAGTGAGATTTTCAGTTGGGTTATTATTGGGGTCTTTCCATAAGACGTCCAAATGTTCAGCATCTTGTGACAGTGTATTTTCTAGTTTTCTCTTCTTCCTCTGTCTCCTTACAACTGCTTTATGTTGGGGACTATAGAATACGTCCAGTGGGGGAATTTCTTCTACATTAAGTAAAAGTTCAGAAGGTGGAGCGATAGGATGCTCCGTTTCTGTGACACTGTTGACTATGGTCGAAACCACTTCTTGCACTACCTGTGTATTGTTCACAGGTGTTCTTGGGGCTTTCCCTTCAAGATTGATCAACTCATTGAAGGTTTCCCATTCTTTGTCCAGTTCTGTTGTGACGAGTGGCGCTTCAATGACAGGAGGGGGGACATCTCTTGGCGGGGAGGCGATAACTTGCTGTTGCGACATTGCACTTGACTGAGCTGTATCTTTAGCTGTTTCTTCGTTTTTTCCTTGGTCACTTCCAGACCCTTTAGAATGTTCAGGCACTCCTTGAGCGGTGTTAGATTTAGATCTGGAAGTGCTAGAGTTTCCGCTGAGGCTAACGCTTGGAGTTGGTTCTCTGGCAGGCAGTCGCAACTTCTCTAGAGGAACACTGGCCAGCCTTCTATCCCTGTATAACATGAATCTTTGGAGGTCATCTGGAGACAACTTCAGCCGAGCTTCCCGCAAAATTTCCCGGAGTGAGCTTCTACTCTGAAACAAATCATCAAACAAATCTTTCTTTCCAACGAATACTTTTATTTTGACGTTTGTAGTGAAAGCTTGGGCAACATCATTTGGGTCAAATGGCCTTGCTGGGAATTTAAATAATTGTAGACATGTCACATTCTCCACTTTGGTGAAAGCGTGTCCTACATCGAACAATGAAAAGGCCCCACAAGCTATAGGAAACTGAGGCCATATGGCCTTCTTTTTGTCTTTTAGGTCTTTGGTCAGGTCGCCTTCCGAACAGGTTTGATAAGCAATTTCCTGAGCCAAAAGTTTATCGGGGATATACAGAGGCAAGACATGAGGAGGTACAGTGCTTCCAAACACTCTAATATAGGTGAACCATTCTTCCCCGAACCATCTTGCGATGGGGATGATGTCTATCTGTGCCTTGGGTGAGCACCTCGGGGGGTCTTCATCATACATCATTCTATACAAGGGTAAGATAAGCTCGTGACAAATCTGGTAGAAGTGTGGGACGAACTGAGAATCCCATAACACCTTATGATAAACATGGATAGGTAATGGGTCCTGGGTAGTCCATTTCCACCCCATAGTGGGAAATTTAGACACATAACAAATAGAATCCATAACATAAGCAGACAGATAAAAAGGAGGATAGATCCTTTGAGACAAGGATCTTTTAGACCGGTAATTGATAATAGCCGTGTATAGATTATCAGAAAAGATTTTAGCCCAATCCATAATATCGGCATTTGTGGCAGCATCTATTAGTGGTAGCCATTCAGACGAAAACTTATTGATATCCGGCATCCCAAACAATCTACAAAGCATGGCCGCAGCAAAACAATACGGAGAGGTGAGGGAACCAATGTTGTACATATCGTTTTTATCTTTTTTTAGCGGCTCCTCTTTTCTGGACTAATCTTTGGTGGTCTCTGCTAGGCTTGGGTTTTCTGCCGCAAATTTCTTAACGAATTGTGCATTGTAAGTCGCCTGCGGTTTAGGAAGATGATACATAAGCTTTAAATCTTGCGCCGTGAATGATCCGATGAGCCCATGTCCTTGAACCTTGAATTGTCTGTTGTTCATCTCTGCATTGTCAAGTATCCACTTGATCATATCCGTATATGGTAGAATTTTGGGCCTTGCTGCTATCCGGTGAAGAAATCAACATGCTAGCTCCTCTAAGGACGCCTCGGAAGAGCGTTGTGAGCCCACGATAGCATCAACCTTCATTATTCTAGGATTTTCTTCTTCAAGCAGCCTGTACATGCTTTCCCATGTTGATATCCCTGCGTCTCTGTTACAGGCTGTGTCTGTATACAAAGGCGCCATCTCCTTCGTCTTTTCCTTCACCTCAGAGCCTTGAGCTTTATTTTTCTTTCCCATTTCTTCCTGCGTTTGGCTTTGAATCGTCTTAGCTCTTCGTTCCTGCAGATTACGAGTGAAATGGAAATGACTGATCAATAAAGGTGATGGGAGAGTTTTAAATGCAACAGATATATCAAATATGCCACCTTACGTGAAGTAATCCTTTACAAAAGCACGCGTCCTCATTTCAATTAATAGCTGACAACTAATTCATTTACTATCATTAAAAACGCATGATCTTGAGTCAGATTATGGTAAGTGGCTTTTCTTTGAATGGCGTGCCCGAAGGATTCGTGATGAAGTGATTTATGATTTGCTTACGTAACATCGCAGATCGCGCCATCGCAAATCGCACCATCGCAGATCGCGTGAACATAATATCCCAGCGATCGCAACATTGCAGGTTGCAGAAGTTTAATGTTGGTTGAATCTTGTCATCTCATTTCTGCGATATGCGATCTTGCGATCGGCGTTATCACAGATCGGTAAATCTTGAAGTTTTTCTTTATGAGAATTACTTATATTGCGATGCGATATTATGCTTAACACGAGAGTCTTGCACATACCGATATTATAGAGAAATGGAGGCATTTCCTATCTTTTTTGTAGCGCGGCTTTAAAGATATTTCCCTTATCATAGACTTAGTTTAAAAAATATTCAAAGGACCTTTCTAAGCTTATGATGGTAACCTTATTTTGAAGAAAGGAAACTCTTACTTTTTTTCCTAAATTTTAACTAAGGGTCCCCATTCATTTAGTATTTTGGACAACACTTAAATGAACAAGGGGGGGGGTGTTGCTGGCCACAACACCAACCTCTCTGGATAGGGAGGTTGGTTTGAAGAAGATGGTGAATTTGAAGGTACAGGAACAGGCTGCATGGTGAAATTATTTTTCGAATGATCAAGAGTTGCCTCCTTATTTTTATCCTCAATGACCAGCATGGGTTGTTTTTGTTTTTCTGGTTTAACTACCCTTCCTGATCTCAATTGAAGCTCATTTATCCCAACCGACAAGGTTCGATAGGTAGGAGAAGGGGACGGTCCAACTGAATGAATCAGTTGTATTGCCATATTATTAGGATTTGATACTGGTTGAGCAAGTAGTTGAGGAGGTCTAAATGGTGGTTGCAAAGGAAATGGTAGCATTGGTTGACTTTGCAGAGGTAGAGAGGGAAAAGATGGTTGTGGTGCATATGAAGGAGGATATGATGGAATTTGAGCAAGATAGGAATGATATGAATGGTTTGGCCCTCTCCATCCTTGATGCCAAGGTTGAGAGGACTGTCGATGGTGAAAATGGTTTTCGTGCTACCAATGTTGAGAGTGATTATTATTATTATTATAGGAATATGGAAGTGCATTATAACCATAAAAATGTGGTTCAGGAACCATACCTGCACTTATGTGTGGCTAGTTCCTTCGCGGTCCCATGGCATGTAATGGCTGAGGTTCATAATTCTCTCCTTCAAATACATATTTCAATCCAGGTATGGAGGGGCATTCCTTGGTGGCATGGTTCTCTACGCAGATCACACATTTATTAGCACTCTTTGTATCAGCATGACACTCTCTTAAAGGATGTTTTTTCCTACATTTTGGACAAAAAATAGACAATGGCTCTTGTTCTTTTTCTAGTTTTTGCTGAAGTTTCAAAGTGTCTATTTGTTTGCTAACAATGTTTATTATTTCAATTTTCATATTGTCCATTTTACTCTCCAAGCCAACAATCATAGCATCTGTAGATCCCAGTTTGTTAGTTCTGCTTCGATCCCCTTTAGTGTATGTAGATTGATTTCGTGAGAACTTCCTACACAAGTCACAAATTTGTTCAAAAGTTTTCTGAGCTATATCTCCTTGTCCTAACAAATTCAAATTATGTTTAGAATCCTTAGTAATCCCTTGTAGGAAGAAGGTTCGAATGGTACTTAAATAAAATTTGTGTTTAGACCTTTGGAGTATATACAAAAATCTTTCTAAGTAGTCCTCCAAAGTCTCATCATCAGCTTGTACAATGGTGACGATCTTGTCCTACATTTATCTAGTTTTACAATATTCCTAATATTTATTCAAAAACACTCTCTTCATTTGTTCCCAAGAACTTATAGTTTTTCCTCCTAGTCCCATGAACCAGCGCAAGGCTGAATCCTTGAGAGTTGTAGGAAAAAAATTTAATTTCTAGGCATCTGAAGAATAATCATAACTCCTACATAGTATATCAAACTAAAAAAGAAATGAATATGGGTCTTCGTGCACCTTACCATGAAAATGTGGAAGAGTTGAAGGTGAAATATTCTTCATTTGCACATTCGCTTCAGAATTCACTATTGGAAATCCAAAAGTGGACTGCTCTTCATTTCCCTGATTCTTGCGAGTCCCCTCTGCATGGTCTTCATGATCAACCATTGTTGTGCCTCCAATCGGACCACTTCCAGAAGATGAAGGTTGACTATTGTTGAATTGGACTTTCTGATCACCGTTAGCCTCCTTCTTCCTCTTCTCGTGATGTGTCACACCTGAATCACTATTTCCAGAATCCAAGTGGACCATTCCGACGTGATGAGTCTGGGTCTTCTTGGACTTTCTACCTGCAAAAGAAGGTCCAATATGAGAAGAGTTTTCAGATTTTTCAATGTTTCGTCGACCCTTATTGGGCTTCGGACCCCTACCTTTCTTAGGCATTCATTTTAAAAATAAAACCCAAAAAAACAAAATTCAAATGCTGTAAAGAAAAGAATTTGTCAATTGCTGCAAAGAATAAAAAATCAGCACTTGTAAAATCCTTAAAACAATAGAAGCATACTGCAGAAAAAATAATAGCAGACTTACCCCTATTGCAGAAAATGGAAAGTTCTTACCAATTTCAAATTGCCTCCCTGGCAACGACGCCAAAATGTTGGGTGCAGGAATTGTGGTTAAGTAGACTCCTTCAACACTTAATTGTCAACCCGGGGTTTCATAAACTTAGAGGTGAAGCACAGGAAATGCTAGAAATGATATGAAATTTTCCTAACTCTATTCCTACTTCCTTAATTACATTCTTGCGAAATTGAAAAGAAAATATCACTCGACAATTTACACCAAAGAAATTCTAGTGCTGGAATATGAAAGAAGGTACTTTTGCGAAGAAATAAATGAAAGGAACTTTCAAACTCTTATAAGAAATCCTGATTAATTGAAATGGAAATCTATGTCTATCTTCAGTATAGTTGTATGTTAGATTAATAATTGGACCCTTGAAGGTTTCTAGATTCTTTATAGATCTTTCTCCCTGCACTGAGCTATTATTCCTGTGCTCTTGCAATATTCTTGCACCAGTACCGAACAAAGTTTATATGGTGGAAGTATATTCTACACTTGTACTGAAGATTTATGTCCTCATGCAGAGGCTCTAAGTCTTAGGACTAGAGCATTATGTTCCTGTATAAGGATATTGATTCCTGTACCGGAATAAAGATTCCTGCACCAAGTTTTTGAATTTCTTTTATAAAAGAATAAAGAGCATGTTAACTTAAGAAAATAATTTGCAAAGGTGAATAGAAATTTGAAATAGCTTTCACAAATAGAAAGATTCTTCAACTCAAATTAACTTTCAAAATAGGAATTAACTTTGAAAGTCAAAGCACACTTTTCTCCAATCAAGGAACTCTTTCATTCAACTAAAGAAATCATCTAATTGTGATAGCAGGATTTATCCCTATAATAGTCATTCACATAAATCCGATTTTCCTTTTTAATCTTTTTAATTCAGAAAGGTTCACTTTGAATAATTAGAGATGAAGTTTGATCCTTTCCTCAAAAGTGTAAAGTGCAGGTACATATTAATGTGTTATAACAATGTTCATTCCTTAATTACCAAAGCATATTCAATCCAGAATATCAAGAATACTTCTAAAAGATGAACACTCACTTGTAGAAATGCATCAAGATCCTTGTGACCGAAAAGAACGAAAAACTTTGCTGTAATGAACCAAAGAAATCAAATTGCAGAAATGTAAATGCACTAGTGTAGGAATAATGTGCTTGCACAATCGAGGTAGAAATAATACTAAGTGTTGAAAAGAAAAATTACAAAAGTGTAAGATCAAACTTAGCTAAGCATGCACACCACGGATCCGTCACACACTAGCTATAAATGAAATCGAACCTGAACTTTGTGAAAGAATAGAAGCATCTACTTTAATTCATGCCTTGCATTAAAATGAAATCAACACACCTTTAACGAGAAATAAAAATGCGAGAGAGAATGAGCTGGGTTGGTTGGGCCCTAGCTAACTAGCTCGTTTCCCTGTTTAAGAAACTTGGAAACTCAGCTCTCAGCAACACATCAACATAGAATTAAAACACATGATTGAAACAACATGGCGCAATCCCTTTATATTAAATTTCAGAATCAACAAATGTACATGATGAAATCGAATCTAGCCCAGAATGAGGGTGATACCAGCAAGATTACAAAATACCATAGTTATAGTAGCATAGCTATCACTCCGCTCGCTACCATTTTCTATCTGAATCCTACATTATATACATCCCTTTAGGTCTACGGCTGTAACAAAATTACATTTAGCATTACGATCTAAGCCTTTCAACTATAACGAAATAACAACAATATTACATGCTAAGCCTTTTGGCTGTAACAAAACACTAAACTTAAGCATTCAACCGACGACCTGATCTATCATATCCCTGACTTATCTCCGCTCCAAGCCCAACTCGAGATGACCAATTCTAAACAATATGTCCACGTTAGGTAGTGAGTTGTCACGAAGGACTCGCAGTGGTGCAGGAATCCTACCTGCACTCGGCCATGCTAAAGAAATGATTAATACGTTGCTTACTGAGTAATTTAGAAAAGAATATATTAGTTGCAAAGAATATTAAAGGTATAAAATCTATAAAAAATAATTAATTAAGTACATTTGTGACCCTTAAATATGAAATATAAAGCTAGTGCAGGAAAAGGCATTATTCTTGGAATAGTGCAGGGATAAGGAGGTTGCGAGGTTAAAACAAAGGTCTAAGGTTATGAATTTGAAGTAGGAAAGGGGTTAAAAATGAAGCAATTTATCCTACCAACACCATTCACCCCCGTACCATATTCCAAGCATGCATATGAGACTCGAACCGAAAGAACCAACCAAGGAATATCAAGGCTAAACCACCTCACCCTCATCAGTAGAATCCAGGATTTATCGTAATCCATCCCAAATCACTAGGAAAACATAATGAACATATCATAATAGGCTCTACCATGATCATCACCCGATCACTAGGCCAAACAAGCATGGATGCCACCGATTTCTTGACCTACACCGTGAGGAATTTTCCTACCTCCTAGTCTGTCAGGCTTTATCGTAATCCAAACTTGGATCACTAGGCCCTAAGTCGAGACCCACTCTTCAGGCTTTACTGCATATCCAAAACCTAGGATTACTAGGCCCAATGGAGAGCAAACCACCTCTTGGCTTTACCATATATCCTGCCATTCACCGGTAAGGATTCCTAGGCCACCTGAGGCAACAAAAAATTCGGCTTTACACAACCCATAGTATGGTTCAAGGGTTACTAGGCCATGTGTTCTATCATTTTAGAGATCCACCTCACTCAGCTTTGAATCCATTTGACAATCCTGCTCAACGAAAACATGAGAACTCCATCACACCATGGCTATCTAGAAATGGCAAGGCTAGGCTGAAAACACTATTAAACTTGGAAAAACCCATTCCACAACAACAAAAGAACCACATGCAATACCATGCATGCCAAATCTAGCATGGAAAATACACATGCAAGTGGATACCTACAATGAAGCTTGTTGTAACTGCTTGATCATGCCTTTCCCTACTTGATCTTTTCTTCCTCTTATCTTCTTTGCCTTTCTTTTTCCAATGCCAAAGTGCTCCAAGAAACTCTAAGTGTCCAAGAGTGAGAGAGAGAGAGAGAGAATAATGAGAGAGCTCCAAAACTGAACTGACAAAAGGTTACCAACTGATCCTGAGAAGCCTTTTTATGAATGAGGCCTCTATTTTCTTCATTATCCATTATTTTCCTTCAATTTCCTCCTCACATGCAACCTGTGACCTTTCACCTTCTTTTTCTCCTAATTTCCATTATTTTCATAAATAAATGTGCCAAAAATTCCATTTTGCCTTTCCAAAGGCTTTGCCATTTCCTTAGCCATAAACAACCAAATGAACACCCCCTAGGATGTCTTGCCCAACATTCAACTTGGAATATGTGTCCCATTACCATGGTCGTATATATTTTTAGATGAGTTTTTTAACCATGACTGTTACACCTAACCAGTGGCACAAACCTACATCATACTACAACAACCTATGGAGGAGACAGGTATATGTTTATAGTGGTTTGTGTTGAGATAGATTGCTAGTTGGGTGGTGTCCTAGTGTTTGGACAGTTTTTCAGCTTGTGGGAGCAATGTGTTAAGGTTGACTTGGGTGGTTGGAAACCTCAACAAGGAGCCAATTTCACAATGATTGGATTGGGTGCCAGTGATTGGTAGATGACAGCATGTTTGCTACCCAAAGTATCCCTTGACAAGTAGTCGTAATGAGAGCTTGAAAAATGAAAGTTGGGTGAAGTTGTTGAGCCTATGTGTATCTCTTTGATGGATGAAAGAAGCTACTAGAAGGTAGATTTGAGCTCAGGTGTTGGCTAGCCTAGAAGAGTAGATTGGATCATCCCATGTTCATTGAAGTAGAGGCAACTTGAAAGAGTGATAGGTGGCAACCCTCCTAGAGACTTTGTGTTGTCCTTTGATGGACTGAGAGGCAGCTAGAGAGTAGAATGAAAGCGAATGACTGATGGGATGAGATACGACATAAAGAGTGTAGCGAGACCGTCAAAGTATCTTGTATCCCTTGTATGGGAGCCCTAGAATGTTGTATTACTTATTTGGTTTAATATAACGAGATTGGGTTATTCTACATATTTGTACAATATTTTGTAAAAAATTGTCTATACTTGTGCATGTGTGATTTATTGTTTTATATTGTTTTGTTGAGTAAAGTAGTTTTGTTGAGATTATTCGTTTGGTAGCAAAAGAGATTATAAGATTTTATAATAGATCGAAGATCATAGAAATTCAACTTGGTTTTATAGCTTGTCTGAGCTACTTTGGAAGATAGTGAATCATTAAAGTGCACAACAAAGTACAACTTAAGAGGGATTTGATCACATTGTAGGTGAAGGGCCCACTACAATGTTGAAGTTTCAGGCTAGTCTTCGTATGAGGACAAGTTGGAGTGTTTTCCAACTATATTCCATGGAAGGAAAGGATTCAGTTGGTCTTGCAGGTCAACAGGATGTAGGAGTTCACAGAGAAAACCATCAAGAAGCCAACTGACCCAAAGGAAATGGAAGTGTACGATGATTTGGATACGAGGGCGAGATTGATCATCCTAGATGGTGTAAAGGATCCTCTAATGCCTCATTTTTCCATGAAGAACACTATACGTGAGATGTGGATGGCTCTTCAGAATTTGTTCCATAATAATAACGAAAATCTAGTATTGGTATTGGAGGATAAGTTGAAGTTCACCAAGATGATACAGGGCGAAGGAGTGACTTTATATCTCACGAGATTGTATCAAGTAAAATATGAGCTTGTTGTCGTTGATGTGACTATTTCAGATTTTGATATGGTGATGATCGATTTGAAAGGATTCACTGAGTAATGGAATCCCTTAATCAAGGGGATCATTGCGAGGGATAAGTTTCCAGATTGGAATAGGCTGTGGGACAACTTCATTCAAGAAGAGTTGCGAAACGAGGATCTTCATCCGAAGAAGAGGGATTCAGATGATGACATGGAACTTGCAGCACAAATGAAGGGTAAGCAGAAGAAGGACTTGAGTAAAGTCAAGTGTTTCAACTATGGTGAGATGGGTCATTTTTCATCGAGATTTCCGATGAAGAAGAAGGGAGATGGCGAGAAGAAGAAAGGGAAGCAGGTCGCCAGTGTTTCCACTTCTGTTGAGATATATGTTCTCATAAGAAGATTGGAGGAGGAGGAATTTGCTATGATCTCTCATTTCTCGTAGGGTACTATAGATGAGGATGGATGGTACGTGGAAAGTGGTGTGTAGAAACATATGAGAGGGTCACAGGAGGTTTTTGAGACTCTATCTGAATGGGACTTGAATTTGCACATGGTGTTGGGCGACAACAGTCAAAAGGAAATATGAGGATCGAGAGTTGTGCCATTTAGGATCGAGATAAGACGTGTGATGCCGATCAATGATTGAGAAGAATGGGTTTAAGGTCTTGTTCTAGGATGGGAAGATAAGACTCAGGCCCAGAGGCTCTAGCTACACATATATTGTGCTTGGAGTTAGAGAGAATGGTCTACACAGGATGATGGGAAAGCCTATAGATCATGGGAATAAGAAACAGGTGGACCAGGTACATGTTCCAGAGGATCAATTGTAGGTGCAGGCTTCAAAGGTACATGTATAGTTTCCAAAGAAGAAGGTCTAGATTCTAGAGACTCAAAGGGAGTCGAGTTCTAGTGGGAGTTTGCAGGTTCAGAGGGAGACTTTGCAGCCCAAGAAGAGCGCGTGGTTAGTGGGGATCAAGGGCGTTGCCACATATGACAAGAAGGAATCATTGAGGGATTGGAAATTGATAGAGGACAAGAAGAAGAAGTAGGATGCTTCGAGTGACAATGACACTGCCGAGATAGGCATAGTTCATACTACAGAGATTGCTAAAGTGGTGAGTTCCAACAATTGGGTGAGTGTTGTGAGTAGTGATGATGATGATGAGTTACTTCCTAGTCTCATAAGTACCTCCCTCACTAAGAGGGAGTGTTTATTTTTTAGTATCTTGGGAGGTACCCTAAGCCCTAGGGTTCAAGGTGTGGATGGTGGAGCACCACAAGAGTCACTTGTGGGCTTGGATCCCAAGGTCAGGGTTTTTTACTCAAAGGAGTTGGGACAAAACCATGAGGAATTTGAGCATGACAAAATTTGAGGTGATAGAGGACGGCGTGGAGAATCCAATGCCTTGAAAATAACTCAAAATTAAGCTCTAGTACTTGAGATATTAATTTTTGAATATCACTGTCATGGTTTGTTCAAGTCGGCTTGGCTTTAGAAAGACTTGTTAACATTTGGCATGAATTCGTTGGAGCCACATGTGAAAGGTATATATTAGGCACATGTGTGAGTTCATTTACTCATCCATATGTACATCTATCTCTTTATAAACACATATGAGGTAGTGAATTTTAGAGGAGAACAAGAAGTGGAGATTAAGGGTTGTTTTGGGCATGATTATCCTTCACCATAGGTATGAGTTTACCTTAGGATAGGGTGCATGCATAAGGTGTTTCTCGGATGCGTTTTGGTGTTATTCAAGTGTGTTCTTCCTCCATAAAGTAGGCTGAAATTCTTCCAAGTGTGGGACGGGTAGTTCATAGGGATATCTCCTTGGGAAGAGGCCATAAGGCTGGAAGAATATCTCAGATCAGCTGCAAACCTGATCTTCCTTGAAACAAGAAGCCATGAGAGCTTATTTGGGGCTAATAATTGCCCATAATTATAGAGAATTTTGGACAAAATTAGGTGAGGGAAAGATGCAAATATGAGAGAAGGTTTGAAGCACTGAAAGAGGGTTGTTGCAAACCGTCAAAAAGGCCTAACCAGTGGCACAAACCTACATTAGACTATAATAGCCTATGGAGGATAAAGGTATGTGTTTATAATATTTTATGTTGAGATAAATTGCTAGTTAGTTTGGACAATTTTTGCAGCCTGTGGGAGCCATGTGTTGAGGTTGACTTGGGTGGTTGGAAACCTCAACAAGGAGCATATTTCATAGTGACTAGATTGGGTGCCAGTGGAATGGTGGAGGGAAGCGTGTTGGCTATCCAAAGGATCCCTTGACAAGCAGTTATAACAAGAGTTTGACAACTGAAGGTTGGGTGAAGTTGTTGAGTCTATGTGTAGCTCTTTGATGGAAAAAAGAAGCTACTAGAAGGTAGATTGGATCTCAAGTATTGGCCAGCCTAGAAGAACATATTGGATCAGCCCGTGTTCATTTAAGCGGAAGCAACTTGCAGCAGTGATAAGTGGCAGCCCTCTTGGAGACTTTATTTGTTGTCCTTTGATGGACTAAAGGGTAGCTAGAGAGTAGAAGGGAAGCAAAGGACCGGTAGGACGAGATACAACATAGAGGCTGCAATGATATTGTCATTGTATCTTGTATCCCTTGTATGGGAGCCCTAGACTATTGTATTACTCGGTTGGTTTAATATAACAAAAATTGGGTTGTTGTACATATTTGTACAATATTTTTGTAAAAAGTTGTCTATAGTTGTGCATGTGTGATTTACTACTTTATATTGTTCCACTGTGCAAAGTATTTCTGTTGAGATTCTTTGTTTGGTAGCATCAGAGATCCTAATATTCTATCCTAGACCCAAGATCGTAGAAATTCAACACATAGTTATAACATTTTCCTTACAATTTGATTAGAAAATATATTGGTATTACACCATTACATGGTTAGAGTTTTTATCTCTCTATATATACACCACATTGAACCTTGCCTTTGCAATAGATTTGGTAACTTAACTATTTAATCTCTGAAGTCTCTAGACCTCGTAGATGTAATGCATTGTGGTTATTTCAATGTGGCATTAGACTGGAACTATTTTTATCGTATATTGTGACTGTGATGTGTCTAAATCTTGACGATGCATGGGGATAAATATTTGATTGACAACAATGGGTGTGTAGGGTTAGTTTTGGTGTACTTACCCTCAACCTCGTTGTCACACTAGTCTCATTTTCTCCCTTTCTTGATTGGTTACGAACTATACAACACCAGTGCCTTTAACACCTCCTTGAACTCGTTTTTCACCTACAAATATTTTCTCTTTGCTTTTCCTTGAGCTTACCAGGCTCCCCAGACTTTAGTTCGAAGTTGCGCAGGTGAAAACTCTCCAGGTAGGGTTTCCTCCCTTGACTCGGTTGTAATTTACATAAAGTCTTATTGATAGTAACTTTCAGTTTGAGAATGGTGTTTCTCCTTTCAAACGATTACTAGGCTTATGATTTTTGTTATCGTAATATTTTTCTCAGGTATTCTTCTCCTATTTGACTGCTCTGGTCAACAAATACTTTAGGGGTAGGTTCACTGGTTTCCAAGCGGTGCAAGTACCAATTTCCGCATATAAATACTGAGTTTAGACCTCCTCTGCTGACTCTTTTTTTTTCTTCTAACTTTCTAACATTTCTTATTAATTTTTCGGAACTTAATGTGGTCTCAGGAGCGCAAGAGAAAGTACTTTTACCCTCTTCAAGTAAGGTAAATTTTCTCTTCCTTTATATTTTAAAAATGATGTCAAGGTTTGAGTCATATTTATTTCACATTTATGCCAAGTTTCTAAGTGTTTTGACATTGTCTTGGCCATTGTAGGTTTTCCCCTTTCCCTTGGGATCCTGATGCACTTATTTTGATAATGGTTTCTCTCCTCGGGGCATGCTTCAACTTGTGAATACTCAAGTTATAATATGGGTTTTCCTTTTATTCTAGGGTTATTCGACCATGAGGCCAAGACCCTTTTTATATGAGACTGCATGACTTAGGATTTATGTTGACCTTAAAGAAAAGTTTTATTTATTTATTTATTTATTTCCTACGAGCTCTTCCTTCGACTGAACTCTTAAGAGAGTTTTAAAGAATTATGTATATATATTTAGTCTATATCTATTTGATGTTACGACCAACCGACTATGATGTCTTGTATTTTTAAAACACTCTGTAGTGAAATTTATGCTCAATTTATGCTTAATGTATTCTCTCTTCTGGCTAAGGTTACAAGACATACATACAATATTTTTAAAGTATGTTATTTGGCATTTCCTTGGTGAAGTCTTAGTTCCAATACCGATGCTCTTAGAATTATGTGCACATGGTTTTCATTTTAAGAATAATTGGTTATTCGGTTTAAAGATCTTATATTTATTGAAATACATTATTGTAATGGGTTTAGAGGAATACCCTCCTACATATATTCTCTGTATGCAACATGAAAACCAATTTTTTTATTTAGAAATAGATAAAGGAGGATAATTATAAACTTCTTGATATAACTCATTTTGATGTGTAATAGAATCTTTCTTTTCCTTTTTAAAATCACAGTTTTCCTCTACAATTTTCTTGCAAATAAAATTTATATAATTTGTACTATAGTTTCCAGTGATGAAAATGAATTGTTTCATTTAAAAATAACTTTTATTTTACCAATATTTCCCTATTAACTATCTATTTATCATACATCTTGATATGTTAATAATTATGCAACAACTTGTATATATATTTTTTCTACTCTATGTTATTGAAATTAGTCTAGAGAACTTAGTGGGACCTATTATGGGTTTTTCCATGTTCTTTCTGGGACCTATTTAATTAGTGTCCATGAGTTTTGTCGAACTAGGTAGGTGGACATTAAACATATCTACCAGTTCTTGAAGGTAATTAACATAGACTCACTATTTATTATATCTTACTATATACATGTATGTTTTCTTTTCTATAGTTTTTCCTTGACTGTACCATCCTCATTTCTTTTAATGTTGACCTAGAAGATGGACTTGTAGGGTTAATTAAAATTGTATCATATTTTTATTAATACTTACCTGCATCCACATATACCAAATTATCTAATACATACTTTTACCTTCAACTGTGGACAGTCTTCAGGCTTATAGTTACCTCTTGACCTATTGCATGTTAGAAAATATATAGTCTATATCCATTCATAATATGTTTATTTGACAATTCATGTTTTTGAGATCTCGGATCATCCATCGTATACATTTTTGAATTTCGACGTTTTAAGTCAATATCATGACTCATCATTTAGAAAAAAGTGCCGAAAAGAGAAGAGAACGGAGGAGGTAAATAAGGGAGAAGAAGAGAGAAAGGGCCGACCAGAAAATCTAAAAATGAAAAGCAAGAAATAAATAATTTATTATGGATTGAATTTTTATTTCTATATTCATTCATTACATTTGTAGAAATAATTAATAAAATTTTAAATACTTTTCAAATTTTTAGTTAATAGTTAAATTAATTTAAGTTAATTTATAGAATTTCCTAGCTATTAGAAAAACAGAAGTTAATATTACAAAGGGAAACTTTTATTAAGAATAGTTATTGATAACATAAGAATAATAATAATATTATATTATTAGTATTAATTAAAATGTTAATAGTAATAATAATTTTACTACTATTAATAAGATAATTGGAGCTACTAATAATAAAGTCATTATTATTAATTTATGGTATCATAATAATTATAATTAATAAAATGATAAGGGTAGAAATAATAAAGGGTGCCAAAGGAATAAAAAGAAGAAGAGAATCAAATGAAAGGCAGGGCAAGAAGGAGGGGGCTTCTAAATATGAATGTATTTAGGAAAGGTTAAAGGGACAATGCATAAGGAAAGGAGAGAGGGCAAGAGAGGGGCGAAAGGGAAGTTATTGGGGAGAGGGAGGTGTCGAAGTATGTTTCTGAGAGAGTAGGGGAATCTAGTTTCAACTAATTTCCAAACCCCTATCCCTATTGATATTGTGAGGATGTTTTATAATTTCTAGGGCTTCCCGCATTTTCTGCTTATACTTATGTTTTTCCTTGGCGATAACCTTAGTGTCTTCAAGACAGATATGGTGAAAAGTTTTTTCTGAATGCTCTGCCAGGGCTGAGGAACGAGCTCTGCCATTTTTTATGTTTACACCATGTTCGTTTAGTCTAATTTTGAATGACCTTCCAGTCTCACTGATATAACACTTTCCACATGAAGATGTGACCTTATAGACACATTTTTGTTGAAGGTGATCAGAGCTATCCTTGATTGACCTCTTCTTTGTCTAATGGTTGACATGGGTTTGAAAGAGGTTTCAATATCCTTCTTTTTGAGGACTCTAGCTAGCTTATCTATGACTCCTTGGATGTACAGAAGAGACACCCTCCTGCTAGCCACTTGGGTACTTGTTAAAGGTTGCTTGTCTTTATTTCTAGATTTGGATTTATTAATGGTCTTGATGATGTCCAAAGTTTTATATCTAATGTTTTTAAAGACTTTCTTTAAATATTTTATTTCTTCTTCCATGTGAGAGCTATCTGATATTCTGAAAACCTTTATCTAAAGAGTCCTGAGAACCCCTATCTTTTGAGCTGGGTGATGATGAGAGTCGGCATGCAGACAATTATCAGTGTGTGCTCTCTTTCCAAACTCCTTATGTCCCAATGATCCATCTTCATTTCTTATGAGGAGAATGTCAAGGAATGGTATCATGTTTGTTAAGTTTAGGTATGTTCTATGCTTAGAGAAATTTATTTAAATTTTCACAATTAGCTCAATATCTTTTCCAAATTAACAATGACATCAACATTAAAGTAAACTACAGATAGAACATAAACATAAATCACTGAAGACAAGCCAAGACAAGAGGACACAAGATGTGGCGCTAGCCAGGGACAAACCCCAATGTGGGGAAACCCTTGATTAATTATTATTATATGTTCTTCAATAATTCAACAGAGAGAGAGAGAGAGAGAGAGAGAGAGAGTACATATACATAAATCTAAGATTTTATGACAACAATAGTAAGTCCATCATTCTGTTAATGATGACTAATCTAAGATACAATCCTAAATTTCCATGACAGTACTCAATTAATGATAGAAATGAGCATGTCCCTTGATAGTGAAGAGTTGTTGATTTGATGAGGGCACCTGTGGTTGTATTAATCTTCCTTCATAATCTCTGACCAATAGAGAAACTCTAAGAGACCCATGCTATGATGTTATGGCCTATGGCCTAGCACATAGCAACACAGAAGTAACTGTCTTTATAATCATCAGTGCTTCAGAATGTTAGCATCCAATCATTTGAAGCCAACCCTACATGGTCTGAGATAAGTCTGAGTGCAGACTCCTTCACCACACAAGTTTACCTTATGACTGTGACTTCAACTTGCAAGTATTCCCATACCTAGAACATCATGTATCATAGTGCTAACATCTACAACAGTGAGTTGTCACCTACAACTATGCTGAAGCTTCCTTTGGCTGTGACTTAGCAACCCTTCTAGCTGTGGATGAGAGACAGTTCATGGGTCTTCCATAAGCCTGCGGCCAGACCTCCTCATTGCTGCTAAGGTTTCTCTTTTCTACGATGGTTTCACCTTGGCCAGCGTTAAGGGCACTTTCAGGACAATGGATAGGAGCCTCTTCTTAGGTCTCCTTGATAGTGGCTAGATGCTCCCTTTTACTGCAGATTAAGGCCTCCCCTTTATTGCATGTACGTGCCTCCTATTGTAGCATATATGATTACATCCTAGGGCACTATAGAGACCTCTTGAGACTATGGTTTAGAGCCTCATACATCAACAAATCTGTGCTCTCCATAAGTGCATATTAGATCATACATTGACTGTGTATAGGAGCCCTTTCTTGACAACTTTTAAGGCCTGTCTTCCATAGAGTTAGGTCTCCTCTATATAGTCATTCAATTGCGTTTAGTGGGCTGCATTAGTCCTCCTATTTTATGCAGCTAGGGCATAACAAAAACCCTCCTTTCTCTGCATCTAGATGAGTTCTCCTAGGATAGCATTTAGGGCATTTAAGGACAACATCTTAGGGTCTCTCATAGACCTGTGTTCAACCTGTTTTTAATGCATTTTCATGAATGCACTTGACCGTAAATTAGGGTAGCGTAGACACTCCTAGAAGACCCTTTCTCCTCCACGTCTAGGGCTTCTCCCTAACTATAATTAGGGCTCTCCATGGCAGCGTATAAGAATTTGTGTATAGGACTCCTCCATGACAATGTTAGGGTCTAAGGCATCTCTTCTAGGATAGCATATAGCCTTTACTTCCATGGCTATGATTTGATATTCATTAGGACATCATATTCAACTAGGGAACTCCCTCTAGATCTCTCTTTCATCAAAACCCAAAATAGAAGGAAGAGAAAGATCACACGAGTGTGAGAGTGAGTTCAAATGACTTGAGGACCTCTTCTATTTATACTAAAACTTTGAGCACATGAGGGGTTTATTTGGTTGCTGGCCGACCTTGACGAATTGTCCCATAACACAAATAAATTCATATATCCATGAATACTTATCAGAATCGGATGATCTTTAGATCAATCCTACACCTCTCAATGAGAGGGATCCATGAAAAATATCATCTATCATTAATAAGATGACCCACATGGAGTTTGGCCCTAGTTTCCAATTTCAACACTCCCTCTCAACTAGGGAGAACTCCATCCACTGATCCATATGTCTGACTGTACTATATCTGTCACGAGTGCCCTGCACTACTTTTCTCTACTCTGTTATGATTTTCTATGCTCTGCTGAGCTTTGCTCTGCTCTGTGATTCTTTGCTCTGTTCTGTTGAGATTTGCTCTACTATGCTCTGCTCTACTATTCTCTGTTGAGCTCTGCTAAGCTATGCTCTTTTGAGCTCTGCTATGCTCTGCTCTGCTGAGCTTTGCTATGCTCTCCTAAGCTCTGCTCTACTCTACTCTACTAAGCTCTGCTCTACTCTGCTGAACCATGAAGAAGAAGAATTGACTGAGAATGCCTCATACCATTCTCTATTGACCCGAAGCCAGTTCCATATGAAGAGAGTGTCTCAAACCACTCATACTGATACTAGATCAATGAAGAACAATGTAAACTTTGAAAAGGGAACTATAAATTGAAAACGAGAACTCTGCCCAAAAAACCCTGAAAAGCCATGAAAAAAAGTGTTAAAAATGAAAAGTATGTATACTAGAATGATGGTTTTTTTTTTAGGGTCAATTTTGAACATGTTTTAAAAATGGCAGTGAGAACGAATTTTTTGTGCAAAAATTGTGCAAAAAACACCTTCAAAACGAAAAGTGTTGATGCTCAAATAACACTTTTTTTGTGGGTAAATTTTCAACACTTTGAAATAATGGTGTAAAAGATTTTGTTATGATTCCGAAAAACATTAAAATTTCAAAAAAATAATGAAAACATAAAATAAAAAATAAAAACAATGAAAAAAACATAAAAAAATTACAAAAAAACATCAAAACGTAAATAAAAATATATATTAAAAACAAAACTTAAAATAAAAATAAAAAAATCAATCATAAAAATGTAAAAAAAACAAAAAAACAAAATTAACCTATAAAATATAAGAAATAAAAAATTAAAAAAATTTAAAAAATAAATAATAAGAAAAACATATTTTCAAAAAAAAAAACATTTTTTTTTTAATGTGGTAAACCATAAAAAAATTTGGATTAAAAAAAAAAAACTACAAAATTAAGTAAAAATAGGAAATTTTAAAAAGGCATTAAAAAAAAAATTAAAAACAAACTAGATTAAAAAAAAAGAAAGAAAGAAAAATAACAAAAGAAAACGAAAAAAATTAAAAATCTACAAAAATTAAGATTAAAAACATTTTCAAAAAACCCTAAAAAACAAAAATATGCTGAAATTAAAAATAAAATAAAAACCCAAAAAACAATTAAAATTAAAAAAAAAATACATATTTTCAAATTAAACATCATTTTCAAAAAAACATTAAATTTAAAAAAAGCTAAATATATTTTTTATATTTTTTAAAATAACATTTAAAATATTTAAAATATATAGATTTTACAAATATATATATATATATATATATAAAATAAAATAAAAAATTATATATATATATATATATATATATATATATATATATTTAACAAAATTTATTTTTTATTAAAAAAAAAAAACAATTTTATCGGCCACCGCCCTCATGGGTGGCTGGGCGGTGGCTATCGAACAACCACTTCCCAGCCACCCCCATGGGCGGTTGGGCGGTGGCTATCCGATTCTCAGAACCGAATAGCCACCACTCAACCGCCTATGGGGGTGGTCGGGTGGTAGTTATTTGATTCTTCGAATCGGATAGCCATCGCTCAGCCACCCGTGGGGGCGACCGAGTGGTGGCTATCCGATTCTGAGAATCGGATATCCACCTCAAGGGCAGTCAGGGGGTGGTTATCCGATTCTGAGAATCAGATAGCCACTGCCTGATCACCGGTGGGGGTGGTTATTTGATTCTCAGAATCGAATAGCCATCGCTCGACCGCTCGTGGGGGTGGATATCCGATTCTCGGAATCGAATAGCCATCGCCTGGATGCCCGTGGGAGCGGCTATCCAATTCTCAGAATCGAATAACCATTGCCCGGTTGCCCATGGGGGTGGCTATCTGATTCTCGAAATCGGATAGCCACCGCCCAGCCGCTCGTGGGGGTGGCTGGGTGGTGGCTATCTGATTCTCAAAATCTGATGGCCATTTCTTGGCCGCCCGTGGGGGTGGCAGGGCGGTGGCTATCCGATTCCGAGAATCAGATAACCACCCCCATGGGCAGTTGGGCGGTGGTTATTCAATTCTGATTACGGGAACTGATACTGTTATTCATTCAATATTTGTAATATGTGATTTTCACATTAATTTTTAAGTTAATCATTATTTTTTGAAAAAAAGTGATTATTATTATTTTTTTGACATGAAATTCATAAAAAAAACTATTATTTAACCATTTTTAGTTAAAATTTTCATATAAAAATTGTGATTTTGACATGTCAATTCTAGCAAAAAATTATCAAAACGTGTAGCTTTTTTGTTATATTTATGCTAAAAATGGTTATTTTTATGTCCATTGTTAAAAAATATTGTTTTTTAGAAACAATTATTTCATGTGGATTGAAAAGTTAATTAAGGATGTATAAATATGTAGAATATCGAAAATTCAAAATATCGACCTTCTAATTTAAAAATGCAAAACAATAAAAACCTCACTACAAAAAAATTAAAATTAAAATAAAAACAAGAAAATATGAAGAAAACGACCACTTCAAAAATTATTAAATCTACAAAATAGTTATTTACAGTTCATACATTAGAAAATTTAAAGTCAAAAAATAGGTCTTTTAGAAAAAGGGTCTAATGTAGAATTACCACTTTTTTAAATCAGCATGAAAATCACTACCATTCTAAAACACAACGTACATAAAAAAAATTAAAGTGCCAAAATCTATGCTCTAAAAAAACATGTGTGTTCTGCATCACCCCTTTTCAAAATCAGGTCACTTTTTTGCTATCTCTACGAAACGGGTAACAGTATCAGTTCCCATTTCAAAGTTTACATTGTTGAAGGTCATCCTAGCATAGGGAGTATGGTAGATACAACGATGCATCCATCAATAGTACTATTAATGGTTCCTAACCCCATTTCCCTACTCATTAATCAGATGAGAGGTACTTCCCATGAGTCCCAGACTACATGGGTAAGATGCCTCGACAGGAGAACTAATCATCCTATCCCAAAGTCACCACGGGGTATCACAAGGGAAGACTGAGCCATTCACCCTGTACACAGCACACCATTAGGGGAGGGTCAGTCGCCCTATGGTCGTGTGTTGCTCCAGTAAGTACCCTAAGTCCCCCAGAGCTCCTAGAGCTCAATGCATGCAACATGTAGGACCCTTATAAGAAGGTCTCTCAATGACTCCAAGTCATTCACGAAAGTCACAGATTTGACCTTTCCTTGGGGCTTTGACAAAATGCATGCGACCTGTACATCGGTCTCAATGCGATGGAACCTCCTTTCTCATCGACTTACCATTTCCTAGATAAGGTAGTATTTGATGTCTATCTACTGGAGCAATCATCAAATACGAGATTCCTCAACAATAGAATCCCCCTGGTTATCACAAAGAATCACAGTGGTATTCATCATGTGTACAAATAGTTCACTGAAGAGCTTCCACAACCAGGCAGCTTCATATGAGTTGATACCCGTAGCTATGTATTCGGTCTCGGCAGTGCTTATAGCAATTGACTTCTGCTTCTTTCTCATCCATGATATCAAAGAAGAACCCAAAGAGAACAAGCACTGAGAAGTGCTCTAGTGATCCTTCACACTGCCTGCCCAGTCAGCATTCGAATAATCATTCAGCTTCATATTTCCAGCAGTGTATTTCAATCCATGAGAGATTGTGCCCCAAAGATATCTTAGAAGATTCTTGGCACCAATCCAGTGAGGCTCAGTCAAATATGAGCTCACCATGCTAACTGCGAAACATATATTCGAACGGAAGTTCACCAAAAACATCAATGCAAATGAGTTTCTGAAACTTAGAGGCATTTCCCAAATCTAGTCCGGCGTCACCACCATATAACTTCTAAAAGTTAAGATCCTCGAGGTAGTCACGAGCTTGTATTTTACCATTCCACATCCGGAGTCCAACTTCCTTTTACTTATGCAAGTGAGAGGGTCTGCACCTGTCAGAAATAGGTCATTCTTAGAAGGTGTCAATATGAGAGGTTTATCATCCACAACCTTCAAACAATGGTTTAGATCGGCTCCACTCATAGTGAATCTTAGCTTTATCTAACAACTATCAATCCTCTCATATCAAACCCGGGGTGATTTGCTTTAAGCCATAGATGGCTTTCTTTCACCTGCAGACATGAGATTCCCAATCATGAATCTCAAACCTCCTCGGGTTGTTCCAAACCTGTGGACCTGCTACATGAGGGGAATGGTCCCCTTATAAGATTTTCCTTCGGTACATCTCAGACATGCACCTTCATGCTCCTTTTGAATTCAGGCATCCCTTGTTATTATCTAACTCATAGACCTCCGGTGCTATGTGTCAATTGACATGGTCCCCAATGGACTTTCTGCAATTTGATACAAATTGCCAACCCTGAACCCACGAGTAAAAGCATCTTTGAAAATTCCATTTTCAAACATGTACCTTTCCATTGATGAATTCCACCCTGCAACATTTGACTTCCATTGTCGAAATGGACACTAGGTGCTTCTTGCGATCAGGTACATAAAAGATATTTTGTAAATGAATCGAGTTACCCTCATTCAATTGAGGAGTAACACCCTTTCCAGGATTGGTGGCATCGGCTCCAAGTATAATCCCATAAATTTTTCCATCTCTACCAAATTAGAGAGACAACACCCTTCTATTTGATGGAGTGTCTTAAAGCACTACAATCAATAAGCTAGATTCCCAAAGAATCTGAAGGAGAGGGCCAATACAAGATAACACTTCTTTATCTTATTAGAAACAACATTTGATTCTTCATACCTGGGGTTCCTTTCTTTCTTTGAAGAGTCGGCCATTTCTTTGATGAAATGCATTACCTTTCATTCCTTTGATAATTGAAGATGTCCCTGGAATGATTGTTATCATCATCAAGTGATGTGTCCTTGCCATTCGAAAACTCATTCACATAATGGCCGAACAAGTCATCTGCCTTTCCTTCCACCCTTAGATTTGGACTTCCCAATAAAGTGATCTTTAGGTAGGCCATCATAAGCTTCTGCTGTGCCATTATGATAATGTTTTATACTTTGATTTCACCCTTGGTGAATTTGAAGAGGGATGAGGAATCCATTGATCCTTTTGTCCTTTCCCAACTGAATTTGATGACTGCTCTTTCACTCTTTCTTGGGTATTGTATTCACCTCAGCTCTGATACCATGTTAAGTTTAGGTATCTTCTATGCTTAGAGCAATTTATTTAAATTTTCACAGTTAGCTTAATATCTTTTCCAGATTAGCAATCACATCAGCATTAAAGTAAACTGCGGATAGAACATAAACATAAATCGTTGAAGACAAGCCAAGACAAGAGGACACAATATGTGGTGCTAGCCAAGGACAAACCCCAATGTGGGGAAACCCTTGATCAATTCTTCTTATATGTTCTTCAATAGTTCAACAGAGAGAGAGAGAGAGAGAGAGTACATATACATAAATATGAGATTTTATGACAACAATAGTAAATCCATCATTTTTTTAATGATGACTAATCTAAGATGCAATCCTGATTTGCCATGACAGTCTTCAATTAATGATAGAACCAATCATGTCCCTTGAAAGTGAAGAGTTGCTGATCTGATGAGGGCACCTATGGCTATATTAATCTTCCTTCATAATCTCTGACCAATAAAGCAGCTCTAAGAGACCCATGCTATGATGTTATGGCTTATGGCCCAGCACATAGCAACAAATAAGTAACTGTCTTTATAATCATTAATGCTTCAGAATGTTAGCATCCAATCATTTGAAGCCATCCCTACATGGTCTGAGATAAGTCTAAGTGCAGACTCCTTCACCACACAAGTTTACCTTATGACTGTGACTTCCACTTGCAAGTATTCCCATACCCGGAACAATCTATATCATAGTACTAACATCTACAGTAGTGGAGCTATGCTAAAGCTTCCTTTGGTTGTGACTTGGCAACCCTTCTAGCTATGGATGAGAGACAGTTCATGGGTCTTCCATAAGCCTGTGGCCAGACGTCCTCATTGCTGCTAAGGTTTCTCTTTTCTATGATGGTTTCACCTTGGCTTGCATTAAGGGCACTTTCAAGATAGGAGATAAGAGCCTCTTCTTAGGTCTCCTTGATAGTGGCTAGATGCTCCCTTTTACTACGGATTAAGGCCTCCCCTTTATTGCATATACATGCCTCCTGTTGCAGCATATATGACTGTGTCCTAGGGCACCATAGAGACCTCTTGAGACTGTGGTTTAGAGCCTCATACATCAGCGGATCTGTGCTCTCCATAAGTGCATATTAGATCATACATTGACTGTGTATAGGAGCCCTTTCTTGACAGCTTTTAAGGCTTGTCTTCCATAGAGTTAGGTCTCCTCTATACAGTCATTCAACTGCATTTAGTGGGCTGCATTAGTCCTCCTATTTTCTGCAGCTAGGGCATAACAAAACCCTCCTTCCTCTGCGTCTAGATGACTTCTCCTAGGACAATGTTTAGGGAATTTAAGGACAGTGTCTTAGGGTTTCTTATAGACCTGCGTTTTCGTGATTACATTTGACTGTAAATTAGGGCAGCGTAGACACTCCTAGAAGATCCTTTCTCCTTGACGTATATGGCTGCTCCCTGACTGTAAATAGGGCTCTCCATGGTAGTGTATAAGAATCTGTGTATAGGAATCCTCCATAACAATGTTAGGTTCTAGGGCATCTCTTCTAGGGTAGTGTATAGCCTTTACTTCCATGGCTGTGATTTGATCTTCATTAGGACAACGTATTAGACTAGGGAACTCCCTCTAGATCTCTCTTTCATCAAAACCCAAAACAAAATGAAGAGAGAGATCACAAGAGTGTGAGAGTGAGTTCAAATGACTTGAGGACCTCTTCTATTTATACTAAAACGTTGAGCACATGAGGGGTTTATTTTGTTGCTGGCCGACCTTAACGAAGTGTCCCATAACACAAATAAATTCATATCTCCATGAATACTTATCGGAATTGGATGATATTTAGATCAATCCTACACCTCTTGATAAGAGCGATCCAAGAAAAATATCACCTATCATTAATAAGATGACCCACATGGAGTTTGGCCCTAGCTGCCAATTTTAACAATGTTGTTTTCTTTAACCTCCATTGTGAATTTGATGTCATTAGTTATGCTGTTGAGGTGATCAAGAATGTTTTTTTACTCCTTTCCCCATGAGGCCAATTGACATTAGTGTCATAAATGAACCTAATCCAAAATTAGGTTTCAAGGGGAAATTGGCTCTTGACACTTTCCCCTTGAAACCTAAATTTTGGATTAGGTTCGTTGATGACACTAGCGTCAATTGGCCTCATGGGGACAAGGAGTTAACAAACTTTCTTGATCACCTCAACAACATATCTAATGACATCAAATTCACAATGGAGGTTGAAGAAAACAACATGATACCATTCCTTGACATTCTCCTCATAAGAAATGAATATGGATCACTGGGACATAAGGTGTTTAGAAAGAGAGCACACACTGATAACTATCTGCTTGTCGAATCTCATCATCACCTAGCTCAGAAGATAGGGGTTCTCAGGAATATTTTCAGAAGGGATTTCAGAATATTAGACACCTTTCACATGGAAGAAGAAATAAAATATTTAAATAAATTCTTTAAAAACATCGGATATAAAAATATGGACATCATCAAGACCATTAATAAAGCCAGATCTAGAAATAAAGACAAACAACCTTTAACAAGTACCCAAGTGGCTAGCAGGAGGGTGTATCTTTCGTACATCCAAGGAGTCACATACAAGTTGGCTAGGGTCCTCAAAAAGAAAGATATTGAAACCTATTTGAAACCCTTGTTAACCATTAGACAAAGAATGAGATCGGTCAAGGATAGCCCTGATCACCTTCAACAAAAAGGTGTCTATAAAGAAACATGTTCATGTGGAAAGAGTTATATCGGTGAGACTAGAAGGTCATTCAAAATTAGACTAAAAGAACATGATGCAAACATAAAAAATGGTAGAGCTCGTTCCTCAGCTCTGGTAGAGAATTCAGAAAAAACTTATCACCATATCTGTCTTGAAGACACTAAGGTTATCACCAAGGAAAAACATAAGTATAAACAGAAAATGCGGGAAGCCCTAAAAATTATAAAAAATTCTCACAATATCAATATGGATAAGGGTTTGGAAATAAGAAAAAACTAGATGCCCTTACTCTCTCAGAAACATAATCCGACATCTTCCTCTCCCCAATAATTTCCATTTCACCCCTCTCTTGCACTCTCTCCTTTCCTTATGCATTGTCCCTTTAACCTTTCCCAAATACATTCATATTTAGAAGCCCCCTCCTTCTTGGCCTGACTTTCATTTGATTCCCTTCTTATTTTTATTCTTTTGGCACCCTTTATTATTTCTACCTTTATCATTTTATTAATTATAATTATTATTATACCATAAATTAATAATAATGACTTTATTATTAGTAGCTCCAATTATCTTATTAGTAATTGTAAAATTATAATTACTATTAACATTTTAATTAATACTAATAATATAATATTATTATTATTCTTATGTTATCAATAATTATTCTTAATAAAAATTTCCCTTTGTAATATTAACTTCTCTTTTTCTAATAGCTAGGAAATTTTATAAATTAAATTAAATTAATTTAAATATTAACTAAAAATTTGAAAAGTATCTAAAAAATTATAATATTAATATTAATTATTTCTACAATTATAATGAATGAATATAGAAATAAAAAGTCAATCCATAAAAAATATTTATTTCTTGCTTTTTCATATTTAGATCTGTTGGTCGGCCTTTTCTCTCTTCTTCTCCACTATTTATCTCCTCCATTCTCTTCTCTTTTTTTTTTTCAGGTTTTTCCTGATGATGAGTTATGGTATTGACTCGAAACTTTGAAATTCAAAAATGTATACTGTGGATGATCCGAGATCTCAAAAACATCAAAATACTCACCACATAAATCTCCAAACTCTAAATATTTCACAATTACTTTACCAAAATAAATATATCGTTACAAATTAAATTATCTATCCTATTTCCTCATTCACTACCATTAAATAATAACTCAAACTAATATCTTCCTAAGAATTTATAAAGGGCTCTCATGGTCCTCCCAATCGTAAGGTAGCTTCCACAACTAGCTACCCTTGAGCTCTATGTAACCACCCCTCCCACCTTTACCCAATTTCACTGGCTTGATAGGGAAAACATGAGACAAAGAGCTACTATGACATGACCCAACCTCCTAGATCCAATTAAGGAACTGGGGACACGAATTGGAACTTACCAACCACAAACTAACATCCTACATGGCTTACATGACACCTAGGAGCTAAAAAACCGCTCAAAGTTCCCAAACCATGACATAGATTGTTGTTTTAGTGAATTGATCCCACAACTACATCTATGACAAGGCCTCCATGTGGTTATAGGCCTCCAAGCACATGCATAAGCCTGTAAGGGTGCGGTTATGGCCCAAAACTTCCAGTTTAGAGGGTGCAGTCCCAGATTCTAAGCCACCATTTCAAGCTAGCCTCTAGACCACTGCCCAAAACTCAATGAGTCTGTCCATAATGATAAATAAAATGAGCAAAAAGAAATTCATACAAAACTTGATCAAGGAATTGACCTAGCCAGGCCTAACCATGATAGTCATTTCGGCAAACAAATGGTTAACATGTAATCTACAGGTCATGAATGCATATCTAAACACAGGGGTTTAAAGAATATCTGGCAATCACCAAGAAGGTCTAATTCCCTCTCATAATAGTTGCAATAACATATGTTTTCTCATGCATTCATTATCCATTCATCAACTAGTCAAAAGATATCAATAGCGATAGTTAAAACATGTTATGGAACCATGATTATAACCATCATATAACCATAATATTAATCATGATAGAACAACCATCAAATCCACATAATAAAAAGGTACAAGTACTCATGAAATACTATTGTGAAGGTAAATCCCCTTTGCGGATAGAGGCAACCCCTATAGCCTAATGAGTGGATCTAGCAACAAACTAAACAAACTAAAATTCACTCTAGTTTATGTTTAACAAATGCAGAGAGAAGGAGAAACCTACCTCACTCTTATGCTAATAGCTCAATCCTTTGAAGATGAATTTTAATCCTTCACTTCCAGGCCTCACTTCTTACTTGTTCTTCATGTTCGAGTACCTGCAAGGAAGATCAAAGAGCTATGCAAGATAAAAGAACACATATGGCATACATCAAACATAAACTACTTAATAGATCAAGGAGTATTAAGCTAAAAGCATAAGCATTTACACAATTATGGAAAGTGAACATCAGATGTATATATTAATAAGCTAAAAAGGGAAGCATACAACCTATGCCTTGATGTTGGAGAGCTACTTTTGGTGGATTTCCAAGTTCAAGAAAAGACTCTTCAAGAACTCCTCCAAGTTAGAATGGGTAGCATGTAAGCATAATCTCAGCATAGGAATGCAGAAATCAATGAGCAATCATTTGGGGATCGAAGGGAGTTGATTTATAGGAGGGGAGAGGGATTTAAGGATCCACAAAAGAGGGAGTAATGTAAACATATCAAGGGGAAAGCCCATAATGATAAGATCAAGAGGTCCAAATGGGAGAGCTCGACCATATCAACAACAACCTATATCCAACTTATTGTTCTCGAAATTTATAGTGCACAAAGCTTCTCCTCTAGTTTGGGAAAACCTGCCAGAAGAGGTTCACCGCGGGTTTTCATATTAAAACCCACGCTTGAAGCACTAGGGTAAAGTAGAGAAAATTTCCATCAGCACGAGTAGGCAGTGGAGAAAAATGCACTGGGCCTAAAAATTAGGGTTTTAGCTAACCTTCTTTAGAATTGACTCAAGGCAGTTTTCCTTTGGTTCTTCAGGGAGGTTTTGGTCTATATATCATGATGGATATGCGATATAGTTGTCAATGTTTTGGCACTTCAAGATACGGAACAAGAAGTGAACAAAAAGTGTGACAAAATAATGTGAAATAGATTCCCCCTAAAGCATGAGGGCAGAATAGGGAGTGATGACTGAGATTCTTTACAAGTCAAGGCAAGGACTAGAACAACAATGCTAGGAGACCTAGAAATCAAGCATATACATATACATATCTGACATCGCTGATAAACATGCTAAGTGATACATGAATACACATCTAATGATATATGAATCCATGGTATGGACGTAACCATACAAATAGAAGGGATCATGTGTATGGATCCACAGTATGATCATAGTATGGATGGTATGGTCGCAACCATTTGTACAAAGGACAACATGTGTACAACCATGAATAACTCATAACTCCATGCAACCTACATTTTATTAGACAGAAGCCAAGGTCTTGCGCTCCGTCTCAACCCAATCAATGTATGAATTTTGACATGTGAATAGATGTGTTGAAGTCAAACATGATAGAAAACCACCTGATTACCGATTAATGATGTAAATGTTAACATTCATGAGAGAAACCATCAATAATAACAATGGCTCTCAAGGTAAAATTAGCACAATCCATGAATGTGAATAATGAAGTTGAAGTCGAACACCCATGGAATCATTTGATCGAAAGGTCAACGATGTAAACTTGTCGTCGAATGTGAAGAACTTGCCATTGAGGTATGCAAGCTTTAAGGTACTGGAAGGGAGTTTCTAGATCATCTTCCCAGATAATAAGCTGAAGTCGACAATAAGTGATCTGTTGAAGGAGGGCCATAATGAATCCCACATCATCAACATGAAACAAAAGGATGTGGTAGAGTAGATAAGTGTGATCTGGGACTGTGGCAAAAAGTTAGACAATGTATAAGTGGTAAAGAACTACAAATAGGACATATCTTGAACATATCAGTGACATGACTATGGATTTTGGAAACATTTGAATCAACACGAGATCATGGGTCATGATGACAAAATTGTATAGTCAGATGAGAGGCAAAATGGATTTTCCAAACACAGGAAGGCAAGTGACTAAGTGAGGATGTACTAAACCCGACTCGAGAAACATATGAGTGTCATGTTCAAGAGCGACATGCTGCCTTTACAGACTACAAGAGATTATTGCTTTCACTTTTCCCCCACTATTTCTAGTGACTACCCCATTATTTTTATTGCAAGATTGAAGGGGATAACATATGATTGCCATATAAGTTCATCCTTCATATGAATCCATCCTAGTAATTTTTACGAGCCCTAAGAAGGAGAAAATCAGTCTCTTCATGGTGATAAGTCCTGTGTCATTTAAGTTTTACGAGTCTGTCGGAGGTGAAACTCGACATATTTTTCATGTTTAGAGAGTTTGAAAAAGAAGCAAAGAAAACTCCAAAGGTCCCTTTTCGTAAATTGTCTCTTGAACCCAAAAAGGTAGAAAACAATATCCAAGAGAACCTCTTAGCCATGTTTGACTAAGGTATTCATTTTTCATACAATATTCTATCTCAGTTTGGAAAAGGGTTAAACTTATACAGAGAAGACGTCTTTTCATTTACTTTTACGAATTCAAAAAACAAGTGCTCGACAATATTTTCATATTTTTGGAGTTTGAAAAGAGATGAAAGAGGACTCTTCCTGGAGAAATGAGTTTTATAAAAGGATAGCAACTGGTTCTAGTCATGATGGAACTGTTCAAAACATGTAAAGGTCAAGAGGCTAGCTAATAAAACCACTCATCATAGATTTTCCTCAGGCAAAGGTAAAACAACCAAGTGAAAGCATATGATCGACCAAAGAGATAGTGACGATGGAATGAAAAAACTAAGGCTCATCTCGAAAAAATCGGTTGATAAAAATGACAATCACAAGATGTAAAGTGGGAATAGTTTCTTTTTTAACAGAAGCTTGAAACATGGGAAACTTTGCTTGAGTATACTTGAATATGGTTTCATTTTTTCACAAGCTTGAAATGGAAATAAACTATCCTTGGGTTTGGTTTTATTTTTACACAAGATTTAAAAAAAGATAAACTATGCTTGAGATAAGTTTGAATGCCCCCATCATAAAGACTCAGTTTGAGGTACATGCCCCCCATGCTTCATTTCATTCACCTGAGTAGACTACTCGTTACTAACACGTCGATGGAATGAATGTTTACTGACAAGATCAAGTGAAAGACTCGACTGGGATTTTACAAGATCTAATCAAAGACTCGAATTGGAATGGTATTTGTTTCATCTTTCAATGAGATTGACAGAGGAAAAGAACCATGCTCATGACACCTTGTTTCATTTTTTAATGACATTGACATAGTAAAAGAAATATCCTCATGGAGGCCTAATTCATTTTGAACGAAGTTGACATAGTAAAAGAACTATCCTCATGGGAACCTATTTCATTTTTTAATGAGGTTGACATAGTAAAATAACTATCCTCATGGGAACCTAATTCATTTTTTAGCGAGGTTGACATAAGACAAGGAACTCTGATTGAAAGACCTGATCAAAAACCAAAAGAGGAAATGGTTTCTAAGAGATTCTCATCAGATGGGAGAAAAACACTCTGAAAGGGATACATGTCCAAGGATCCAATGGAAAAATCGAGCTCTGATGCCCCCAATACATGGCGTACTACATCACCTACTAGATCATCAATAGATGTGGGAATGGAACGGGTAGCCACCTAATTAATCTATGGCGTGGGTGATACTGCTTGCACATAAGAACCATTTAGGGATGATGGTTGATTGGGATTTGATTTAGGATCATTGAATGTAAGTTGATCAATGATCACAATGCTTCCTTCATGCGGGAAACACATCTCTCGAAAGAGAGAAGAGACAAGAGTTCCCATGACATAAACATAGTCATGACCAAGGAGTAGATTAAAATCTAAATGGCCATGGAAAGCCATCGCGTCTATATAGATAGTCTTTCCTCCCAAAGTAATAGGTAACTTAGGAAGGATCCCTAATAGTGGACTGGTTCCTTTGTTAAAAGCTAACATATTATGGGTGATGGGGACAATATGAGGAGAACCTAAATATTTCCAAGTAGTTGAGGACATAATTCTAACAAATGTGCCCTCATCTATGACTTTGCTCGGTATGACCATATTATAAGCATGTATTATAATTTGAAATGGCATATAAGACGAAAGGTGATATCCTGCCAATTGACTCCAATCAAAAGAAGTGACTAGACTACTCGGAGGAGGTGTCGTAGGAACGTGAGAGTTTCCCTCTTGCACTATGGAAACAAGAGAACTTATCTAATGCACCCCGGGAATGGGATGATTTCCCTCTAGTTCATTTGAAACTAAAGAAACCAGAAGAACCTAAGGAGTATGAGGTTCACTCTCCACCGGAAAGGTACGATTAACTGAAGGTGGAGTCAAGTCTACCATTTTCTAAACCATTGGGTGGTCGAGAATAGACTCGCGAGACTCACTTTCAGAGAGAATGGGGTTGAAGATAACTTTTGATCAATCACTTGATCAACTAGTGAAGGATCAGGGGAAAGCTTCCGATAACCAACCAGAAGATGAGGTTGGGAAGCTATAAGGTTTTAAAACTCTTTGGAAGCCTCATCTAGAAGAGGAAAAGGGTGAATGGGATGATTACCTTCACACAAATCACAAGGAAATTTGACTTTTCCCTTTTTCCCATGGACCTTATTATTACTAGTTAAAGGTTTATCACCAGAATCATATCTAGAGGTTGATGAGAAAGGTTGATGTGAACCTATGGACCACACTTCTAAGACCTTGGGAATACTAGGACACTTTCGAAGAAGGTGGTCACCCTTACATAGCATGCAAGGGAATTTTACTTTTCGGGGCTGATTGGAAGATTTTTCTTCATTAGTTGCATCGATAACAATTGTTGTTTGGTTTCCCCCTTACTTATTTTGCTTCTTCCTCTTTGTCCTCTTATTCTTCTTCTTCTTAGCTTCCTGGCTACTAGAATCCAAACTTTCATCAGGTGAAGAGGAAGAACGGGGTGAAGAAACAGGCGAAGAAGGAAAGGGGTCAACTTTAGGATCAACATGAGGTTGATGTTATTCAAGTGGAAGAGAACTCGATTGAAAATTAGTGTGGATACTTGGAATCACTGAGGCCGAAAATAACCAAATTGGAAGACCAGTGGTCAATCAAGGAAGGGGCAATGCTGCCATATAGGAAGCACCATTATTTTGAAAAGAAGGAAAAGGACTAGGATTCTCATAAGATGGGTTTCCTTAACTAGTAAACTCAGGAAATGTTGTCATCAGTATCAACCTAAGATCTACTAAGGAGTATTTCCACAGGAAGGATGTTTTTTCGCGATAAATTAATTGATTTTAGAAAGTAACAAAATAAAATAAAAGATGGGGTAAGCTAGGCAAGAGGGTTTACCAAGTATCTATGAACCACTATATACACCTTATATGAAACCAAGGACTTAACGTATGACGATTGATCTCCCCGACTTCTATGTTCGGTGTATCACGTTTACAAGGCGGCTGACTCAGTTACCTATGGCTAAAGGATAGCAACCTAGTGGAGTCTCCCAATTTATACAAAACGGTATGGGGAGCACAAGTATGTGTTAGCGTTGTCTAATGCATAACCATTCAATGAGAGAGTTCCCATATACTTTCCATACGTGGAGCGCCTCTGATATACCCGTGACTACTCGAGAATGATCCTAGATACTTTCGTACATGGAATGACATTTCATCCCTAGGATATAATGCAGGTAGTTAACGATAGTTGCTAGGTTTATAGACATTATAACACGTCTCTAGCCTAGACCTCTAAATGTTTGCATTAAGTTCCAAATGCTCCTTAGGCTAATTGAGTAAATTTTAATGTTTTTCTTGAATTATGTTTCAATTTGGCTCAAATTGAGGTCACCTGAATCCCTAAGATGCAACTATATGAGAAAAGGAAAACTTTTGTTTTCAATGAAAGCTAGACTAATCAAGTGAAGAAATTTCAATCCAATAATGCATAAAACAAAATGCGTCAAACAATATGCCTTCCACTAGCTTTCATTTTTGCTTCCCAAATGCAATGATCAAAAGCAATACAATCTTCACTTTTTCACAATCCTAACTACAACTTTTCAAAGAAAAATGATCTTTACTTTCACTAAGATGCACCCATATAAATGATGTTTTCCTTTGATTTATTTTAATGCTCTAATGAAACTAAAGCATCAAACTAAAGAAAAATAAAAATTTGATTCAAATGCCTCTAATGCAACTAATGCATCAACCAAGAAACACCAATTCGAATTAAAAAACGCTCAAATCAAAATAACTTTCACTTTTTCTCTTTTGAACAAATAAACAATGCACTCTTTTCAGCTTGTAAATCAAACAATGTAATCTATGCTTGACAAACAAAAAATATGGTTTCCAAATGCAAGATGACCTAATGCAATCGAAAAGAAACTTTGGAAAAGATAAGCTAAAACCAATGCAAATCAATGTTTTGAATGACTTCCTTAGAAAACAAGATCTAATCAACCAGCAAATCAAGCTCTTAGTAACAGTCACAAGTAGGAAGTGACAATCAAATGAACTAAAACCCTAGAATCAATCCAATTTCACTCCAAGCGCTTGAAAATCCAAAGAGGCAAAAAGTTGCTAATTAATGAAGATGACCAGACAAAATACTAATGAATCCAATCATAAAAGACAGGAAAAGACCTCAGAGGCTACGAAACACTGGACTCTATGATAGAAACCCTAAAAATTCTCACATTCAAGGACCAACGCTACTTTGTATAACAAAACCCGTGCTAACAGGGTCATCAGCGCTACTTTTTATAGCAAAAGCCGTGCTGGTAGCACTAATTTCATAGCAAAACTTGTGTTAGTCTTCAGCGTGGGTAAAGAGTGAAATATAGGGTTTTGAGTACGAATGTATAGGGAAAACAAGCATCGTCGGAGCGACTGTCAATGATAAAAATTGTGTTGGGCAAGAAATATGGGAAAAAAATAAAAAGATTTTCAACAAACAGAATAGACCTAACACTTTAAAGCATTGATCATTCAAGGTGTAGACCTATATAGGCTCAAACTAATTGAGAACTCAATGGTCAGTCAAACTAATCGGAAGATCAGATCGAAAAAGAGAATGAAGAGGCTATAGCTTCCCTAGTGGAGTTTCCATTTTGTTGTCAAGGTAAATCCCCTCTGTGGACAAAGTTTATCCTTCTAGCCCAATGAGTGGGTCTAGCAACAAACTAAACAAACAAACATTCACTTTCCTAGTTTATGCTTAACAAATGCAGAGAGAAGGAGAAACCTACCTCGCTCTGATGCTAATCGCTTGATCCTTTCAAGATGACTTTGAATCCTTCACTTCTAGGCCTCACTTCTTACTTGTTCTTCACGTCTAAGTACCTACAAAGAAGATCAAAGAGCTATGCAAGATACAAGAGCATATATGGCATACATCAAACATAAACTACTTAATAGATCAAGGAGTATTAATATAAAAGCATAAACATTTACACAATTATGGAAAGTGAACATTAGAAGTATATATTAATAAGCTAAAAATGGAAGCATACAACCTATGCCTTTATGTTGGAGACCTCATTTTGGTGGATTTCCAAGTCCAAGAAAAGATTCTTCAAGCACTCCTTCTCCAAGTTAGAATGGGTAGCATGTAAGCATAATCTCAGCATAGGAATGTAGCAATCAATGACCAACCATTTGGGGATGGAAGGGAGTTTATTTATATGAAGGGACAGGGAGTTAGGGATCCACAAAGAGGGAGGAAGGTCCACATCTCAAGGGGAAATCCCATAATGATAAGATCAAAAGGTCCAAATGGGAGAGCTCAACCATATCAACAACAACCAATATCTAGCTTGATGTTCTTGAAGTTTCTAGTGCACGAAGCTTCTCCTCTAGTTTGGGAAAACTTGCTAGAAGATGTTCAATGCGGGTTTTCATATCAAAACCTGCGCTGGCAACGCTAGGGTAAAGAAGAGAAACCTACCATAAGCACGGGCAGGAAGTGGAGCAAAACACATTGGCCTTAAAAATTAGGGTTTTAGCTAACCTTCTTCAGAATTGACTCAGGGCAGTTTTCCTTTAGTTCTTTAGGGAGGTTTTGGTCTATATATCATGATGGATATGCTGCATAGTTGTCAATGTTTTGGCACTTTAGGATATGGAACAGGAAGTGAACAGGAGGTGTGACAAAATATTGTGTAACAAATACCATAAGAGAATAACTCTTATTAATTCATGCAAAAGCCAACCAAGTCAGGGACTTCCATGTACCAACCAACCATAGATTAGGATGATCCAAATCTATCTTTCAGCCAATCACCCCCACACCATATTCCAAGAATGAATGTGGGATATCATGGAATAAACCAAACTAACGTTTCCAAAGGTGAAACCACCTCAACCCTCAACTCGTGATTCCATCTCACGATCGGACATCACTAACACCAACCAGATCAGTCTCTATTCAAGCTCTCTAGGGCTTGACAAACTAGTAACTAAACCCACAACTTTCTAGGGCTCCAGAGTGTTTGTCCATCCTAGCTCCAGGATTAGTAACTCAAACCACCAAGGGATTTAAAGTGTTTGTCCAACCTAGGCTCCAGGACTAGTAACTCAACCCAAGTTGTTCCAGGGCTTCCAGAGTGCTCGTTCCAACCCACAACCATAAGGATTATGAGAACAAATAAAAAAATAATCAAGTGGAAAAACCCACAACACCATGGCTATCTAGGAAATGGAAAGGCAAGGCTAAAACCATTTTCAATCTAGGAAATCCTCCATGCCAATGACAAAACATAACCAACTAATCTCATGTTTATACCATGCATCCATAAATCAACAAGGAAATCACACATGAAACCTGTTACCTACAAAGCAATGCAGTTGTAGTTGATTATCCACATGTTCCCTTTCCATTTCTTACTTTCCTTTTCGTTCTTTCTCTAAATCCAAAGTATGCCCAAGTGCTCCAAGAATGATCCAAGAAAGCTCTAAGTGTGCAGGAGTATGAGAGAATGAGAGAATGAATGACAGAGCTAAAGACTGAATTGAAAACAACTTAACTGAAAAAAGATATGAACTAATCCACATAAGCCTTTTTGTCATTGAGGCCTCTATTTTCTTCATTTTCCTTCATTTTTCCTTCAATTTCACTCATGAAAATCTATGAATTTTCATCTTCCTCTTCTCCTATTTTCCTTTATTTTCATAAATAAATGCCAATTAATGCCTATTTTCCTTTTCCAATTCCTTTTTCAATTTCCTTAGCGATAATAAATTGAAAGTAACACCCACTCAGATATTTTTCCCAACATTCAACTTGGAATACATGTCCCATGACCTTGGTCTTATTTTTCATTTATTAACTTTATTATATGAACTTTTAGCCAGGGGATGTTACAAACCCTTTACCCTTGGACGAACACCATCCTCAATGTTCTATGACACCTATAACCAAAAAAAGTGCTAAAAACAAGACATAATGCCTATGGAGATTTATAACTTAGCTCGATGTAGTACTTACAATGACCACTGTTGAAAACATGACAATCATACCACTTAATAGAGATTTATAACACAATTCGTTATGATATTTACAATAACAACCACATATACAATAATGCACATTTTCTTCAACCAACAAATAATCATACTATCTATGGAGTTTTATAAATCTATCTCGATACATTACTCACAATAATATACGCATACATACATATGTACATTTGCTTAACCAACAAATAAATGGATACGGTGCGTACATACTCAACAAGAGAATCCAGAGGCTCACATCTCCACCCTCAAAGTAATTCCAAGATTCACCTCCTTCCAAGGAAGTCCAAAATCCATTGCCAAATTCCAACTTACATCCAATTTCTAGCTCTACAATCCTTGCGCTATTTATTCCATCAGTGAACAATTACTGACTCATTTTTCAAGGTACACTCCCGATGTGTTTCTGATACCATTTGAAAATGTTAATTACCAACACAATTTCATTCCCCAACCTTCCCTTCCTTGCTACGTAGTCCCTCGAGAAATACGATCACCCCCTTCTATGTAGTCACACTTCTTCCAAGTTCCTTTGGCATCCCCTTCTTTGCTACAGAGTACCTTGGGAAATCCATCCCTTGGTAAGGTTTCCTCACATCGAAAGGTATCAAAAATCCAAGCATATCCCTACCTCAAAAATATCATGCCAATCATAGCATGCTCATGGAAATCAATGGAAACTATTGGGTACCAATGTCCCATAATGGGCCTGCTCCTGAAGTGCTTTACCATCATACTATTGCATGTCCCAATTCCTTTCGTTATTTTTGCTAACATTATTGTAGCCAATTCCAACCACATAAATTGGGCATTTTCCATGCTTTCCTGTACCAAGAACATAATTTCCATTAGATTCAAAATAGATTGAAACAAATTCTAATCATACCTAATTGGTATCTCGTCAATAAGGTACACTTGAAATTTTGTTTACTTCCTGTCACAACAAGTCAAACTAGCTCTTCGATCAAATCATCATGTACAAACAAATCACATTTAGTTAGCTAAAAAAACCATCATAAATAAAAATAATAGATCACATGCATAATAAAAACTAAAATAAGATAATGATACTTATCCTTTAATCGATACTTTGCTTCTACCTTTGTTTTTTATCCTTTCCTTACACACACTGAATTGTTTACCGCACCCGACAAGCACCCAATGTGTTTTCTTCTCTTAAATCACTTATAGATACATATAGTGTACATTACACACATACACCCACACACAATGTACAACAAAATACATACACCTACACCCGGTGTACAACATAATACATATACATACACAGGGTACAACACAACGAATACACATGTCACGATACAATGGTTGCACAACACATACCATAGTACCACATATACAAACCACACCATGTATGACATATAAAAAAAACCACATTTACAACACGTACCCAAAACCACATGTACACAACACCACACATAAAACATCTAGACAACACCACATGTACACATCGCCACTTGCATAACCTGTACACAACACCACCTGCACAATGTGTACACAACACCACATGCACACAACACCACATGTGCAACATGTACACAACACCACACGTACAACATGTACACAACACTGCATGTACACAACACAACATATATGACATGAAAAACATATATACAACAATAGTACTACACATCGAGAGACCACATTGACTCTACCAAGAAACCTTTCCTATAGTGTCTTTCTACTATCCACGCTTTTCCCAACATGTTGCAAATCACACTGCTTTCATTTGATTGATGTATCCCTCAATATTACCTGTCATAGCATAACATAAGCATATTATAAACACATAATATCAACTCATATCCACATGATACTAACCCCATAGATCTATTAGGGCTACTCTTCCCACTTGATTCCTCATAAACCAAGAACTTCTTCATGCCATTCACCTGCATAAATAATCATTCCTCCACAAGAATGATCCCTAATGATCCTGTCAAAAAACAACACACACACACACACACACACATATAGAATATCATAAAACAATCATGATCCCTGATGACCTTGTCAGACAATAACACACGTGCGCACGCACACACACACACACACACACACACACATATATATATTCATGATCACAACATAATTACCAGATATCATAAGGTCAAGGTTAAGAGAACTTCCTTTATCCATGCACAACATGCACAACATTGAGAACAATAATTCTTAACATAGCCAAGGAATTTTATGCCTCAAATCCATTCACTTTTCCTTTTCTGTTACCTTTCTCATCACTATCCTACCACCATCCATTTATCCCAATGGACTCAACTAATCCAACTAGCTATCATATTCTTGCCTTCAACTGCCCTTATATATGCACCAAATTTCATCTAAGTCTTACATTACCTGTTGGGTTTCATTTAGCTCTTCCTAAGCTCCATTAAATTTCCTCCTTCCCCAACCAATTCGCAAGAACCTCAAAACATAAAAAGAAAGAACAAGAAAAAAACAAGAATAAAACCGTGGAAGACCAATAGTAATACGACACCACAAACAAAGTGGCATGACCATGCACCAAACATAAACAAATTTGCAAATCAAATGCAAACAAATCACAAAGTACTGAAAGCACAAAACTTTCAACATACACCATGACTCAATCCCTATGATTCCCAAAGCTTTGAAGGGATAGCTTAACCCAAGCCTTCTTCAAGATTTAATGGCAGTCTCTTTATCCATGCAATCCCCTGCATCATACTGCCATAAACACACAAATTTCACTGCGTAAATAAATATAATAATATATCGGTTACCTTACCTTGTTGTTTCAAGCACGCTATTTGTAACTAAACTTGTACATATGTCACCTCTCAAGAGATTATAATTCCTTGATGAATCTAGCCACAACTAAAAACCAACTGTTATACCTGTCAAATACATGTTCAAGAATATAGCACATATCCACATAATGTTGGACAAAATCAAGGTTAAGAAGACTTCCTGTATTCATGCAAAGCACTCATCCCTTTCGAATTGTGGTTCACAAACATAGCCAAAGGATTTCTCACCCAATTCCTTTCTTTTACGTTTTCCCTTGCTGTAATTGAGTCTTACTAGGTGCTATAACATCACCTAGTTATTAGTTGTATAACCAAATTATTTGTTACCTTGTAACGCTAATACTAAACATGTTTCCATGTAACATTTCCCACATGTCAGTCACATGTTCCAAAATTCAAGACATCATGCCTATTAATTTGAAATCAACCTTTACCAAGACTAATAACTATGTCATAATATGCAATAAACTCACAATCATTAATAATGATACTACAACTAGCACCCACTTGCACTCAAGTACATATCAACTGTCTCAACACATATTTTATTAGTGCAATCATCTTAAAACACGAACATTCCTTCATGCGATCTAATAGACACATACTCATATCATGCAATTAATTAACATTCAAACAACCTGTAAACATACTATGTTAGATAAACCAAATAGATGACATAATCAAACTCATACCTCCATGTATCTCAGGGGAGGCCATCACATCTGCACAAGTCAATCTAGATTAGTATGACACAATATCACAAGTATATCGAATCATACCTGAATATCATTACCATAACCATTCTCACAAGACAATCCAGATCAACACGATACATATAATATAGATATCTTAAATGCAATGACCATAATCATCATGTGTATGACCACAATGCATATAACAAGAAGTTAACTACCATGCATGACTAACCAATGCATGTGCATATGACCACACTAATTAACTCACATGTATCATGCATGTAACCACAACAAGAATAGAATGGCATGCATGTACATAACCATAATGCTTATAACAACCATTAACCAACATACCCGCATGCCCAACATACAAACCTGTGTGACAATCTTATATTACCCCGACGTCTAGTCTTGCAACCTCACTCTAATAACATGCATCTCCTGCTACTTCTCAACCAAAACATCAACATCATAACACACCAACAACATCATGATGACACAAAATTCATAACGACCACCACAATGCATGCATAACCATATACATTTATCTCACCACCCTGATACAACCCTGTGGTATTAGATATCACCCAAAGAGAATGGAACCCACTTTGATACCAATATGTAACCACCCCTCTTACCTTTACCCAATTTCACCAACCTTTCACGGTAAATGTGAGACAGAGAGATACTATGACTTGACTTGACCTCCTAGTTCTAATTAAGGAAGTGGGGCCGACAACTGGAATGTACGAACCACAAACTGATGTAGAAATTCCCACTGTAGATCAACAGATTATGCAATATACTAAAGCAAAATACAAGATCTACTTCTACAACAAACTTTGTGGAAGCTTAATCGAATATGAGTAAGATCAATAGAACACATATAACTAAGAAAGAGAAAGCAATCACACATGAACGCAAAAGAATAATCATGGGGAAAGCCTCAGCCTAAAACCCCGATCTTTGTAATATCATACAAGTGGAAATATGTCCGGATTACACAAAGCATTAGCTCACAAGCTATCTTGTTCTCAGTACAATCCCTCTGCTGCTCATGGACACTCAAAGGCTTCTCACAAGCCTTCTCCTCTGTCCTCCAAGCCTCCTATTTCCTTACGCAGTTTTTCCTGGGGTCCAGTGCTTCCACTTGTGTGAATTCCCACCTCACACTGCTCACTTGGCTCAGTAATAACTGCACAATCCTGAAGGAGATAATTCCTTCTACAAGGATGAGTTTCCTTTATAGGAAAATTCCTCCAACTGATAGTATATTGTCCCTTCCTCTGATCTCAACTGGGTCTCTGACTGAACTGACATGCATGAGTTATTTATGAGAGAATATTCAGTTATTTGGAGAGCAGCAATTACATGCATGCAAGCATTAACTAACTGAACTCACAATTAATTCTACAAACTGTTAGAACTAATATAACTAGACTTAACTCAGATAACTAAGCTAACTAATTACAACTCAAAGTACAACTCATCCTGATCTCCTTTAATCAAGGGATAACTTCCTCAATCAATGGAGAAACTATTGCATGTCTTCACATAGACTTCATGTTTGATTTTATACAACTACTTAACTCAAGATGAATTAATTAATTATTTACAAATAACTACTAAGATCAAATTCAAATTTTACTTCTCTATTTTAGTTTAGGGACTAACTAAAATTGGAATCCAGCCCGAAATTCTATTTATAGCAATGTGATTTTTAGCACTTCTATTTTTCATTCCTTGTTGCTATGTTCAACACTGGTACCCGAACTACTATTTATAGTAGTGCCATTTTTTAGCACTTCACTTTTTAGCATTTCTTGTTGCTATTTTCAACAATTGACATCCTACAAGGCTTACAAGACACCTAGGAGCTAAACAACCACTCCAAGTGCCCAAACCCTAAGCTAGATTACTGTTTTAGTGACCTGGACCTACAAACACATGCATGAAAAGGCCTCCAACCATATGCATAAGCTTGTAAAGGTGCATTTATGGCTTAAAAATTCAAGTTCAGAGGGTGCAGTCCTAGATTATGAGCTACCATTTCAGGCTAGCCTCTAGAACACTAGCCATAACTCAATGAGACTTTCCAGAATGATAAATAACATCAGGAAAAATCCATTCATACAAAACTTGATCAAGGACTTGACCTAACCAGGCCTAACCATGACAATCATTTTGTCAAACATATGGTGAACATGTAATCTACAGGTCATGAATGCATATTTGAACATAAGAGTCTGAAACTTATCTGAGAATCACCAAGAAGGTCTAATGCCCTCTCATAATAGCTACAATAACATTTTTTAGCTCATGCATTCATTAACCATTCATCAACTAATCAAAACATATCAAGAGTTATAGCTAGAACCTGTAATGGAACCATGTTTATAACCAACATATAACCAGAATATTAACCATGATAGAAAAACCATCAAAGCCACATAATAACAAGTACAAGTACTCATGAAATACCATAGGAAAATATATCTTATTAATTGATTTAAAATCTGACCAAGTCGGGGACTTCCACATGCCACTCGACCATAGATTGGGCTGAACCAAATCTCTATTTCAGCCAATCACCCCTGCGCCATATTCCAAACATGAATGTGGTATCTCATGGAATAAACCAAAAAAACCAAACCAGGGCTTCCAAAGGAAAAACCACCTCAACCCTCAACTAGTGGTTCCACCTCATGATCGTACATCACTAACACCAACCATACCAGTCTCTACCCAAGTTATCTAGGGCTTTAGGAACTAGTAACTAAACCCATAGCCTTCCAGGGATCCAGATTGTTTGTCCAACCTGACTCCAGGACTAGTAGCTCAACCCACCAAAGGCTATAGAACATTTTTCCAACCTAGGCTCTAGGACTAATAACTCAACCCAAGATGTTATAGGGCTTCTAGAGTGTTTTCTCCAACCCACAACCATAAGGAATTATGAGCACCAATCAAAAAACAATCAAGTGGAAAAAACCACAACACTATTGATATTTAGAAAATGACAAGGCAAGGATTAAACCACTGGCAATCCAGAAAATCCTCCATGCTAATGACATAAAATAACTAGATAATCACATGCATATACCATGAATCGATAAACCAACAAGGAAATCACACATGCAATTTGTTACTTGCAGATAAATCTAGTTGTAGTTGATGATCCACATGTTCCCTTGTGCCTTTCTAGTTTCCTTTGCCTTCTTTCTCCAAATCCAAAGTATGCCTAGGTGCTCCAAGAATGCTCCAAGAAAAATCTAGGTGTGCAAGAGTATGAGAGAATGAATGAGAGAGCCAAAGACCGAACTGACAAAAACTTAACTGAAGAAAGCTATGAACTGATCCTCATAAGCCTTTTTATCATTGAGGCCTCTATTTATTCATGTTCCTTCATTTTTCCTTCAATTTCACTCTCATGCAAATATGTGACTCTTCATCTTCCTTTTCTCATATTTTCTTTTATTTTCATAAATAAATCCCAATTAATGCATCTTTTCCTTTCCCAATGCCTTTGCCAATTTCCTTAGCCATAATAAACCGAAAGTAACACCCACTAGGATGTTTTTTCCAACATTCAACTTGGAATACATGTCCCATGATCTTGGTCTTATTTTTCTTTTATTAACTTTACTAAATGAATTTTTAACTTGGGGTTGTGACACTCAACACCTTCATGTCAGGGAAACAACTCTAGGAATCGTTATAAGGTATTTCCTCACGAACCCTTAAATCTATGTCCTACTTTATTTTTCTTGGGTTCAAATCAATATTTCTCTCCCACGTGTTATATTTATGAATCACTATCTTTCTTTCCCACAATAGAACCAATTTCATGGAATTTATCTCCAGCCATCTCTTTTTCTTTTTCAATTGAATAATCATTACCAAAGAAGAATTTTTCCTTCTTTTTTTTTATGTCCCTTTGGGGCATAACTAATTCCAATAGTTTCCCTGACAATTAAGAGCTAAGTTCCACCTCACATCCCTTAACACATTCTCAAGAGCGTTAAAACAAATAAAAATTATATTTTTCATTTATCAAAAAAATATAAATATTTACATAAACTTTTCAGTCACAGTTAAATAATAAAAGTCACGAGTGATTATCCAGAGGCAATATAGGGGCAATACAACTATAATAAGTAGTTAACTAAAGGAAATAAGTAGTTAATTAGAGGATTCAACACAATTTAAAATATCAGACATTTATTCATATTATTGTGTCAAGAAGCACTCTACAACCCATTATGAAGGAGATATTATAGATATTATCCCATAACGTTACATTAAAAATAACAAAATAATACTAACCTTATTTTTTTTTTTTGAAATAATACTAACAATCAAAATCAATGTATACCATAACTAAAATCTCCAATTTCTATCTTAATTTTATACCAACTTTATAGAGAGAGATAAAGTAATTGAAGGTTTAAAAAGAAATAATTTACTTTTTGGTGAGAGGGAGTATGTAATTCCTTCACTACTTAATACTCAATATGACATGCAATAAAAATAATATTATTGATATTACATAATGTGTAATTCATTCTATATTCAATTGACATGTAATATTTAAAGAAAAAAAGATTAGTAAAAAAATAAAATTTTAGTACCAATCATTCATATATATATATATATATATATATATATATATATCCATTACACCATATAAATCTATTTCATCACCTTAGATGGATCTAAGTTGGTTTAATTTTCCATTTTAAATAGGCTATATGCCACATGACTACCATGAGTCAATACAATGGGTTCTCATAAATCTGGAGCTCAAAAACATGCCATATCTTAATATTGTCAAGTTTACCTTAACTACCCAAAATAAATAATAATAATAATAAAGAAGTAGATTTTTATTATTATTATTTTAGTTTGAAGTTATTTTTATTTTAATGTAAGGTGTTTTTTTTAATACATAATATGATATGACATCATAGGACTAGACATTATAGTCTCTCTTCTTTACTGGGCTCGAGAGCATGTGCAATAAATGTGACAAATGAGCCAATTACGACATATCCCCTAAGACTCACTAAATGTTGCCAAATAAAATTATGTTAAAAATAATAAAAGAATATTAATATTAATCCTCAATTTCTACTTTAATTTTTTAAATAGTAACAAAATAATATTGGTTCTAACTATTATAATAATAATAATAATAATATTTATGTATTATATTATTAATAATAATATTAAATTATTATTATTATTAACATTGATATCATAAATGTTATTAATAATATTTAAATCATAAATATTAATTTGTTGATTTATTTTTTTTATTTATATTTTTATATCATTAACACTTTTATCATTTTAGGTTTTATAATTTTTTATTACATTATCATTTCTTTTACTTTCTCTTTCTTTATACATTCTCTTTACCTCTTCTTTTTTTTGGACCATTGTCTTGAAAATGTATCTTTTTAAATTCAAAACGCTAACAACTTTCACATATGGAAAATTGAAATTCTTTATATGCAAAACAAATCACAAAATCATAAAATTTACCAATAAAAAGTCTTCAATTTAAAAATAATAAAATCTTATATATATATTCCATTAAAATTAATTAAATAATAAAACAACAAAAATCAATTACCACCATAAATAAAATCTTCAATTTCTACTTTAATTTTATAACATTTAAAACAAAATTATATTAATAACAAAATAATATTTTAGTATTAATCATTAATGTATTTAATGTATTTTCTACAACTATTTCATAAAAGGCACAAATGGACTAGTTACAACATGTCTCCTCAGATTTTAAGGCACTAAACTGGAGAAATGATTATTTACCAAACCACCTGATCTAAGAACCTTTGACTATATTTAAAATATTTCAATATCCATGTTAAATAACATAATTTGATATCAACTTTATCTAAAGCAAAATAAAGTAGTTTAAATTATATATATATATATATATATATATATATATATATTCACTATGGAGATGTGTAATTTATTCCATTTTGAATACGGAGTTGATAAAAATATTTTAAAAACATTAAAAAGTTTAACACTAAGTTTGTCAATAACAAAAAGAATAAACATGAGGTTGATATGTAATATTTAAAAAATAATAATAACATATATATACTTCCAAATATGAGGAGGCATTTATCAACATTTTAATGTGGAGAATTTGAATGATAAATAAAATATTTCAATATCAACTATTTATATATAATATAAAGAAAGTGATATTAAAAATTTATTCATACCCACAGAGGTGCATTGTACAACCCAATATGAAGGAGATGTGTGAGTTTTTCCATGCTCAACATGGAGTTGACAAATGTTTATTTGAAAATAAGAATTACATAAACTGTAAAAATAAATAAATTGACAACTATTTAATGAATATACATATTTAGTTAGTTTTAATTAAAAATATTATAAAACATCAATAATCTTATTTTCACTATACTCCCTAGATTCGTTGTCAATATAACAACCCAAAATGAAAGAGATGTGGTAATTAATATTACAACCTTGTATCAAGGAGACATGGTAAAAATATTTCACTTTCACTATAGAAGCAACACAAAAAATATTTCTATGTTAAATCTTTAGAGAGATAAAGTGCATATATATATATATATATATATATATATATATATATAATTTTCCTTCTAAATATTTCAATATAAAAGTTAATTGAGTTGTTTAAATATCCATGTTATGCAAGCAATATGTGTGTGTGGGGGATAGGGGAGGCACTGGGACCATAGGAAAAGGGAGAGGGGGAGGCTCTAGGACCATAGGAAAATATTCAATTCCCAGAAGGAAGAAGTAATAAAAAGGAAAATAAATGATTATTACTCAATAAAATGAAGATGTGGGTAAATTGATATGGGACATTTAAAAAATATTATTAATAATAAAAATATTTAATGTGGGTAATAAGCAAAATATTTTACTATGTAAGGTTAAGTAATATTGGCATCTATTTAAAATTAAATTAATAATAGAAAAATATTTTAAAATGGACAATGCATTCCATAAAGAAAATATTTTAATATCTATATTATATAAAATATTTCGATTTTTTTTATGCATATATGATGATGATGATGATTAATGTCAACTTAGACCAATGTGGCCTATTGGACCTCAAGAAAAGAGAAAGAAACTAAGTGTGATTCTTCAAAATATTGTTTCTATGATCAAAGAGAAGGGAAATAAACACTCCAAGATCGCTATAGTTGGGTTGGGTTAATAAGTCGAGAAGAATGAAAGTGTGGCATATATTAGGGAATTGAGAACAAGAAACTAAGTTTGATTCTTCAAAATCTTGTTTCTATGATCAAAGAGAAGAGAAATAAGTACTCCAAGGTTGCCCTAGTTGGGCTGGCTTAATAAGTCAAGAAGATTGGAAATATAGTAGATGTCAGGAAATTGAGAGTGAATGTGAGTAACAGTCTAAAATACTTTTTATCTTCCACTTTATGAATAAATAAATTAAATATTTATAATTAAAACATTATAAAACATTTCGAATAATCTTACTATTTTACCATTTTACCTTATCTCAGTTTTCAAATATATTTAAATATTAAAAAGATCATTTTAATATGTAAATCTAAAAAATATTTATTAAAATTGCCAATCTAAATTAATCATTACTTTGTGGCTTAGATCATCATCTCTGTGACTCCATGACTAAGTATACTCTGCAGCTCAGTTATTCAATAGATACTTTGCAGCTCATTTATTCAATATTAAAACACAATACTCTGTGGCTCGGTTATTCAATATTTAAGTTAATCTTTATTCCATGGCTAGATTATTCAATACGGGTCAACATTTATGCGGATCTGCGGCTAAGTATACTCTAAGTTTACTTTGCATCTTGGGTCAACATATCTACGACTAAAAATACTCTACAACTCTATATCAGTAGGAATTAAATGGTGTGTGACATATGAACTTTATTTGCTCTATCATATGAACCCTATGGTCTTAGTACATTATCAATGACATTGTCATTCGAATTATGTGGTCCAGTGTATATTGAATCAATGAATGTTTCAATAGCTTTGTGACTTCTTTATATCTATGTGACATAGGTGAATTTGATATCTTTGTGGATTCTTGGGGAATTTAATATAGGGCTATTTTATCTGGGGTGAATTATATATAATGTTTATGAAATATAAGTTAGAAATATCTATAAGGTTTTTTAATAATTATAAATCATTAGAAAATATAAAGAATGAAAGATAAGGGGCATGAAATAGAAAACACAAAAATTAATGGTTGAAGAAAATTATGATTGAAGAGTTAAAAGAAATATTGAATAATAATTTGGCCCTAAGTAGCACATAAAATAAATTAGATATCAAACCCATCAAAGAATAAATGAACAAACTAATTGAACTAGATCATGAGCGCCAAAACCTTGAACCTTATAGTTGCTAGTTTAAAAAAGCAGAAAGATGAAGACGTGTTAGAACTAATTAAAGCACAACTAAAAAATAAGTCACAAACTTAAACAACTTATCTTACGAAAGCAAAAAGGGTGGCAAAGATACTCGAGCATAAACATGGACTAATCTGTACTAAGGTAAGCTCTAATGACCATAAATTAGATATATTATTATATCTTCAAGCCTAAAAGGGTTAGGAATCTTTATAAATGAGGGTCTTATTCACGAACACCATGCTAAACTAAGAAAAGAGGTTCAGAAGGTAAAAGAGGCAAGAAATGAAAGAAAATGGTAAATAATTAGAAATAGGAAAGTTATTATTAGATATAGAGACCAAAATAAGAGTGATAAATAGGAATTGGGAACACTTCAATCTTCTTCTAGAACTGTCATGGTTTTCCATGGAATAAAAGTCTTATGTTAAGTTGGATCCCAATTGATATTGATCTTATTTTCATAGTGGAAACTTGGGAGCATGATGAACCTAAAGTTCCCCACATATATGGATTCATTCTCCAGTCGACATGGAAAAATAAATCCTCTTGTAGATGTTTTGGTGAAATAACTTAATATATAAAAAATAATATTTCTCCTCACATTTGGCTTCATAAGATCGACCCTCTCAATTGATACATTTGGGTCAAAATTTATGACTAATGCCAATAAGATTTATCTCGCAATTTGTTATTTTTCTCCTATCAACTCAACCTCCTATAAGAAAAATAACCTGGATAAGAACTGCCCCTTCAATACCTTAGAACAAAATATTCATAGTCTAAGGAATGAAGGTAATATCCTCTTGTTAGGGGACTTCAATGCTAGAACTGCTACTAACCAAGCTATTCTCCTAAGTAATAACTCTCACCTTAATCCCCTTTGTCTAGATGAGGACTTTGACTTAGCTAGTAGATTCAAAAGAAATTCTGAAGACATAACCGAGAACTTATTTGGCATCGAGTTAGTCAAGTTATGTAGCTCCTAAGAACTGATAATTTGTAATGGAATTAGTAAGTGGAAAACCTTCGGCCAAATGACTTGTATTCATGGGCTTGGAAGTAGTGTTGTGGATTATGCGATATCTGATATCCATGTTCTCATTTGTATTGTAAATTTTGACCTCCTTAACGACCATGAGCTTGATTATGACCATAGATTTCTAATATTAACTCTAAACCTTGACAATGCACACCAGTCACATGCAAGAGAATTGTGAGAGTCAAAGGAACATTCATTTTGAAAAAAGTAAAATTGATCTCTTCTCTAAATATTTAAATACGGATTTGGATTTCTTAGTGTATAATTATAACATTGATCTCATCTACCATAGTTTTACTATGACCCTTTCCACTATCGTTAACAATGTCTCCAGCAAGGTTTCTTATAAAAAGAATAATAGAATTTCCAACCCCTTGTATGATAATGGTTGTGAATTTGGTAGGAAAGTGATCAGAGATGCTCCTAGAAAACTGTAAAGATTGAAAAATAAATATCTACAAAGGTCTTATCAAATGGAAGAAAAATCGTATATAAATATAAGGCAAGAACATCTTCTTCACCTTTCTAAAGTTGAGCCAAAAACGTTTTGGAGAAACATTCTTGTTTGTAAAATGAAAGAAAATAATTCGACCCCCTTAAATAAATGGGATATCTATTTTAAGATTTTTTATGATTCCCCTGATGCAATGGGAGCCATCTTAAAGACTCCTATAGAGGAGGATACATATTTTTTGGAACACGTTGAGTTCGAGATTAAGCAACTCGCTAATGGGAAAGCTAGGGATGTTGAAGGCTACCAAGCTAAACTTTTCAAAATGGGAAAGTTTGTATTCATCCCTCCTATACTCAAACTCCTCAACTTGGCTATGAAACAAGGCTTCCCTAAGTCTTTGATGCAAAGCGTTATAGTCCATATCTTTAAAGGTGGGGATAAAAACATTCCTTCTAACTACAAGACCATTATGATTAGCCATATTTTAGGCAATCTGTATGGACTCGTTTCGGAAAATAAGATCATCTTGTGGCCTCAAAGCCATGGTAAAAGAGATAAAGGATAAACTGGGTTTAGGAGACATCACTCAACTTTAGACCATGTTGTTATTGTTAGGATCATCAGTGATGAAAGTCACAATAATCAAACAAATCTATTTTGTTGTTTTGCAGACTTTAGAAAATCTTTCAACACCATAATCAAATGGGATTTTCAAGGTATAATATCATTTATGCATTCAAAAATGTAATTTTAACAATTAAAATTTACACATCGTGTGTGTGTCTTAACCATAAGAGGGATTGAATCTCTTGAGGTGCAACTTTTTTTTCAAGTTTTGCACACTAAAATAGGTTTGCATATCAAGTGATTGATCTCCATAGGACCATAGTTGATTTGTGGTTAAGATGGATCTATATTGGTAGTAAAAAATTTTATTAGTTAATTAATCAAAAGTTGCATAGATCCATCTTAAGTCCAGATTTATCAAGAGCCAAGAAGAATGAGGAATCAAATATATCTAAGCGCAAACCATTCCTAGAATTTTGCATTAAAAAATAAGTTTGCATGATGAGAGATTTGATCAGGCTAGAATTAAAATTAATCTATACTGTTAATATAATTATATTTGTTCCCCAGATGCGGGTGATGGCACGTCATACAGGGACGAGCCACATGCCCAGCATGTGCCGCCCCGTGCTAACGATGCATAGTAATGGTTCACTGCCGCCGAGGTTTAATGTTCAGCCGCCCGAGCTCTTGGCATTCAATGCTACGCAGGGTGAAGCGATGTGGATGCAGGAAGCAGTTATGGAGGGCTCTTATCGAGGGAATGTTGCGAGATTTCACAGGGAAGGCGGATCACTGCAGGCTCATTTGCATGGTAAGGCCTGGGTGGTGCAGGCTCGGAAGGATTCTGGACGGGTGGGCGCTCTCCTCCCTCAAAACGCAGCCACTGCAATCCGTCATTGCGACTCTGGTGAATGCCTCAGGTGGGAACAGAGCTCCAAGAGCAATTGGAGTGAATTTGAGGCGAAAAGTGAAGACACTCACTCGGGCAAAGTCCGCTCCGTGTTTGTTATTCCTGTGCGTGGTCTTTGGGCAGTTGAGTTCTGCCCTGCATCAATCCGGGTACTGCAATCCTTTGGCAGTCACAGCGGGGACTTCAAGCCCACGAGCTCGGTCCTGGAACAAGTTGAAGGAGACGTGGAGTCTATGGCACGATTGCGGGAAAGACAACCGAGCAGAAGGGGACCGGGGCGAGGTGCATCTTCACGCCCCCCTGCAGCAGATGTGCACCATCACTGCTGCTGCTGCTACTGCCACAGGAGGGCGAGAGCCACCCCAATTCAGGCCAGTCAGTTCATGGAGGTCGGCAGCTCCAGTGGAGGAGAGCCCGTGCTTCCAGCATTCGGCTCAGTCGTTTTCACCTTGGGCAGCTCGAAGGATAATGCAGGCATCAGTGCACATATCTCAATTCTCTTTACTAAGGTTCCTGAGGAGAATGAAGATGGAAAGCTACCAGTTTCGGCTGAGCTACTTCTAGAAGGAAATCGTGAGGAAAGTCCAGTGCTGCAGCCACCAATTGAAGAAGGAACTTCTGGGAAAGAGCCCAAGCAAGCCCCTCCCCAACCTCCAGAGCAGGAACCTCTGGCCACTGCAAAGGATCCTATGGCAATGTGGGCAGGCATCCCTGAAGGCCAAGGCTGGAGCTACATCATTGAGAAAGAGCCTGAAGATTGATCCCCAGAGGCACTCTCCGGCTTTCTCTTCTCTCTCTCGGCTATGGTCTAAGTCAAAGGTCTCGGCGGGTATTTGGATTATGCTACGTTACTGTGTATGTATATTTTCAGTTCTTAATCATGTCATGTGTATGGCGGTCATGCGTCTGGGCAAGGTTTACCATGAGTTTTTTGTTGGAAGCCCCTGCGTGGGCCGTATCGCTACTGTCTGAGCTCAATACTGTTTTATGTTCTGGTATAGCCGTGTCATTACTGTCTTATGTTTTGGTATGCTCTGAAAGTGTTTTGGTATGTTCTGGAGGTGCTGCCCCTGCGAGGGAGCATTTTGTGTCAAGCTAAGCTATCCAAGGTGCCACAGTTGGCCCTGGACGGCCTGTCTCTCTGCATGTAAAGTTTACTTGTAAATATAATATAATAGATTAGCTAGTTTTACCGAGAAAAAAAAAATATAATTATATTTGTTTCAATAAACCATATAAAATATTGGTCTAAATCATTATAATATAATAAATTTATTAATTTTTAATATAATCTTTAATATTTTAATTTTTATTAAATTTTAATATAATTTTAAAATTAAAAAAAATAATAATATAGTGAATCCTTAGTATTTCAATTTGCAGCATACTCTACTACTTAGTTAAAAAAAGATAGCATAATCCTTATCAGACAACAAAAAAATAATGTAATCCTTAGTCTTTCAATTTGTAAAGTACTCTACTCCATCATACAGCAAAAATGATATAAAAAACCTAAAATACTGTTTTATGAATCTCATATTTTCATTATTGAGGATCATAAATGTTTAACGTACCCATCCTAAAGGGCCAGATGCCTCATTACTAACATTTAACATGAAATATTAAAGTGTGCAGAATTTAGATTTTGTTGCCAAGGTATTGTGAAAGTGGAAATTTTGATTTTTTTATTATGTACAGTGAAAGTGAAATTCCAGGTTTATTTTTTAGTAATTATGAAACGAAGAATTGAAAAATCTAAAATATTCCAGAAATTTTATGCGTTCATATTCATGGAAAATTGTAGAATCATGCAAAGCCCAGGTGAGGACAGGCTTCCAGATCTGCTTGTCCATAAATGCGTGCTGTTTTTCGTCTGAAGGCCAAGGGGGGAAATGGATTCAGAAGAGACGTTGCCTATGAGTTTTGCTGCACAGTAGGACTGACAATAATAGTTTTGGGGATAGAAATACAAATATGGATGTGAGAGGTCAGAACTTCGAACTTATACAGATATTTATATTAATATTATATTTATTAATGTTAATAATAACAATAATGTTGTTATTATAGTTATTGTAATATTATTAATATTAATGTTATTACATAACAAAATTATATTATGTCGATGTTATAGAGCAATGGATCCCAAATTACACTATGCAGATGTTAAAAGAAAAATCAAACTATAAATATTAGGTCTAAGTGTAATAAAGAACACTTAGGGTACCTTTATCTACTTTTCTTCTTTTTAATTTTTCACTAGACACTTTGTGAGGGAGCTGCAGTTACAATTGCTAAATTATTTTCATTCCTCTTCAAAGATGTTTCTTTTTCTGAATCCGAACTCTCACAAACATGTGATTGTTTCAGGCAGCCCGCTTCTAATTGAGGGGGTGCTTCCACCAAATATCTACTTTTTTCAAAATGCTTTGGCTTTGGACCATTGTTCTGCCCTGGTCTTCCCCTCTATTTTTTGGTTTGCCTTGTTGTTCCTAAACCTCCACATTCATTTGATTTTCCACAATTTCCTCTTCTTGCTCTTCTGAAGAGGTGCAGATCTAGTACTTCCTTTTCCTATATGCAGCTTTCTTTTCCTACATACAAGTGTTTTGTAAATGTCTAGTTTGAAAGCAAATGTGGCACCTGAATACCGTGTTCTCAAAATCTGGTGGATGGGTCCAATGAAAGCTATTATGAATCAAGTGGATATGATCAAGTAAGCTAGTGCTAAGGTCTACCTCTACGTGACCTCTACACATATTTTAGCAAAGGTAAAAAACCACCAACAAGTTGGCATTGAAACTTGGAAACCATGGAGTTATAAAAAGACCAGCTCTTCCCCAAAACCATGGCCCCTCACTTAGAGCATAATCCAAGTCCTTCTATGTGCCAAATTGTGCAATAAAAAATCTCTTTGAACACTCATGGATGTCGCAGTTGGGAGTCCAATTAGTGAAAACCCACTGATGTAAAACCACCAAGTAGTTGGCATTGAAACCTGGAAACCATGGAGTTATAAAAATACCAACTCTTCCCCAAAACCATGGTCCCTCATTTACAGCATAATCCAAGTCCTTCTATGTGCCAGATTGTGCAATAAAAAATCCCTTTGAACACTCATGAATGTCACAGTTTGGAGTCCAATTAGTGAAAACCCACTGATGTAAAACCACCAACTAGTTGGCATTGAAACCTGGAAACCATGGAGTTATAAAAAGATCAACTCTTCCCCAAAACCATGGCCCCTCGTTTAGAGCATAATCCAAGTCCTTTGTGTGCCAAATTGTACACTAAAAATTTCCTTTGAACATAGATGAATGTTGCAGTTGAGAGTCCAATTAGAGAAATTCCATTGATGTAGATCCTCCAATTTGGGCCAAAATCTGTTGAACCTGCAAAAATAGCTCGAGATTGGAGTATATCAACATATCCTTTACCTTTGGTAGATTGAATTCCATAGTTGGAGCATATCCATTTGATCAACAATATAAGGACTCGAAAGATTCTGGCTTTGCACAACTGTACTATGATTCTTCCCTGCATCCTGAGATGAACTAGATTTTTTTGCCTGATCAACCTGTGCTAAGAGATCTCCCTTGCTTTTCACTACATCCCAATACGAAACAAAAACCTTGGGAATGTTGGTTCCTGAAGAAACCCCCACAACCTCAAGTTTATGATAATGGAGGAGTTATGATTGATGGAATAATATTTCAGCCACGTATCATATTGCAACAATTTACCCTCACAAATCAATTTTTGTAGAATCATTGGAATGCCCAAAATATTATGAATTTTCTGCTTCAAATATTTTACAAGATCCAAGGCCTAAACCCTAAAAAGGGAAAATTTCCCACTTGGGGTTTTCACAAAGATTTGGAAATACTTCTTTGCATCCATATTTGTTTTCGAGAATTATAGATTTGGATTAAAAAGGCCTAGAGAAGACGAGACCCAAATGGGACTCAGATCAGCTGAGTATTCCTCTCACAAAACAAAGAAACAACAACTTAGAATTCTAACATAGGAGAAATGGCAAATCTACTTCATAAGTGTATTTTTCTGGTGTATATGAAACCGATTAAGCATATCTCTACCTGCATAGAGAAGCAAGGCCATATTACCTCATGATTCTAATCATCTATGGCATTCCACCTATGTACCATATGATCCTCATGACAAAATTTTCATCCGTGACTGAAAACCGCCTTTTTTTAGCTCCTTAACCCCAAACATAGCTATCCATGAACAAATTTGGCAAGGAGGGATCGATCTCCCACATCTTTAAAAAACAAAAGAGCTTCATTTCCCTTTCTAATCTGTAAACTGTCATCAATATTCCACTAGATAGTTCATCACAACAGACCTGATAATATTATATTTAAAATATGAGATTCTACACTATTACAATTTTATTAAATTTAATATTTGTAGATTTAACTATAATTAGTGCATTCGCGCGAATGGAAAATATGCGGAAAAATAAAGAATGAAAAAATAAGCTACACACACACACACACATAAGACACAAAATATGCTATGGGAAACCCTTTCGGGAGAAAACCCAGCTGGAAGGTGAGGTCACTTCGCTCTCTTTCTCTGTTTGGAAATATGGCTGCAGGTACAAGGAAGTAAGAACTGTGGTCCATGGGCTGCTACAATGCACAAATACTCCTTGTGTGCTCTATCTCATATCCATCTTGGTTATCTTTTCTCAACCATGGAACAAAATTCTCTCGAAAGAATGGAATGCCTCTTCCTCCTAGTGGCTCGGTTATATCACAACCCGATAGCCTAATATTGGTTAAGTTTGACTACATCAACTCTTAACTAAAGTTATAATATAGACTCTTATAGATTATTTTACATCACAAACATGTGACTAGCCCATTTTCCATGAATAATGGGAGCTGACACAACATCATCTGGAACTATAGGTGTGAAAACATGAATGTCAACTTCTAAGTGGCATAACTTTTGCATACAAACTCTAATTGATGCACTTCTTACGCTGTTGGAAAGACCTTTGCGTGTAGAATATAATGAAAAGGTGCTATACTAAAGTGTTAAATCTTTACCCCCAAAAATTTCATTTTATGACTCAAAACACTCCCGGATTATTGTAGACTTTGTTTTGCCAAACTAGGTCTCGCCAGTGAAAACGGTCCCGTGAGTTGATTCCTCCACTTTTTCCACTCTAAATGCATCGAGATGGATGAAAAAAAATATAATGATCCAATCCATATCATTTTCCACGTTATATATGAATGTGTAGACTATTGTACAATATGGATGCGACCATACCCGCTGCAAAATCACTCCAGAGCATCCTCAACCATGGTTATACTCACAACTCGACATTGGATTGCTAGGGATATGAACATCGTTTGCTTCATAGACAAGTTGAAGCTCGAAAACGATATAGAATGAAACCCTAGCATCCATTGTTGCAGTCCTTCCGATCCAATCCAATATTCATTATCACATAAATGTTATTAATATTATATTTATTCATATTTGCTTAATATTATTATTAATGTGATTATTTAAATGTTATTAATAACAATAATATTCATAATAATATTAATAATTTTAGAAGAATATTATAACATTGTTTATTGATAAATGAGGATCCACAAATGTGAGATTTATTGTCCACGTTTCAGAGCTATCAGCTAGGTCCATTGTCAAGACCTCATTTGTGGCTCTAAAATGTCAACAATAAATCTCACATGTATGGATCTTCCTTTATCAATAAACAACCCTAAACAAAACTGCATTTTTATAGTATAATAACATCATTAAATTAAAATAAGATGAATTATTAAATGTAATCATACTATTATATTTACTTATTACATTAATGTTAAAAATGTCAGTAATATTATTAAAGTTACTCATAATGTATCAATCTTATTTATGTAATGTCATTAATGTTACGAATGACGTTTTTTTTAGGTTAGGCACTTTGCATGACATCAAATGACGATTACATAGGCCATTTTTTTTTGCTACTAGTCTTCTTGAAGGGAAATTGAACTAGTAACATACAACCAGAGTCTTGAGATTGCTAAGACATTGTCTAAATGTAGCATATTGTAAATAGTAACTTATAAAAACAAGATGATTGTGCTAGACAAAAAATACTACTATGCTACAAGAAAAAAAAATAGTAAGTCAAAAAAACTATTGGGTAGAATCTCCAAGCATCCACATTGGCTAGTCACTGTCGTCATTAGAGGAGAAGAAGATGTTGGTTGATTTCCTGGCTAGAATGGCCAACATGTGGTTTATACTATCAATTTTTTGCTCTAACTCTCCTAATTTGATACAATTATACGTCTCTATGCCACTTGCAATATTCAAATGTGATTTAACTGTGTGTCGACTTTGTGCCATGATCAATGGAGTGATGGGAGCGCATGCAATCCACCAAATTTAGTGGAAGTCGTAACCCCCCTTCATGTGAGCTAGCATCATATCAAGACGGTGGGAGAACGCCTGCTCTTGGGTTTCCACCTTGGGGATGTTATGCATGATGTTAGTAATAATATTGTTATTGCGTTGAGGGGTACTCTTCAGCCAAGTATAGAAGAGACATTGTAATATCCTATTATGCTATGTTATCTAAACATTTTGACTCAGTCAAATTACATAAAAATAAAATAAAATTAAAAGAAATAAAATAGAATAAAACAAAATAATAATTTAATAATAATTATTAAACATGCCTGGATCCATCTTAATTCCTAATCTAATGAGTGTTAGAGGGATCAAATCTCACTGGGTGTAAACTTTTATACTAAAAAAAATTAGACCTTGAGAACTTGATAAATTCACAATTAGGATAGATCCAAATTAATTAATATTAATATTAATATTATGTTTTTATAATATTATCAATATTAAAAATATTTATTAATAATATAGTATAAAATTAATATTAAAATAATAACTTAATATTACTATTAAAAATATTTTAAATAAATAGATTTTATATTTATATATCAACGACATTGAGACATACGCTAAATAACACAATTGATGAGCTGATTCCAAAGAAAGAACCGTTGAAAAAAGCTAAACCCTATGTGAATGAAACCCTAGCTACTTTGATACATAAAACTCATTAACACAATGGATGAGCTAATTTCCAGAGCAAGCACTGCTAACCAGTGTTGAACCTTAAAGACCTAAACCCTATAGTTTTATTTCTCTATTGCAAAGAGGAGAATATGGACAAGGTGAGGAGATAACTAAAATATGATAACATATTTGGATTTCAACTATGAAATTGATGAATTTTATAATTAAAAAACAAATTAACAAACTTTTAATATATATATATATATATGATGATCCATGTTATAACAAATTTAGCCAGTTATTTTTAGCAGTAGGGGATCTTATTAGTCCTTATTAGTCTTTGCCTTCGACATAGGAGGAACTATAGCGTTCGTTTGGTATTGACCCAACATTAGTTTTTTTTACCTACTGTTGTCCCATAAGAAACCAATTTCTTGGTTGTGTAGAAATTGTGCTTAAGACATTAAAGTTTATAATTATTGTCACTTGTTTGTCACTTAATTGTATGTTGTATTCTCAAATGAAGGACCTGAAAGACTTGGTTTTTAACCCTTAATACTTAGGTGACATGAAAATCACAGAATGCCATTTGATCGCTGAATATACATGATGAATGAAGAAAGCTTGAAGAAGTCAAAGACAATATATTGTTTTACACAAAATCTACCATCTGTGACACTTGGAGAAGTTAAAGATAATATGTTGTCTTACATAGAAAATACTATCTGCAACTTAGAAGAATTGCAAAGGTAGGAACTTCAAGTATAAGAGCACTCTTTTAAGGGGTTTTAACTTCATTTACATAAGCAAATAAAGACCTGCAGCTTCATTACCATACTTAAAGGAAGAAAACATATGATGACACATAACAGAGAAGTCACAAAATCATACCCAACAATGTGTGGAAAACTTCTGATTCTTTCATTAATCAACAATTTTATCAAGAATATAGTGGCCTAGTCTCCAGGTTCTCCAAAGTTCAAACCCTTTCTCTGTAAATTTTCCTCCTTTTATACATTATGAGACAGTTGGTAATCACCAAAACTATCAAACTACTTAACTACCTCCTAACTGCTTAAAGTAAAAGTTATTGCATAATATTACAATGGAGGGTAAAGACACCTCATTCTCAAGAAAATAAAATAACAGGAAGTAACGGAATTTAGAAAACTAATGATAGTTGTTCATTGTTCAGATCTGTGGCTTGGTTGCTGATGAAGTTTCTCTGTTGATGTTTTAATAATGGTTAAACTGTTTTAACACAACACAATGCATTTTAACAAAACCCCATGCATGGACTTGTGGGCCACATATATATTGGAAATGTTCAGATTGGCTAAAACGCAAGGAAACCCAACCAATCACTGTTGTCAAAAACAAAGGAATAAAGCCCCAAATCATTACATATCAGGTCCACCTGAGCCGTTAACCCCCGCACACATTTGAGCGCGATCACCATCCAATCACTCATCCAACGAATGATTCGATCCTTTGGAGCTCAATGAGACCTTAAGCCTTTTGAATGAAACCTTATAGCGTCCGTTTTTTCAACAGCCATTTGACTCCCACACGAACCCAATAAGAAATAAAACTACCAGTTAAGGATTTCTCAAGTCTGATTTTAAAAATAAAACCTGATTACTTTTTGACTCGATATCCGTCGGATCTCGTCCCTTTCGACGAACGATTGTGATTGATTCGTAATTCAACGTATTATACTGAATTTCATACCCCATCGCATCCAATTTCCGAAATAAACCTCGTCCATGTTATCCGTGTGACTACTGTCGGATCTGTGGTCTATTGATTGGACGGCCCAGATCTTCTCATAGGTTTATCACTTTCAAAAACCATTAATAATATAAAATCAACCATTTCTTTCAAATCTCTGCATTTCCTTTTATTTCCATTATAACATAATATTTGGTTTTTTCTTTCATATTTTTTATTTTCTTTCATTTTGTGATAAAACTGAAAATAAACTTAAATAACAATGGATGCTACAACATCTAGCTCCACCTGGGGATAGTGATTTTGCCACAGAAGCACTAATAACCACAGATTAGTGCCTTCACCTCAGGCATGGAGTCAAATATTGCTTAGCCAATTAAACTTCTATGGAATTTGTACACTGAATTCACTTTAGTATCTACAATGACAGGATGTTTATGCTTCAGAACTAGAAGTAATGTTTGAGGTACTGCCCATTGACAGACAACTGCAAAGATTCACCATCAAGATTCTCCAAGAGGAATGTATTATTTTTCCTTGCTTCTATAATTCTGAATGGGCCATACCAGAGAGGATCAAACTTTCCATGCTTACCCTTATCTTCTCTTCTAGTATCCCACCTTAATACCAGGTCTCCAACTTTAAAATCAATCTCTCTAGCTTTTCTGTCAAAAATACTCTTCATCTTTGATTGATACATAATCAAGTTGTCTCTTACCTTATCCCTATTTTCACTCAACTCCACTACCTTATTCATTCTTCTTATCAGAGCATTGGGCTCTTCTTTTGCCTCCTGAATCATTGCAATCACAGGCTTCACAAGATGACTTGGGAACAGAGCTTGAGTTCCATACACTAACTCAAAAGGTGATTTGCCTATGGACCTTCCTGTAGTCACTCTAGCAGCCCATAGAGCAAACTTTAACTTAGAATACTAGTCTTTCTAGTTCTCCATGATAGTTTTCTTAAGGATCTTAATTAAAGTCTTGTTAGTGGATTTAGCTAATCCATTTCCTTGTGGATGATAAACTGTTGAATGAGATAAAATAACATTATACTTTTGACAAAAAGCAATAAACTTACTTGAATTGAAGACTTGAGCATTGTCTATTATGATTTTGACAGGGCATCCAAATCTGCTGAAAATATTCTCCTCTAAGAACTTCATCACCACCTGGTCATTTTCCCTTTTAGTAGGTATAGCTTCTACCCACTTGGTGAAATAATTAGTGGCTGTGAGAACCCACTTGTGTTGTCCACTTGAAGGTGGGTTAATCTCTCCAACAAAGTCCAGTCCCCATTGTCTGAATGGTTCTTCTATGAAGACTGGGATCTGAGGCAAGGGAGCTAACCTCTTATTCTCAGCAAAAAGCTGACACTTCTGATAGCTTCTGACAAACTTATATGTATCACCAGATAGAGTAGACCAAAATTCCTACAGGATCCTTCCAATACAATCTACCCTCAACTATCACATATGGATGGGGTTTGATATTTAATGCTCTATACTTTGTTCTATCCAAAGATTGAGGACAAGAGAGGAAACACAAATAATGGACTATGTGCTTGTACCATTATAAACATAAAAACTTATACTTGATATTCATACTTGAGTCTGATTTTTCTTCACCTTCTTCAATTATTTCTTCATTCACAAGTGTTAGCAAGTTGATTCCCAATGCCTAAAAGTTTGACTTTGTCAACATTTTCGCCAATCCTTGCCCTTTCACCAACTTTGTGGGCTTTATGTCCAAGTCATACTCTTGGATCTTGTCTACCCATTTTCCTTTTTTTCCTTCTACATCACTCTGAACTAAGACATCCTTTACTACAACATTTGGCACATAAGCAATGATCTGTGACTGCAGTACGTAAGTCCTGAAGGCCTTTAGGGCTTTTACCAAAGCATATACCTATTTTTCAAGAATATTATACTTTAGTTCAACATCTCTGAGAATCTTGCTAAAGAAAGCAATTGGCTGCTCCTTTTCTTCATCATTTTTCTGCAACAAGACAACAACTATTGAATTAGGTGATGCAAATGAAAAAACTTGGAAAGGTTTTTGATAATCAGGGCTTATTAGGACTGGAGCAGCTTGCAATGCTTCTTTAATCCTGGAGAATGACTCTCTAGCTTCCTTGGTCCAATGCACTTCATTCTCTTTCTTCAACATATTAGTAATTTCTTTTACAATTTCTGCATAATTGGACACAAACCTCCTTAAAAAGTTTATCTTTCCCAGAAACTTCTGAATATCCTTCTTACTCCTGGGCAGGGGTATTTTCTATACAGCTTGCACTCTTGCTAGATCTATCTTCACTCCATCTCTAGAAACAATGTGCCCCAACAGTTTTCCCTCCTCTAGAGAAAAAATGGACTTCTTAGGATTCAAGGAAAGCCCAAATCTTCTACATTTCTCAAAAGTCTTTTTTAGATGGTCCAGATGCTCCTCATCAGACTTAGAGAAAACAATGATCTCATCCAAATATATCACTACAAACTTATCTCCCACAAAAGCAATGTCCATATCCCATTGAAATGTAGCACCTGCGTTCATCAACCCAAAAGACATTCTAGCATACATAAAGGTTCCCCAAGGAGTTGTGAATGCAGTCTTCTTCTAAGCTTCTTTATCCACAACAACCTAGTTATACCCTAAAAACCCATCCAGCATTGACATCCTGAATTTTCCTATTACTTTTTGTAGCACATGATCCATTTTAGGTAACAGATAGTTATCTTTCAAGGAATCCCTATTGAGATTTCTAAAGTCCACACATAGCCTTATCTCTCCATTCTTCTTCCTTACAGGCACTAAACTGGTCACCCAGTCAAAGTACCTGAGTGGAACTATAATCTTGGCATCAAGCAACTTTTTGACTTCTTTCTCGATCAATGGTAAAAGCAGAGGTTTTATCTACCTGAGCTTCTTCTTGAATGGTTTAATCCCCTCTTTCAAGGGAATCTTGTGTTGAATAATACTTACATCATATGTTTTAAGATCCTCATAGGACCAAGCAAAAACATCAACATAGTCCTTGAAAAGTTTAATATATCTCTCCTTATAATTAGGTGGAACTCCATTGAATAATTTGACTAACCTAGGTTCCTCCTGGGTTCCAATATTGTAATCTTGAATCTGCTCATCCTGTGGAATTTTCTGTGAACTAACAGCTACATCATTGGAGTTAAAAAGTCTTTCAAGAGGGACAAGTCCCCTTGGCAGAGTATTATCTTTTAATTGAATAATTTTTTGATTAACTATATAATTTTTCAAACCACTTACTTTTGCACCTTTTGTTGCTTCATCTTCATCCTGATCAATCTTTGTGCCCTGAAAATCTTCAATCATAGTAAAAGATTCTTTAATCTGTTGATCATCTTCAAAAATCTTCCAGTGTTTAATATTATCACGAACAGAAGGCCTGTGCCTCATTTCAACCTCATATCTCAACTTTGGATTAATAGGAGGCCTAAAAGTACTAGCAGCCACAGCCAAAGAGTTTGCCAATCTGTTTCCATCTCTTGGAATGAACTAAATATTGAAAGCTTCAAAGAAATTCTCAACCAAATCCCACACTTCATTTCTGTATGCCCTAAGCCTAGGGTGTTTCGTCTGACAGTGGTTCTTTATTTGCTTTATAATTAGCTCTGAATCTCCAAAGACAAATATTGACTTTATTCCCATTGTTTTGTTGTTTGCAGAGCAATGATCATGGACTCATATTTTGCCACATTGTTTGTTGCTTCGAACTCTAGTGTAAAATAAAAAGGGAACATATTACCTCCAGGTGCAATCAGAAGAAAACCAGCACCTGTTCCTTCCTTAGAATAGGCTCCATCAAAGAAGCACTTCCACACCCCTTCTGTTTGCAGCTCTGTATTTACACTGGCTGAAGTAAGCTGCCTCTGGTTATCTTCAGCCAGCTCTGCATTATCATGCAGCATAAAGCAAGCAAAGTCATCTTTCTCCTGGCTATATACAGGTGAATTACTTGCTCCATTTTTTGTAATTGTTTTTACAAATCTAGTTTCTCTATACAACCTCCTTTCTTCTCCACCAAAAATTGGTATAACAGCATATGTAAAATATAGCTTCAAAACACCACCCAATTTGGCTCCCCATGACCTAGATAGCAACATTCCAAACCTAGCAGGGATATCTGCTACCACTACATCCATTACCAAGCTTCTAGCTGGGATCTGGGCTAGTGACACCACCATATCTTTAATGACCCCCAGACACTTGACTTTATTTGAATCAAAATAATACAAGTCTTCATAAGGTTTAGTTGTTTCATCACTAATAATGGCATAAGGTTATGTGAGGCTCCTGAATCGAACATACAATTGTGCTAGAGGAAATCATGAATCAATAGAGAAATGTAGAAAGTAGGGGTTGAAGAATCTACCTCCTCCACATGTGGACCAAAAACCACTACTGGTTTATCTTCTTGCAAATTCACAGTGTCATTTACATTCACATTCTCTCTTAAATTGATAAACTCAACAATCTCTCTTTGATAAACTGGTGTTTTGACCAACTCTGTGAGGGGAACTTGAATTCTGATTTTCTCTAATTCTTTAGTTAGACTAAACACATGACCCTATTTAGTACTCCTTTCATTTTCATCTTCACCTCTCTTCATGACTGAAATCTCTTATGAAATGGAAACAAGTTTTTCTAAAGGGATTTTTTTCCTTTTGTCTTAAGAAGACTCACCTTGAAGCATTTGAGTCTTGCTACTTGTATTCTACTGCTACTTTCCTTTATTCAATTGTTTTGCAGGTTATGGTTCTTGTGGAGTCGCCTTCTGTAAGGGAGCTGGAACTTGCTTCTCACCTTCATCTTCTTGACTTCTAGACCTTTTCCTTGATCTCAAGTCATATTTCTTATGTAGTTTTGCCTACATAAAATTAGAAAACTGCTTCCAATACTCATCAATTTCATTCTCATCATAAATGGCATCTGTTTCAGCATATTCATATTCTTCTCCCTCAACACCTAGTTCATCTTCATCTACTGCATACAATGTGGAAATCTGATCATCATGGTCCCTGGAATGCTCTAGTATTTCATCAGGATCTACTTCTATATACAGTGGTGCTTGAATATGATCTTGATCTTTTCTCTCCTTCTGCAAAATTTGCAGAGGTTGTCTTCTATATTGAGGATTAAAATTTCTGTTCTGTTGTGCTTGCCTTTGAGAATTCTTACTCTCCAACTCTAATTTAATCAATTTATTTGACAAAGTTTTAATTACATTACTCATATCCTCTAATGTTTGACTTTGAGAGGACTCTACTTTAGCCTTTCCCTTATCTTGGATAGGCTGTGCCTCTAGTGTTTTACCTGCATCCACCAGATTTGCTTCTATCTCTAATGCATCAGTTTGGATCTGATCAAGGGTTGCAAATCTTCTCTCCCTCAATGTAAATCCAAAATTTGACTCAAAAACCCCTACAAAAGTTATTTTTGCACCAGCAAGAGGGGGCTTAATATCCATTGGAAGACTATTGTACAATTTATTAAACCTTCTGATGAATTCAACAACACTTTCATCAGACTTCTTCTTGATAGCATTAAACTCTGTGAGTGAATACCCATGGTCTCTTTTCTCTCCCCATCTCTGGGTGAACATGCGCTCCATCTCTTCCCATGTAGGAATAGAGTTATTAGGAAGCCCTTTAAACCATTTTCTTTCTTCTCCATCTAAGGATTGGACAAAAAGTCTTTGAACAACATCCAGGTGTTCAACATTTAGGTTTTCTGCAAAATTAAAAAATATTGATATATGATTCTCTGCTATTTGTTCATCCTCCCCTGTGAAACGAGGAAGAATATTCAAGTATTCTTGTGGCATTTGATTCAACTGTTGTGGCAATTGAATAGGTGCATACCTATTCATCAAGAATGAAGGTGTTGCCATGTTTGCTCATGAATTTACTAAACCTTGATTACCAGTAGATGTGGAACCTGACCGAGGAGTAAATGGAGTGTGCAGAAGTGATAATGTAGTTATAAGTTCAAGTTGAATAACTATAGAAGATACTGAAAAAGAAAGAAAATCTAAAGATTGTTCTTGACAATTGGGTTCTTGAAATGAATTGGATGTAAAAGGTGACTCTTGGTCAATAAAAGATGAATGTGAAAGATGTGATGAGCTGCTGCCTAGTGCAGACAGTGTGGGACTTGGTGTAAGTGGAGTTTTAGGCCTTCCAACCCTCTTGGAAACTAGCCTCTTAGGATCTGAAAGGGCTTGAACTTTCTGTCGTGAGGTATCTGACATGGTATGAGACCTCTTTGGAGCCAGAGTTATTTCTTTTGTTCAAAACAGCCAAATATTTCCTCCTCACTGAAAAACCAAAGGAAAATATTGAAAACCCAGGGAAAAGTGTTCTTGTCTTCTATCCCCGACAACGACGCCAATTAATGTTGTCCCTTAAGAAACCAGTTTCCTGGCTGTGTATAAATTGTGCTTAAGACATTAATGTTTATAATTATCATCACTTGTTTGTCACTTAATTTCATGTTGTATTCTAAAATGAAGGACTTAAAAGAATTGGTTTTTAACCCTTAATAATTAGGTGACATGAAAATCACAGAATTCCATTTGATTGCTGAATATAAATGATGAATGAAGAAAGCTTGAAGAAGTCAAAGACAATATGATGTTTTACACAGAATCTACTATCTGTGACACTTGGAGAAGTTAAAGATAATATGATGTCTTACACAGAAACTACTATCTTTAACTTAGAAGAATTGCAGAGGTAGGAACTTCTAGTATAGGAGCGCTCTTTTAAGGGATTTTAACTTCATTTACATAAACAAATAAATACCTGCAACTTCATTACCATACTTAAAGGAATAAAACATATGATGACACATAACAGAGAAGTCACAAAATCATACCCAACAATGTGTGGAAAAATTCTGATTCTTTCATTAATCAACAATTTTATCAAGAATATAGTGGCCTAGTCTCCAGGTTCTCCAAAGTTCGAACCCTTTCTCTGTAAATTTTCCTCCTTTTATACATTATGAGATAGTTGGTAATCACCAAAACTGTCAAACTACTTAACTACCTCCTAACTGCTTAAAGTAAAAGTTATTGTAGAATATTACAATGGAGGGTAAAGACACCTCATTCTCAAGAAAATAAAATAACAGGAAGTAATGGAATTTAGAAAATTGATGATAGTTGTTCGCTATTCATATTTGTGGCTTGGTTGCTGATGAAGCTTCTCTGTTGATGTTTTAATAATGGTTGAATTGTTTTAACACAACACAATGCATTTTAACAAAACCCTGTGCGTGGATTTGTGGGCCACATATATATCGGAAATGTTCAGATTGGATAAAACACAAGAAAACCTGACCAATCACTGTTGTCAAAAACAAAGGAATAAAGCCCCAAATCATTACATATTGGGTCCACCTGAGCTGTTAACCCCTGCGCACATTTGAGTACGATCACCATCTGATCACTCATCCAATGGACGATCCGATCCTTCGGAACTCAATGAGACCTTAAGAATTTTGAACGAAACCTTATTTCATCCGTTTTTTCAATAGCCCTTTGGCTCCCACACAGACCCGATAAGAAATAAAAACTACCAATTAAAGATTTATCGAGTTTGATTTTAAAAATAAAACCTGATTACTTTTTGACGCGATATCCATTGGATCTCGTCCCTTTTGATGAACGACTGCGATTAATCCAGACTTCAACATATTAGACTGCATTTCATACCCCATCGCATCCAATTTCCGAAATAAAGCTCGTCCATGTTATCTGTGCGACTACCGTCAGATCTGTGGTATGTTGATTGGACGACCCAAATATTCTCAGGGGTTTATCACTTTCAAAAACCATTAATAATATAAAATCAACCATTTCTTTGAAATCTCCACATTTCCTTTTATTTCTGTTATAACATAATATTTGGTTTTTTCTTTCCTATTTTTTATTTTCTTTCATTTTGTGATAAAACTGAAAATAAACTTAAATAAAAATGGATGCTATAACAACTACCATTGTATGCTAGGTTTTAAACAATATTTTAACGAAAATACTCTATCAAACAAACTTTTATCCGAAGTTTTAGTTTCGACATGTTATTGCAGGGAAGACTGCATGATTTTCCTATTAAAACTCAGGATAAACAATTTTGTACTTCTATTGGGTGCTATTTTAATGTTAGTTTCAACTTAAAATTAATTCAGAAACATTTAATGTTATGAATACTTTCAATTAAAACATAACCCAAACTTTCCTATCATCTAGTAACCCGAACCCAAAGAGTGTCATGTAACTAACTATTGGCATGTTAGCCATTTGTCAGGTTGTAGCATACTCAGTACTTGGATTTGCTTTGCCCCCACTGAAGCTGGAATCTTAACCCTCTGTCTCCTCTGAAGGCTCGACTCATCCTCATGAGTGCACCAGACCAGAGTAGTAGAAAGATGAAGGCTCGACTCATCCTCATGAGCACACGGGAGTAGCAGTGTCATAGCCCAATGAGAAGAACAATGGAGCAACAAGTCCCGAAAGTCAGAAATTATTGTATTCTCTGTAAAAAACTATTGCATTCTCTGTAATACATATGGTTGTGGGTAATGCTTACAATTTAATTGTTGTTTTATTACTAAAATAATGTATACTAGTTATTTTTATCCTCATATCTCATTCTTGAAGCTGGTTATGTATCTACAGCCTAATAGAACACACAACATAAAAGATACATGCGCATCGAGACACATTATTGCTTTAACTTCTATGACCAACCCATTACATTTATTCTGTTAAGAAGGGCATAGAAGGGCCTACTGGAGCTATTAATCAATGAATACTATGCTGAGAAGATGCAAACTTGGGAAGATGGCAGTCTTCCGCAGGAAAGCGACAGGTCACTTCGCTATGCTCAGGCAGGATGAGGACCCAAACTCCATGGTATTATTTTAATTTAACTCACTCAGATCTCCATTTGGTGTAATCATTTTCTAGGATGGCTAGACATATCATCGCCACTCAGTTAATGGATCTTTTAGCTCTACTTTTCAGGCACTCCATTCTTTCCCCCAGTTTCAAGTTTACATTATAAGAACCTGCCGATTATAGTGCATCTGGCCAGCGTGCATGTTGAATACCTGCCTTCATGTTATGCATAGATAGTGGCCCATAGATAGGTTTACCTACTCATGTGTGTGAAGGTTTCCTGATCGATCACATAACCATGACTCTGCTACGCATATGTTGTTCACAACCTTTCCCATTATGCATTTCTGCTCTCCGATCGGCCTTAGAGACACGGGAAGCATAAAAGTCTTCATACAAATTTTATAATTAAAAACATGATACGAGAATGGAATCAGAGATGGTAGCAAAAGAAAAATGTCTCTATCGAAATCCCATAACATAACCTGTGAAAGATTTTGTTCCAATTCCAGCGCTTTTCCAGTCCCAAATTGATTTAGGTCCAAACGCGATATGATGCACTCCATGCGAATAAATGAAACGAATGACCTGGCTAGATGCTTGAATAAGTGGGAGTGGGGGCACGTGGGCTACATGCAACCCTTGTGTGCCTACCCTACACATTTTTATTTATTTTTATGTTTATTATTTATTTTATTTGTGTTCCTAGTCGTCTGGAAAATTGCAACACCGTGTCATTTTATTATTTATTTTATTGATTTTCCTTAATTTCTTTTGTGTTGCTGACCTTTTTTTTATGTTTATTATTTATTTTATTTGTGTTCCTAGCTGCCTGGAAAATTACAAGACCATATCATTTTATTATTTATTTTATTGATTTTCATTAATTTTTTAAATTTCTTTTGTGTTGTTGGCCAACGGAAATAAACAACATCCGCATCATTGGAAGTGTCTGATTATAAGCTTTAAAGGCCCTTAAAAGCTCATGATTTCCTGACTTCTCCTCACAAAACAATAAAATCTTTGATCTGACATATATTAGAGAAGGAAACTGGTAGAGTCCTGGAAGATGGCCATTATCTATGGAAAATTATGTAAGCATCAATCAAATTTATGTTCAATGTTATTTTACCTGCACAGTTATAACTTAAATTCTCATGTTTTACCTGCATTCAACCTTCACGAATGAGGTCATCTGGTTGATCGTCATTTAGTTCCCTTCAACTGGTAATTAAATTTCTGGACACCATCCATAAGAGACCTCATCAACCGATAGAAGAAATAATCTACTGAATTTCATAATATCTACAAATATTAAATTCGTATTATCATTTGCAGTATATTGCTTCAGATAATTGATCAGATTGCACATTTCATGAAACATTGAATACAAGAAAAGAAATTAAATGTACATTTTTAACTCTATTAGCATGATTATTTCTGAAATTAATGCCAAATTTTTAGCTGTAGATATCTAGATTCCAAATCCATGACAGAGAGGGCAGTAAAAGAAGTACCTTGGAATGGGCATTGTGTCATTTCCCATCTCTCCAACATCGGATTAGACCACTAGTAAGAGTCCTAAACCTGAATTTGTATGACCTAGCAACAAAAAGCGCACAACATACACTGAGAAGCTCCTCCCTACAAGCCTCCTTAAAAATTAACATCGGGAAACCCCCTTGACATATGTCTGACAAAATCAAGATTCACACAGGATGCCCTAAAAACAAGAGGAAATTGTTTTGTTTTATATTGATGATAAGTAAAAATAATGAATGGGCAATTTAATGGTGAGGTTGACATAATATTAAGCGATTCATCAGGTTCCCTTCTTTATGTTCCCTTCTTTCTGTGATAAAACGACACAAATGGCATGTCAGAAAAGAACAAGGCAAGTGCAAGTCCCAGTGAATTTGGCAGAATAACTGCCCTACAACCCTGACACTTATGCCAAAGGAAGTCCATGTTGTTATGCAGTGCAGCCCCACCATGGGGTATGTAATAGTGCTTTTCTTTCATTTCATCTGCAGGTTATTCCAAGGATTTTTTTTAGGTTCATAGTGAAAGGATTAGAACTACCTTCGAAAGGACAATCTCCTCCATTCATTGGAGCCTCTTCGTCTTTGTCCATGAGTTCAGAGAAGTGTTTTTCCTTGAATATGTTGTAAAGGTGACCCCATCTGAAACTAAGGCTTGGAGTCTTTATAGATTCTACTTTACTTGGCGTATATCATGGCCCTCCCTCTGTTGTGTTGATGCTAGCTTGACCGTCACTAAAATATGTTGTCAAAGTCTAAACTGCCCAATTAACAATCAATCATGCGAAGAGTATATTGCCTTTACAAAAATTCTATTAATGACTTTCATCAACTTGCATGAAGCAATGATCAATGCTATAATCCATAAAACTAGGCCCTAAGAAAAATGCTATAATTTTGATGTAACAAATAATAACAGTGTGAGTTATTTACCATCGAGCGTTGCACTACTATATAAACTAACAAGTTGAGCAAATCCACCAACACATTATCACAATAGTTCATCCTATCCATCAATTTTCTGATAAATTTTATGAATTGATGACCAATTTACAATTTATTAATTGAACATTTTTTTTCCCATTGATTATTAACTCGATACATACTAGAATATTTAATACATTTGTCATTGTTGTTGTGATGTGTAAGAAATTTGAGACATGGCATGAAACAAAGGGAAATGACACAAAGGAAAAAGGGTAGTCAAAGAAGAGAAATGTGTACAAGAAATTTGAGGCATGGCATGAAATAAAGGGAAATGACGCAAAGGAAAAAGGGTAGTCAAACAGGAGAAATGTGTAAGAAATTTGAGACATGGCATGAAACAAAGGGAAATGACGCAAAGGAAAAAGGGCAGTGAAACATGAGAAACATAATAGGTTTGTGTTTCATACTAAGAGAAGAAACATAATAGGTTTCATTAAAAGGAAACATGCTTTACTTTGATCAAATTGCATGAAACAAGGATCAATAATAGGTAGTCATCATCCCTTAACTAGGCAGCGAGAGAAATGTTATTGTTTTGATGTAATGAATAATAATAGTGTTAATGACTACGATCTGCCATTCCACTGATCATATATAAACTAACAAATTAAGCAAATCACGCTAGCACATTTTCACAAAGGCTCAATCTACTCATCAATTTGTTGATAACAGTTAATTGCGCACAGACTGATCCATAATATGTGGGTGATTAGAACCCAATAGGAAATCACATTCACTTATCAAACACTTGTGAATTAAAAATTTGAAAGGTCCACTTTAGGCAACCTACCTAGAATGACATATTTATTACTCCAACAAAATCAATTGTTTTAGAAAAGTCTTTGATACATGTAAATATCATTTCATAAATAAAAATATAGTATTAATGACATTCTTATAATTTCGATATGACTGGACATAAGCACTATTCATTGCACCAATAATTCAACATACGTAATTTATGTGAACTCTTGTACTCTAAATCAACAGTTTTATGCATTGTGAACAAGTGAGAGTTATATGCATCCACCGGGTATCGAAGTAGCATTTGTCTCAAGTAAAATCGCTTATTTAATGCATTAAATGTTTCGACCTTTCTTCCAATCAGACAGGTGGCAGCAGGAACTATAACAATGCGATAACGGATTTCAAGCTCGGCCTCTTTTATTTCACTCGCCTACCCCTTCTATCAAAGGCAAGAGAGATAAATTTGTAAAGAAAAGCAGCTAGGCTGTATTCTCCAATTGTATATGCTTTTCCAACATCTTAGTAATCATGCAAGGCATATGTAGTGATCAAATTTGAAGGGCATGTTTTAATTTCAATTAGAAGGGCATATATTCATGCCGCCCTTCCATAATGAAAAGCTTAAAAAAAATGCAATTTAACTGACAATAATATATTATTTATACATTTCATTTTCAATCAAATTTATTCCAACAATGGTCCTTAAACCATCTATCTTTAATTTTTATTATATTATAAATGTGTCCCAAAAACTTAAATGACCATGTAAGTATAGTTCTTCTCTATGGTAATCACTTTTGATTTCTACTTTTTGTTTTTCATATCCTTTTAAAACATATTTGGTTTATAAGACCTTTTCTCACATAATCAAAGTTAAACCTTGATTTTTTCCAAAACTATAAAGATAAAAAATTATATTAATAAATTGAAAAATACAAACATCTCATCTTTAGTTGATTTGAAACATCGACCAAATCCTAACTATATGATTAATCCAAAAGACTTCTATGTATCCCATCCTTAAATTTCTTCACAAATATATCAACATCTTTAATATGTAAACATAAAATAAATTTTTAAATTTAAAAACAGAAATTAGGTTTTTCCTTAATGTAATGGTAAAAGCTAGTGGTTGAGGTTGCATGTTTTTTGGATTTTTGGTGTCTCCCACTTGATCTGTGGCATCAGCTACATACCTTTAAACCAACTTTCTAGTGATTTGGGTTGAATTTGGCTCGCTAGAATAGAGCAAAATCTTGTCTGAAAATGGTGCATTTATTCCCTACTTATCGAGCATGTAAAACTAGAAAGAGGCCACATTCAAGATGTTGTTGTACACGATAAGAGCTTCATAGTTCCTCCATGGTTTCACTAGAAAATTTAAAAAAATGACAAGGTGTGAGTGACTGAAGAGCACACCTGGTTAATCGTACCTCTGACCGTGGAGGTGTTATTCTTGACGATAGTGCGATGCAACGCGCAAAAACCCAGAGCCTGGAGAGTTTGTATGTGGAGTTCCCTTGTGCCCAGGAGGCCCTTCAGAAGAGTTATATACATGAATGAACTGCATGCAATGGGAGCATTCGCATTGGTGCCTCCATACACAAACATCCCCATCCCTCTTTCGATATTCTCTCCTGCCCTCAACAATGTCTTCTCTTTTTCTCAACAACGGTGGAAACTTTTTTGAATAAATTAATTTTTGATCTCTTCCATAGATCCTCCTGCATATCTGCGGTCCACAATGTTAGGTTGTCAAGCACCTATGCAGTCCACAATGTTAGATTGTCACGCACCTATGCAATCCACAACGTTAGATTGTCACGAACCATGATGAGAGTGTTGTCCTTGGAAGAATCTTCACCTAATGTATCAAACTCCGCAATCAACTCATCAAATGTCTGTTTTAATAGATTACAGGCTCTGGCGAATTCAAAATCTCATAGTAAAATCAGAGAAGTTAAGAGCCAACCCTAGCCTAATAGGATGCGTTGGAGTCAGCTCTGCTACAACAATATCCTACGTAGACTTGTAAGCAACAAAAGTGTTCTTAGCGGCCTCCTTCCTTTCGACGCCTGTCTTAAACTCAGTAATGTATCGATGGTAATCACCCTTCATCTTAAGATAGAAGAACTTGGACTCCGCAGCGGTGGAAGAAGTGATGAGATGGGAGTCGAGGAGGCGGAGAATACCCTCGCAGATATTGGAAAGCTCTACTTCCACCTTGTTCCTATACTCCCACCACATGCTCATCATTGCCCCTGATTTCTTCCTTCTGCTCGATGGAGGAGATGATCCTCCAGGAGGCCATGCGGGCATGAATCACGTTCTTGTAGGCGATAGATAGCAGGTTGCGCTCCTCCACTGTGAGCTCCTCCACGTCCACGCATTTGGTCACTTTCTCCACGAACTCCGCCATCTCCTCATATAGGCGATAGATAGCAGGTTGCCCTCCTCCACTGTGAGCTCGTCCACCTCCACGCATTTGGTCACTTTCTCCACGAACTCCGCCATCTCCTCATAGTGCTCTGCCTACTCAACCATCTTCACCATGTATACATTCTCCTCCGGCAATGACTCCAACATCGTCGTTGCCGCCATTTGTGCACAGATCTTAAAAACCTAACTTAACTTCGCTTCTGGATCTTCAAGAAATGGCCGTTTCAATGAAGAAACACGCTAAAATGGCAGAACCAAGTACTTTGATTGGATTTTCTGTGAAATTAGCAGCACAACACAATGAACGGTTGTACAGGGAAGGGATTGCAAGGGTTTAGTAGGTCGCTAGAGAGTCATAGCTATTAATTACAAAATCGTATGACTTGGAAGTAATTGTTGGAACTGACAGTTGAAACGATGGCTCAATGACTTTAACCCTCCTCGAACTTTCGAAGTAATTGCTGCAACAAACCATTGAAACAATGGCTGCATACGATTTCAGAAAAGAAAGAAAGGCAAGTGCAAGCAGGGTCCAGACATATCTGGCAACTTATCCAGCCTGTGGCAGCCCTTCAGGGGGGATTTCCTCATATTTATTTTTTAAACCAGTAGAAATAAAAACTAGCCTTTTTTTGACGACTAATTTTAACCTCACCCGAGACGTGCTAGACCCTTCTAGAAGGGCTGTGACTTGTTCAATTTTGAACACTGGACATATGTAGAGAAAGGGTTTGAGATGACATAAAGTGAGTTCCTGTTCTACGTGTAAGATAAGAGTTATGAACAAATCCCAATGCCACTGGCCATCCAACGCTCTATTCTCTGATATTCCACCCACATAATCCACCCAAGGCCATCCACGCACGTAAACATTATATTATGTAAACATTAAAATTGATAAGCAAATGAATTTTGTTAGATAGAAATATCTAAAAACCAAATCAATTTTTTTGCAGGGACTGCAGCAATTGCTCTTGTTTTCAAGTCATGGTGGATGTACGTCTTTGATTTGATTTGATTTGATTGGATTGATTTTTTTTATTTTATTTTTTTTAATTCAATTCAATTCGAAGAGTAAGATTCAATCTGGAGCGAATATGCGTGTAATATGTTAATCTGGGGCGAATATGTTTGTAATATGCTATATTCTTGTAATATGATGTTTGTTATATGCTAATCTGGGGTCGAATATGCTTGTAATATGTTTCATCTGAGTCACAGATAGCGAAAGGTAAAGTAAAGCGATGGAAACAAAAATATCTAGTTTTCGCCGCAGTGAAATTTAGTTGGCGCTAGTAAAGTGGCCAGATCCACCGCTTCCACTCTCCGCTGTTACATGGTGGATCAACGTCTTTCTATAGCAACGCCCTGGCTTTCACTTCCCTCTCCCACCTGCTAATAGTGCGCCTGTGGTGTTAGCAGCCTGGGACGTTGTCTTCACCTGGTGGGTGTTATACGTTAGCACAGGTGCAGCAGAAACAGAGATAATGTTCAGAAATGAAAAAACAATAACCTAAGTCATCGACACTGATAGCCACGTGACAGGGAATGGGTCGATATTCAAAGAAAGTTTTAAATAAAATGAATCAACTGCGGAAGGGCGATGACGCCTCTAACGGGGGACGAGAAGGCGAGTTGCTATCTATCTGTTCCCACGAGGAATTTTAATCCAACCACCAAGTGGATAAAGGTACTATGTGACCAAATGGCGCTGTCAAAAATTAAACTTTTTCAACCCTACCTTTAGTTTTTTTAAGGGTTCAATAATCTTTCAGCAAGGTGACTAAATTGTTGGGAAATAAATACTATAAAATTTTGAAAGAGTTAGGTCCTTAATAATCCATCAATGCATCGACTCTTAAAACTTAGTTACTGAATGTTTCTGGACACTGAAATATTAGTTATTGAATTAACAATAGTTTCTATATTATATTATATGGAGACAGATTTAAAATCATGAACAAAATTTAAGATTTAGCTTCCATCGTTTACTTTTAATTTTCCTATTTAATTAGTACAATAACTTGAATAATCTATTGCTTAATATTGTGTACTTTTCAACAAAGATCAAGTCAGCCACATATCTATATGCAAACACTCCTATTGTATTAAGCATAAACATCATTTAACTATTAATATTTAATCAATTCATTTTACACAAGTTTGTATACATGTTTGTTTTTTTTTTTTTTAAATTCATTCTTAAATTCATAAAGTGTAGGGATATTTGATATTTGTTCATATGAAAATGGTTAATGAAGTTAATTTTGTATTTATTTTGAATTTTACACGTTGTTTTATTTATTATATATTTTTGTGAATTTGCAAAAAAAAAATAGTTAGAGATTACGAGTGTAATAGAAATGACATCATAAATTTATTAAGAAAATTGTCATTGGAGCACAATTATATTTAATTTTTCTAAACCAAGGAAATAAACAACAAATATTTACTAAACCAAGGAAATGAAGTTATTTACTAAAGCAAGCGAGCATGACTATTATTTTTAGTTACACCTCATCGTCGAAATCATCTAGTTTTCCACGTCACCCATATCATATCGTCCACATCACCCCCTGTCATGTCACTCCATACACTTGTCACCTCTAGATTTAAATCCATTTTCCCTCACACTTTTCTCATTTTCCCATAAAATCTCGTTTTCCATTCTCACAAAGTACATTGTCTGTTCTGTTTCTGTGCATCTACAAGCACATCCACATCTTCCAGCTTATCACACTTGGATTTCAACGTCAGCATTTAGTATCCAGGTATTTATATATTGTATCCACCCACTTAATCCCTTTAAAATGTCAAAGAAAGCTTCTCTAACTGGCTCTGCAACTCACATTCCCCTCATGGACATAGAAAGGGATATCTTTGACCTTGTTTGCCCATTAAATTTGATGGAACTCGCCCAAAATTTCCTAGCTGATCAAATTGATTCCACTATATACACTACAGTAGTAAAATCAAGTCTTTTCTCTGCTATAATTCCCCATACATATGTTTATCCTAAATTTATCACTTGGTTAGATTCTGCAATGTATCCCCATAAACGTTTTGTGATGAATGCAGTACGAGAAAAAAAAAATCAGGCCTTTGCTCTTCAAATTCAACAAGCCCTAGACTTTCCATCTTCAGAACATTATACTGCTTTTAAAGAAGAAACCCTTGTAGCAAATTTTAAAATATGTCTGTTAGAGACTATCTGCAATTATGTTTTTAACTTATGCCTTCATGACAAGTTTTATCTACTGAATGAACTCAGTTTCCCCTGGAAACTTTTGATGAACATGTTACAAGTAATTGTTGGGGTTTTGGGAAGGGATGATACTTCTGTGATTGATCGTGTTGTGCTAGGAATTTTCAATTTAATCCTGCAGCTTGGAACTATTCTTGATATTCCAAATTTCTAGGAAGGCTTGATAAACTCTCAGTTGTCAAATTTAAATCTTATTGGTTGCTTTAGGTTTCCATCACTGGTGTTTTATCTGTTCCTTTATGTTCATGTGCAAAAATTTATGCTTTTAGGCCTAAACATAATCAATGTTCATAAGAGGAGACAAGAAGACTCCCAGATTATGAATTTATTGAATATTTCACTGCCTCTTTCATATCAGTCATTGATTCCATCATAAACAGTTACGTGCCACCATGTCTCTTACAAAAAGCTCAAACCTTCTTAAAATTTAGCAAAGATATCAAGGTTGGAGATTGGTTTCAATTCAAATATCATGTTGAGAGTAGATTTTATGGAGCAAAGGTTTCCCCTTATAGGATTCCTTCTTTTGTGCCAATGAGATTGTTTGCTCTAGAATTCATTAGGCAGAGTTTAAATGTGGATCAAATTCATTTTGTACTAGCAAAAGAGAGGTCATTTATTCAAGTTTCCTAAGACTATTGGTACTTTCATTGTAAATAAAAGATGAGCTATGGAATAAGTTGAGAGAATACTTCGGGATATGAAGCTCCATCGAGGGGAGAAATGGTCGTATGATCCTCACCATATCATTTCAAATAGAAGGTTAGAGAACTCTTATGCTTCCTACACCCATGAGTCTAGACTAGATATTGAGAAATTAGCCAATGGTGGTAAATATGAAATGAGAAGGGGAATGGAGATTGAAACTCCCCATAGTATTGAAACAAGCTTGAAGAGGGTAGTTGAAGAGATAATTGATTTAGATGAGGAAACTAGTCACAACTCTAAGAAGCCAAAATTGCATGAAAAAAAGGAGTTTGAGCCTCTGGTTGGAAGTTCATTTACTGTATCTGGTTTTCAGTTGCAATTGGGAGAAGTGACATGCACACCTTCTTCCCTTGTCCCAAAAGAATCCTCACAAAGCTCTGTTTTAGTTCTAAAAGAGATGTATAACCAAATTGAAGAGAATAACAAGAAAATAAAATAAAATGTTGTGTCCCACCTAGAAGCCCGTTCAATTTCTAAGTATCACACTAGATTATTGTCAGACATGGATTTAGAAAGAAATCATCTTAAAATATATTTTTCTCACCTATAGGCTTTAACTCTTTCTTCATCAACAAGTTTCAAGACTATAAAAATGACTATGGATGCAAAGGAGATTCCATTTCCTGATAAAATTAACTTGCACAAGAAATCTAGAGAATTAATTTACAGTGGTTTGAGCAAAGCATCCCTAGGAGAAAATAATACAAAAGATTTATTGGGAAAGGTTGTGAATTAGTTAATGTTGGAAAAAGCAAATTCCAAAGCTTTGTTAACTTAGAATGAAGAGTTGAAAAAGGTAATTGTCAAAATTGGTGTCAATCTTGAAGATAATCTGTTGTATAGAAAATTTTACAAGGAGAAGAGACATAAATTCAGTTTCTTAGAAAGAAGTTGAAATTACCTGGTATAGAGCATGTCATAGCCCTAGAGGTGGCCCAAGTAGAGAAAGAAAATGATATCTTGACCAGAGAGTTGTTGGAAAAGAAACAACGAAGTGACTGCCTTAAAAGAAATGAATTCTAACTTACAGCAGAAACTGGATACTCATGTTTGCACCATCCTAGTACAGCCAGATTTAGAGGATCCAACTGCCAAATTGACTAGAGTTATGATAGAATAAAAAATTTCAGAAGATGAAATGAAAAGGATGCAAAATAACTTGGAGGACACACAACAACTCCTGGAGATTAAAGAAAAACATATGACTATGGAAAAAGATAATGCATCAAAATATCAAAAGGATTATCAGTCAACCTGCAATGAAATTAAGGAATTGAGGGAAAAAGTAAAAGGCAAAATGTTACTTGTACAAGCCAGAGAGATCATATGGAATGATATTATTTAGCAAGTGAAAGCTATTTGGGATAGCATGCTAATAATGGCAAAAAAAAAAATGATTGTTAGGGACCTGGGAAGCATAATTTCTTCTCTTAAAGAGAAACGTCAACAACGTGCATAGCTGGCAAAAAAGATGATCGTTTTTCTTAATTCCAATTCTTCTAAGGAATTAAGAAATATGCAAGTGGAAGACATAAAAGAGCTAGTGTTGGAAATCAATAAGATGGTGTTGAAAAACTTGTACAGAAAAAAAACCAGGGGCTAAACTTGGTGAAATTAGAGAATCGTTTATGAAGTTTAACAAAAAAATTGATAAGAGAATGAGGGCAAGATTGCCATCTTTCTCAGACCAACAGGGAAATATGATTTCGTGGGAAACTTATGAAACTTTGTTGGTGGAGGCTAAAAGTAAAATTGAATCTTCTCATGAGAAAAAACAGTTCTCAAAGGGAAAACAATTGTCAATTATCTTCACAGGGATTTTCAGCTATTTATGGTTGGTTAAAACCCTTTTTACTAAAAATCCATCTTATAATAGAATCGCTAATTTCATAATGGCCCATATAAGGTTCATTAAATGTCCAAGTTCAAATCTCATTGTATGGAAGAAATGAAGAGCATGGATGTCTCCAACAGTAGGAGCAACAGAAGATGGACCTTCAACAGGAGATCCTGCACATGAATCACAAGTCATCTAGTGAAAGATAGCCACATGGATTTATTTTATCAAGTTTTCAAATATTTTATTTGTAATAATTACACAATTTTGGTTTTCAGTTTTGTAAAAGTTCAAGTCCTCAAAAGGACAGGTCTGAACTAAAGTAGTTTGGTAGTTTTGTGATAGTTAGCAGTTTTTATAACTGTTACCATTATAATGTAACTATAAAATAAGCTTGAGAGAACCATTTCGGGTTTTGGTTTTTTACTTCAGAAGGAAACAAGCTTTTGTGTAATGTTTTCACCATTTCTTGGAGAATAATAAAGCTTTTCAAGGTGATTCCAAGTAGTCTTTTGAAATTGATGTGTATTCATGTTCTTTGTAAATCATTTACTATCTTTGTTCTATGGAAAAGAGTAATGAAGTTGCTGGTTGTTTTTATTATACATATTTACTGAAGTTATAGTACCTGTAATCTTAAACCAAATAACCTTAATATGCACTCTTATTTTCTACAAATTCATTTCTCAATCTTTCACATTTTCCTCTAAATTTTGAGACAAAATATTTTGTAATAAGCAACTTTTCATTTTGGATTTCTCATTATTTCCTTCTATCATTTTGTTACAGCTTCGAATCAGTTTCATTGTTAGTGAGGCTAACTTGAGAAGTGTCTTCACCCAAGACAATTTATTTAACACTACCTATAGATCAGTCTTCTGAATTATCATAATGGGGCAACAAGTTAAATGTGTTATCTTTCTGAATATATATCTTAGGAACTGACCTCTACCTAGCTAGGGGTTGTCTCTATGGTTGCAACATCTTTTGATGTCGTTGTTGGGGAATGGAGATATAAGTTATTTTTCCCTAGGTTGTCTTTCATAATTCAATTTTTTGTCTGGTGAGAAAATAAAGTGTGTTGGCTAATATTTCTCACCAAGATTGACTAAAAGAAGTAGTCTTGGCTCCCAAAAGGCCTCACACGAGGTCAGACTCCTCACAACATAAAGCCCCATTTCTTTCTGATCCTAAAAAGTTGGTTTGTCGGAGGGTTTGGAGAGAAAAGTATCCATCAATGCCAGTCCCACTCTGTCAGCTCCTGGTACTAGTTATTTATCATAATATCCCAGAGTTCATCACTCAAAAGATATTATAAGAAATTTGGATTTTTCTCAAAGCAGTTCGGTTTCTTCTCCAACCCTCTTTCTTCAAACTACTCTTGAAGAGAGGTCTTTTGAGTCTGTTTCTTTTTATTTTCCACATATTTTAGAGATTGAAGAAATCAAAACAATTGATCATTCTGTGTCATATCAGATTGTCCCTGCAATTTCTCAACCAATGCCCATATCTATCATTCCACCTCCTCCTTTTATATTTCAAGCAAGAAATTCCTCTGCTTCTCTTCAAAATCAAAGTGTGGTGATCTTGACTTTCCTTTTGAATTCATATGATCCTTTAAATCTGCTTCAACCCATGAATGCTATGCCTCAAGATTATTTGAAATTACTACCAAGGTTTATAGGACAGGATGAAATGACCGTAGAGAAACATGTAGCGACATTTTGTGCTTTTGCGGAAAATTTGAATGTGGAATATTTAGATGTGGTTATGAGGTTCTTTGTACAGTCATTGGACAGAGAAGATAGAAAATGGTTCAATACACTCACAAAAAATTCAATTAACACATGGGAAGAATTGGATAATTCTTTTATATAGAGTTGGGAAGAAAAGAAAGATCATGGATATTTCTTGTTGAAAATAGCAACAAGAAATGCTAAAAATAGCATTGCTACAGATAACATTTAAGGATATATTCCAATTTTAATTTGTCCTTGAATTAAAATTCAAATTTAGTCTCACCAATTGTTTGAAAAATAATTAATTAATTCATCTTGAGTTAATTAGTTGGTGAAATTCAAACATGAAGTCTTTGTGAAGACATGCAACAGTTATCCCTTTGATTGAGAAAGTTATCCCTTAATTAAGAAGATAAGGATGAGTTGTATTTGAGTTGTAATTAGTTAGCTCATCTAACTGAGTTAAGTCTAGTTAAATTAGTTTCAAATAGTTTGTGGAACTAATTGTGAGTTCAGTCAGTTAATGCATGCATGCATGCAACTAGTGTTCTCCAGATAACTGAATATTCTCTCATAAATAACTCTTGCATGTCAATTCAGACAAAGACCCAGTTGAGATTAAAGATAGGGACAATGTACTATCAGTTGGATGAATTTTCCTATAAAGGAAACTCATCTATGCAGAAGGAACAAGGTTCCTTGAGGATTGCGTAGTTTCTACAAAGGTCAGAGCAGTGTGTGAGGTGAGAATCACACAGGTTACAGCTGGATCACCCAAGAGAAACATCGTAAGGAAATATGAGGTTTGGAGGGTAGAGGAAAAGGTTTGTGAGAAGCCTTGATTGCTTGTGAGCATCCAGGAGGATTGTACTAAGAGATGGTTAGCTGTGAGAGCTAAAGCTTTGTGTAGTCCTGAGATATTTCCACCTTGTATGATAATACAGATAGCAGGGTTTTTAGCTGAGGCTTTCCCCAGAGTATTCTTCTATGTTTCATATGTGATTGAATCTTCTTCTCTGTTATATGTGTTCTGTTTGATCTTGCTCAAATCGATTAAGCTTCCGCAAGTTTGATTGTAGAAGTAGATTAAGCATTTTGCTTTAGTACATTGCATAATCAGTTTAATCTACAGTGAAAATTTCTACATGGTATCAGAGCTAGCTGATCTATAGAGAAATTTCTACATGGTATCAGAGCAAAGGTGATCAAAGCAGAGAACGGTATACAAAGAAGGGAGAAGTTCGAAGTTTGAAGTTCTTGATTGCAGGTACAAAATCGATTTCTTATCACATATCAAAGTTCACTAATGGCGTTCAATGGCTTGAGACTCGAGTATGCCTTGGATGGCAGCTCGAATTACATAGCATGGAAGGATCGCATGGAAGTGGTATTAGAAGACAATGGTTTGAAGGACTTCATTGATCAAGAAGTCCCCAAGACAGTAGCAGCTAATGCCCAAGTGTTATCGAGAAATCCAGTGTCCACTCGGAGCTGCTAGTCCCACTAAGACTGGTAGCTATCTTAGAAACAAACAAACTAAAACTACTTTCGCTTTCCTTTATGAGAAGTAGATAAGAGGGGAAAAAAGGACACCAACCTCAGTCTTGCGCTTAGTTCCTTGCTTGGTTCCTCTCCCTTCTGACAGATCCTTGTTGCTTTGCCTTCATCTACTCAGCTTCAAAGAGCACCTGTGGAATCAAAGCAGCATAATACTATCGAAGAACAGAGATCTACATAAACAATATAGGACCAAATATATATTGACCACACAAATGCATATGTCATCAAACATACAAGAATGTGGAGGAAAACCTGAATAGCTTTATTAATATCAAGAATAGCAAAGAGGATTACAACCAATTGTTCTGACCCAGCGTCATCCTCCCAGCATGAAAGCCCTTCTTCACCTCATGAAAAGCTTAGATCACCCAACACTATGATATTCCACCAAGAAACCAACAACACTTCCTTACAAGATACAAAATTCCAACCTCTGGATCTCTGGGATGAGGGATCCATATATAGATGATTACAGGGGGGTGAGTTAGCTTTTGGGATTTTGATTAGTGTCCTCTCTCTGATAGTTCTTGGTTCCACTTGGAGATTGATGATCTCTTGCTCATCCCTGGGTAGATTCAGAGAGGCAAGTGTCACAGGAGAAGTTTCTGGAAGATTCCATGATGATCCACCTTGCAAACTATCTCTGTCATTTTTCTACTCTCGCCCATCGCACCCTACATAAGGGCTTTCTAGTATGCATCACACCCTTTACACTGGGTAGGTGAGATGCATCGCACCCTCTGCACTGGGCAGTCTGTATGGTCCAGCTTTGACCAGTTCTGAGCAGTTTTTTGTGGAGAACTTCTGGGAGATGATGTAATCAGCTGACCTTGCTCCTTTAGGGTGTGAAGCAACACTTTTAGGGACTTAGGAGCCCTTGGTTTATGGACATGTATGATTGGGGTTGCAGTGCCCAAAAATGTCTATAACAGTTGCCCCCTAAAGCATGAGGTCGTTAATCTTTTGATGTTGGGTGAAATGCTTTATCATGAGGATCCGAAGTTTTTTCGAGCTGGAAGGCGACCTGTAATAAGATACAATACAATACATTATCTTCATAATATTTTTCATGATCTAGCTGAGGCGGGCATTCCCATGCTCAGCTTTATAAATTCATTTTCATGTACATAAGACAGATAACCGTCTGTGCGACAGACTGATGATTCTAGTAGAGCCATCATCCTTTGATTCGGATGATCATCTGTGCAGCAATTATGTACATTTGATGTCTTTATTTTCCTGAATATATCGCAGCCCAAATGGATGAAACTAGATCCAGGGTCTTCAAACTCGTCCAATCTTCACTCGGAGTACAAGTCGATCCATGTGAAAGATGTTCTGGAGTCGAACATGGAAATACATCGCCTGATTACCAGCCAATGATGTAAGCTGTTAACAAGTGCGAGAGGAATCAATGATAATGATGATGACCCTCAAGGTACTACAGTACAATTCATGTGGTGTGAAAAAGGGACTTGGCGTAGAACACCACGCAAAATCTTTCGATCGAAGGCCATTGATGTAAACCTGTCGCCGGAGGTGAGAAACTTGCCATTGAGGCATGCAAGCTTCAAAGTACTGAAAGGGTTGTTCCTAAGTCGACTTCTTGGATAATGAGCTAATGTCGACAAAATGCGACCCGTCATAGGAGGGCCTTAATGGATCCCACATCTACGACACGAAATGGAGTAAATGATTTTGGAGGTGAAAACGATATGATGATACAGGGTTCAGGGTGGCAGTCGTGGAAGAATGGAGCGTGAATGTATTGCAGTGGATGAGACACGGGTGAATTTTCTGAGCGACTTCTCTTGAACATACCAGTGACACTGACATGGATTGGTAGCGTTAACCCCAAATATGGATGGTGCGATGGAACAATGGTGATATGACCAGTGAACAGAATAGCCCAACCCGACTCGGATTTGGAGTGAAAGTGTCTTGTTCAAGAGCGACTTGCTACCAATAAAGTTTCTTCAAGTTTTCTTCCCAATTTTTCCCCAGTCATTACTAACTAGTACCTCTTTATTTTTATCAAGCTTGAGGAGGATAACATATGCTTGTTCTATAATTTGCCCTTCGGGCAAACCCGTCGCTATGTTTTAACGAGCCTAGCGATAGTGAAACTCGTTCTTGTCTGTATGGACAAGTTTGTCGCTATTTGGTTTTAACGAGTTTAACGACAAAGATAACTCGGTCCTTTTCAATTTTAGAGAGTCTGAAAGGGGCGTAGAGGAAACTCCAATAATCCTTTTTCGTCATATAATCCCTTAAGTCCGAAAAAATATAAAATAATATGAAAGGGATGAATTTTTGGTAATTTTAATGAGCCAAACAAAAAAGCCGCTCAATCTTTTTGTGTAATAATCCCTCAGGTCCAAAAAGATTAAAATCTAGAGGAGAGATAACACTTCCGATAGCTTTAACGAGCTAGAGAGGCTAATTGCTCGGCAATCTTTTCATATTTTACGAGTCAGATGAAAAGAGATTAAAGGAGACTCGTCTTTTGAGGAACGAGTGATAATTTCAGGTAGCAGCTGATTCTAGGTAAGGTTTGGAATTTTCCAATCATGGCAGTTTCACAAGGATGGCTAACAAAATCACTTTTCGCAGTTGTTCCTCAAAAGGGGTAAACAATCAAATGGAGGTGAATGATCAGCTAAAATAGAGTGGAGGTGATGGTAAGAACACGACCAAGGCTCAAAAGCTAATGATAATGCATTCACAATGGTTATTTACTGGGGATTGGTTCATTTTTTAATGAGATTAAACTCCGGGGGAAACATTTACCAGTCATATAATAAAGATGTCTCATTGATAGGTTCAATTTTTAAGGAGCTTGCACCATTCAAAACTTTGCTCCGGATCCTTTCATTATGCAAGCTAGGAACAACCAATCCTATGAGTTTAAAGGGTTGAGAAACTACAAACTAAGAAAATAAATGGTCACTCTTTACTTTCAGGCAAAAAGGTTTGCATGCCCCCAGGTATAGTGAAGTAAAGTTCCCAGGTTACCATTTATAACTTCTCGCATTCGCAAGATAGTTTCCATCCGCACAGCAGATAGAAACACTTCCTCGACTTAGTCCATCTGGACAAAGGCTCCAATCACCTAACCTTGATGAAAGAATCTTATCCTGGTCTAACTCCTTCTTCCCATACGGACAGGTGTCAGACCAGTCTTAAATCCTTTGCGGAAACTTACCCTATACCCAAGGTTTTCCTGTCGAAACAGACCAGAGTGCATGCCCCCTGGGTTTCAGTCATGTCTTCCTGAATCACTCATGCTCTTCAGGTGGATGGACCGAAGATTGATGGGACATTCCTTGCGTGAAAAGACCATTTAGGGATGGCATTTGACTATTAGCTATGTGTGAGCTGGGGAACGAAAGCTAGTCTACGAGCTGGACCACTCGGCCTTCATGCGGAAAACACATTACTATAAAGAGTGAGGAGACAATGGCTCCCATGCTATAAATACAGTCGCGCCCAAGGAGTAGATTATAATCTAGAGGTCCTTGGACTACCATTACGTTCATATAAATGGTTTTCCTTCTCAACGTTATGGGTACATTGGGAAGGATCCCTAACGGTCGACTGGTTCCTTTGTTGAAGCCTGTCATATTTCTCATTTCAGGCAGAAGTGATGGCGAACCAAGCACTTTCCAAGAAATTGAGGAAAGGATACTTAGAGAAGCCCCTTCATCTATGATGGTACCGACCATGACCATTTTGTAAGCTTGTACAATGATTCGGAATGGCACACTAGCCGATAAACGGGGTCTGCCTAGTAGATTCCAATCGAAGGAAACGACTAGGTTGCTTGGAGGTGGGACCTAATAGACAGATGGATATGACTCTGATGAACTTCCTTCCTACGGTAAAGGAATGGGTAGATTGCCCCCATGTTCATCGGAGTCTGTGTTTACAAAAAGAATTTGAACGGTGTCGTTCTCATTCTCTTCGGTGATTGTATCATTTGAAGATGGACCTTCCGAAGACAAGACCGAGTCGACTACCGCCTCAAACTTTTGACTGCCGTCTTGTATGGATTTAGCGGGTTTATCTTCAATGATAGATGCTTTGACCGACCATAATGGCGTGTCGATCAGATTTTCAACTAGTGACGGACTCGGCAAGAGTTTTTTATATCCAGGAGGAAGCTGTAGAGGTGAAGTCGAACGGTTATCAAAAACTCTTTTAGCTTCATCTAGGAAGGGACAACGGTGGACGACGTGATCGTCTTCACACAGTTTACAAGGAAACTTACATTTCCTTTTCTATCCAAATGCTTCATTTTCACTATTTGATGGTGTACTTTCAACATGATCTTCAATGGTTGATGACACCGGATTGTGCAAACGAGGAGACCAGTCCCTTAAGATCCGAGGGATGCAAGGACAATCTCGATGATAGTGGTATCCTTTGCAAATGACACATGGAGATTTAGGCTTGGATGATGCAGTGCGTGGATTTTCACTAGATGATGCCCGGTTACCCCTTTTCGCCTTTGGCTCCTTCTTCTTCTTCTCTTTCCTCTCCTTCCCCTTCTTCTCCTTCTTAGTTACTTGATTTTTTGCTTTACCAGCTTCATCAAGTGAAGAGGAAGGAGGAGAGGGAGAATCAGACGAAGTAGAAGGTTGGGGGTAACTTTAGTATCATCCAGTTGCTGACTCGATTGTTCAGGAATCACAGTGTTCTGAACGACGGAGGTCAAGAAGAGCCATATTGGCAAGCCAATCGTCAATCCTGGAAGTGACAATGTGGCCATATGAGGTGCACCAACATCTCCCCAAGAGGAGAAAGGACTAGGATTTCCTCCAAGGGGAAATCCTTGGTTGGTGGACTCCATTTTTCTCAACCTAAGACCAACGTAGGAATGGTGATAGTATTCCGATTAAAATAAATTTTAGACGCTTTGACACAACTTGTCTTTTCAATTTTTAAGAGTTGAGAAAAAACAAAAGATGACTCTAGTCGCCTTCGATTTTTAATGAGCCTAAAGTGACAAGTGCTCAGATGGACCTTTTTCTTTAAGAAGTCTAAAAAGGAATGAAAGAGACTACTCTGGAAATCTAGACAGAGGGATTACCAAACCAATCGCAAAACTGTAGAATACTTTTTACGGTACGACAATCAATCTTTCTGAATGCTGTGTTCAGTGCATTGCAACCAATAGGGCGGCAGACATGGCTTCCTATGGATAAAGGATATAGCCTATTGTGGTCTCCCAATATATACTTGACGGTACGTGGGAGCACAAGTCCGTACTGGCACTTGTCGTCTCAAAGAGGAGAAATCACCCAACCAATAGTGAAAGCGACAGTTACCAGGATTTACGACGCCGGAATACGTCTCTAGCCTAGACTTCTAGATGTTGTGCGTTAGGTTCCAAAGTGTTTTTATGTTCATTAAATTTATTTTACAGTTGATCTTTCTTAAGAAATTTTCCTTTCAGGTTCACCACGTGATGTAGATATAAAATTCCTAAAATGCAATCTAAGATGATAAACAATCGTTTAATCTTCTTTTTGCAATGAAAATCCTAGCTACTAAAGAAAGAGAGACGATATTCTTTCAACATAGAGCAGAGAGCACACACTAGATGCACTGTCCTAAATCAAACCAACAAGCAGTCTAAATGCAAATGCACATGCATGTATCTGTTTTCAACTTTCTTAATGTGTGAATGACAAGAAGAATGCTAAGTACAAATCTAAATTATCTTTTCAAAGCGAAAGTACTAACAAATTTCTCTTCAAAAACGAAAGGAAGATGATGACGACACTTTTCTATTTTGAATTGAAAACTGCTTTTGACACTTGAAAAACTACTAATTCAAATCAAATATAAGAGTAACTGTATAATCGACCATCAAGAACAATAGAATCCTTTTCTTTGACTGAAAACGACACTTGCAACACTTTCAAATCAAAAGACGACAGTTTGATTATGCTACTTTTTTGTAAAAGAGAACTGTAAATGGCGCACAATACATAAAAACATTCATAATTATTTGTACTATGGAGGCGGAATCATGCAAAGGAAGGGAGTTTCCACAGTGGTATACTGATCACAGACAGCAAAACTCCTGAATAAAGCTAAAGAGAGTGAACACAGAAACCAAAATCTGAGAGCAGAAGAGGTCTTGTCTGATCAGCACACCTGCAACACAGGGAAAGTGCGATGCAGCGCACCTACTGCACATGGGAGGTGTGATGCATCCAGGTTCCCAAGAGGAGAAAGTGCGATGGTCCAGGGACGAGACTTCAACTTGGTTCTGGGTCACAATTTGCAGCTTAGTTCAGGGATTTAGGCCGAGCTAATGATAGTCAGTAAATATAAATCACAGGGGCTGATCTAATGAGGTTACTAGAGCCACCACTAGGGCAATTAGAAGGTTTGCAAATCAATTGTTCAGTTTATAAACAAAACCTGGAGATAGACTGAAGCAGCATTGATCTACTTTGCACTTGCATAGAAAATGCAGTTCGAAGGCTAGCTGGCTTGACTTCAGGCTCTGTCTGTAAGTTTATAAAACAAACAAATATAGACAAGCAAACAATCTATTCACTCCCCAGTGGAGTCACCATTTTGTTATCGGGAAATCTAGTGTCCACTCGGAGCTGCTAGTCCCACTAAGACTGGTAGCTATCTTAGAAACAAACAAACTAAAACTACTTTCGCTTTCCTTTATGAGAAGTAGATAAGAGGGGAACAAAGGACACCAACCTCAGTCTTGCACTTAGTTCCTTGCTTGGTTCCTCTCCCTTCTGACAGATCCTTGCCACTTTGCCTTCGTCTACCCAACTTCAAAGAGCACCTGTGGAATCAAAGCAGCATAATACTATCAAAGAACAGAGATCTACAATCATAAACAATATAGGACCAGATATATACTGACCACACAAATGCATATGTCATCAAACATACAAGAATGTGGAGGAAAACTCGAATAGCTTTATTAATATCAAGAATAGCAAAGAGGATTACAACCAATTGTTCTGACCCAGCATCATCCTCCCAGCATGAAAGCCCTTCTTCACCTCATGAAAAGCTTAGATCACCCAACACTATGATATTCCACCAAGAAACCAACAACACTTCCTTACAAGATACAAAATTCCAGCCTCTAGATCTCTGGGATGAGGGATCCATATATAGATGATTGCAGGGGGGTGAGTCAACTTCTGGGATTTTGATTAGTGTCCTCTCTCTGATAGTTCTTGATTCCACTTGGAGATTGATGATCTCTTACTCATCCCTGGGCAGATTCAGAGAGGAAAGTGTCACAGGAGAAGTTTCTAGAAGATTCCATGACGATCCACCTTGCAAACCGTCTCTGCCATTTGTCTACTCTCGCCCATCCTACCCTACAAAAGGGCTTTCCAGTATGCATCACACCCTTTACACTGGGTAGGTGAGATGCATCGCACCCTCTGCACTGGGTAGTCTGTATGGTCCATCTTTGACCATTTCTGAGCAGTTTTATGTGGAGAACTTCTGGGAGATGATGTAATCAACTGACCTTGCTCCTTTAGGGTGTGAAGCAACACTTTTAGGGACTTAGGAGCCTTTGGTTTATGGACATGTATGATTGGGGTTGCAGTGCCCAAAAATGTCTATAACACCAAGAATTGGTGGAATGGAAGAAATGTGTGGTGAGAGCGAGGAGGATTCTTCTGGAGGGAGCTCGAGACCATATTGTCTCGAGTCTCCATGGGAAGGAGACTCCATTTTCAATGTGAATACATTGAAGGACCTATATCAGAACAACAGTGACCAGAGGAAGTTGGCGCTGAAGGACAAGCTTCGTAAAATCAAGTGTGAAAAGGGCGACACGATTTCTACATATCTGAACAAGCTCATCACCTGTAGATATGAGCTTGGAAGTGTAGGAATAACGACAGCTAATGATGACATGGTGAGTATTGCTCTCCTCGGTCTTCCTAAGAGCTGGCATAACTACCAGGACTCAGTGAATAGAAGAGAGAAACTGCCGGATTCTGAACGACTGTGGTCAGATCTGATGTAGGAGGAGATTAAGAGGAGCACTAGAGATGGTTCTTCATCCAAGGAGGATGAAGAAAATTTTGCCTTAGCGAGTAAGGCAAGGAAAGGGAAGGAGAAGGATTCTCATCCCAAATCAAGTTCTTCTCATTGAGGGAAGAAGGGTGAAAAATCTAAAGTGAGATGCTTTAATTGTCACGAGATGGGTCATGATGCGACTAATTGCCCATCGAAGAAGTCCAAGAAGGGATCCTCGGAAGGATTTGAAGGTGAGGCATTGGCCTCTTAGTTCGAGATGGACTTCACCCTCATCGCATGCATGGTTTCATTGATGATGGGTTGTGGTTGGTTTCTTGACAGTGGAGCCTCATTCCACATGAACGGCAATAAAAGTGTATCCAGTACCTTGGAGGAGAAAGACCTCAAGATACTCATAAAGATGGGTGACGATGAAAGGTATAGTGTTTTAGGAGTGGGCACGGTCGCTTTTAAGAGGGAGCATGGAGCTTCTATCACCTTGATAGATGTGAAGTATGTGCCTAGATTGAATAAGAACTTGGTATTGATCACGATGTTGGAGTACAAAGGCTACGATGTTGTCTTTAGTAAGGGAGAGGTTTTCCTTAGACACATCACCACGGGACAGGAGAAACAGATCAGTTCATGGGTACAAAACTTGTATGCTCTTTAGGTTCAAGATGCATGCAAAGCCTTGAGGTGCAAGGCCAATATTAGAGACTTGGAGGTTGAGAGGGAGAGTAAATTACCTCTCAACATGCAATCCCATAAGAAGTCTCAGACAATTGTGGAGGAGCCACAATGGGAGATGCTGAAAGGAGACCGAGTGGAGGCATCCACTCATGTAGAGACCTCCAGTAGGGGGGGAATTTCAAGCCATGTCAGCAGAGGGATCACATGCAGCCCTCTAGGTGTGAGGTGGGGCGATGTGAAGTGATAGTCCCATGAAGGCTCAAATAGGGGCAGGATCCTTGAGGTATCCAACCTCTTTGATTAGACCTTACTACGGGAGGCCCAACGAGGAGTAGCAGGATTGGCTGAGTGGGTAGAGACGGATGCGGATGGAGTGGCAGAGGGAGCTTCAGTATCAGAGGGTGTTTCTAGCCCAACAGGGAGGTTAGTTGGGAGATCAGTTACTTACTTCTAAGTAACTGAGTTGCAGTGCAACATTGGGCAGCACGATGCAACATGATGAGAGGAGGTGCAATGTGAACGCAGTGCTGAGAGATAGGACCAACAGTAGCAGGAGGAATCAGTGTGATTGATGCAGTTAGAGATCAAAGTGAAAGAGGCTAGAGAAGACAGATACTGAAGAGCACAGAGGTGCAGAGTTTTCGGTCAATAGAGGCAATAGCAGTCAGAGACTTTGATGATAGAGGCATCATTCTTATTCAGGTTGGGTATTTTTTTGTTTCTAGAGTTGTTGGAGCAACAACACTTGAGGGAAGTGTTGCATGCAGAAAATTCCAAAGGTTCAGGATCGGGATGGAGTTCAATTCCTTTCTTGTTGAGAGGGAGTTTTGAAAATAGAAACAAGAAATGCTACAAATAAAAATGCTAAAAATAGCATTGCTATAGATAGCATTTCAGGATATATTCCAATTTTAATTTGTCCTTGAATTAAAATTGAGAATTAAAATTCGAATTTAGTCTCACCAGCTGTTTGAAAAATAATTAATTAATTCATCTTGAGTTAATTAGTTGGTGAAATTCAAACATGAAGTCTTTGTGAAGACATGCAACAGTTATCCCTTTGATTGAGGAAGTTATCCCTTAATTAAGTAGATAAGGATGAGTTGTATTTGAGTTGTAATTAGTTAGCTTAGTTAACTGAGTCAAGTCTAGTTAAATTAGTTCCAAATGGTTTGTGGAACTAATTGTGAGTTCAGTTAGTTAATGCATGCATGCATGCAACTAGTGTTCTCCAGATAACTAAATATTCTCTCATAAATAACTCATGCATGTCAGTTCAGAAAAAGACCCAGTTGAGATTAAAGATAGGGATAGTGTACTATTCTTTGGAGGAATCTTCCTTTAAAGGAAACTCATCCATGCAGAAGGAATAAGGTTCCTTGCGGATTGCGCAGTTTCTATAGAGGTCAAAGCAGTGTGTGAGGTGAGAATCAAACATGTTACAACTGGATCACCCAAGAGAAACAACGTGAGGAAATAGGAGGCTTGGAGGGAAGAGGAGAAGGTTTCTGAGAAGCCTTGATTGCCTGTGAGCATCCAGGAGGATTATACTGAGAGCTGGTTAGCTGTGAGAGCTAAAGCTTTGTGTAATCCTGAGATATTTCCACCTTGTATGATAATACATATAGCAGGGTTTTTAGTTGAGGCTTTCCCCAGAGTCTTCTTCTGTGTTTCATGTGTGATTGAATCTTCTTCTCTGTTATATGTGTTCTGTTTGATCTTGCTCAAATTAATTAAGCTTCTACAAGTTTGATTGTAGAAGTAGATTAAGTATTTTGCTTTAGTACATTGCATAATCAGTTTAATCTAGAGTGAGAATTTCTACATGGTATCAGAGCTAGCTGATCTATAGAGAAATTTCTACATTTCTTGACTAAGATTAATGAAATAAAGAGGAAAACAAATGAAGAAGTGGTTGAATTCATCAAGAGGTTTAATAAAATATATAACAGTCTTCTTGCAGAAATAAAACCACCTTCTATTGGTGCAAAAGTGGTGTTTGCAGGAGCGTTTGAATCAGATTTTGGCTTTACTTTGAGGGAAAGGAGGTTTCCTATTTTAGAACAAATTCAAACTGATGCACCAGAAATTGAAGCCAATTTATCTGCAGTAGGGAAGATTAAGCAAAAGGATGAAGCAGTTGATAAAAAGAAAGGGAAGGAAGAAGCAAAACCTTCCAATCAGCCTAAAGATTCACATGAGAAAAAGATGGATGAGATGACAAAAGTCATCAGGAATTTGTCAAACAAATTGGTGAAGTTGGAACTTGATAATAAAAATCCTCCTAGACAGATTCAACAGGCGCATAATAGAAGTTTTAATCCTCAATTCAGGAGACCACCATTGCAAATCATGCAAAGGGAAAAGAAAGATCAGGATCAAGTTCAACCACCTTTGTACATTGAAGATGAACCAGAAGAAGTTGTGGAGGAGACTCTTAGGTTGCAAGAAAATCAATATTCTACTCTGTCAAAGGAAGAAGAAGGAATAATTGATAATGAGGATTTAAATCTTGAACCTTAACAAATGATGAAGAAATTGATGAATATTGTAGGAGATTCACAAATTTTATGCAAGCAGAGTTGCACAAGAAGTATGATTTAATATCAAGGAAGAGGTCAAGAATGCAAGATCATGTAGAGGACCAACCAAATAAAATAGTTCAACATCCTCTGCCAAAGGTGGATGTAAAGGGGAAACAACTTAAGAGCAATCCTAGTTCAACAAGGAGAGAGTTCTAGAAGTCATCAAATTAAGGTGACACATGAAAAACAAGTTGAGAAGCCTTTAGTCAGTCAACAAAATGTGCAGAAGGAGAAGTCAGCAGACGAGGAACAATCTGAAGCAATAAAGGAGACTCATTCTTTCAATATTCATAAATATTTGGAGAAAATAAAAATACATGTTCCATTGACTGATTTGGTGAAGAAGTCTGCTTATAGAAAAAAGATTTCAGATTTTATCAATTTATCTCAAAATAATTGTTATAGCTCCAAATCTCACTCTTATGGTTTGTGATGCTGCACTCATGGCCTAGGGCAACCCCTCCTTCCAGACCTGGTCCTAAAATTTAAAAAACAGTGTTTTATCCCCTATACACGACATTGCCCTGAGTTAAACGCGTGTACACGCGGGTCTGTGTATACCCAACCCGCGTGTATGTATTAAAACACTTAAAAAAATAAATAATTCCTTATTTTCGGGCGGAGATCGCGGGTTTTACCTGCTGATCACCTGTTAGTGCCCGTGGCCCAACTGTTCCCAACCAACTCCTAACTAAAAAACTACTTTGGAGATGGTATAAAAAGACATCAAAGGGAAGGCCTAAGGGAGAGAGAAAAGAAGAGCAAGATTATTATGCTGAGATTTTCCCCTTAGACAAGGTTTGAAGTCCTTGGTGCCTTCTGCACTTCCCCCATTTTGCATAGGAAACCCTTGTTTCCATGTGTATTGGTGATCATTCATCTTTTATATCATCATTGAGTAAGACTTGGAAGGAGCTCTTGTTGGAGGCTTGAGGCTGGAACGAATCCGGGAGGAAGCTTTGCTTGGAGCCTGCTGAAGGTGTTTCAGGTGAAATCTTTCCGTTATATGTACTTTACTTGCCTTTATATAAAGAAACACGTCTTGGTTCCCGAAACAATCTTTCTTTATGCTTATGAGATTCTTGTTTTGAATTCTTATGCAAGTAGTTACTTAAAGATTTTTATAACTAACTTTATAGCATGAAGATGGTTTTCATATATGTATTTGTCCATGTACTGTTGTGTTCTTTGATTTGTTTGTTTTATAGGTCAAAGGAGAAGAAGGGAACTCCAAGAAGGGTTTGGAACCTAAAGGCCTTCTCGAACGTAGGACCTTAGGTACGTACCCTAAACATTAGAATTTGCTTACAGTAAAGATAATGGCTGTGTGTGTATTTCTTTGAATAAGCAATTTTCAGTCTGGTAGAGTCTTAACCTAAAGGACCCTAGGGGTACTTTCCCCTCAACCAGAATTGGCGACTCCGATGGGGAGCAACACTCTTGTTGTTCCTAGTTTGGGTAGTCTTCAAGCCAATCAAGGCTCAGCCCCTCTGTTTGCTGGTTCTGACTGTCTAATCTGTTCTTGAACTCTAAGCTTTTCCAGTTTTTCAGTCTGTGTTTTTTATTTTTCTTGAAAATCTTCAGATATGCTGTTTTGCTGGATTACAGAAGCGTATATATGCAATTTGTACTAAGTGAACCCGCATATACGCAGGTTTCCTCAGTTACAGTCGCGTGTACACGCACTCTGCACATCACTGCAGGTGCATATATTATCTAATTTTCAAGATTTATAAATTTTATTTTTGCTGAATGTCTGTCTGGTGGTTTGGGTCAGTTTGAAGCAGTCATTTTCCAGTAATAGTCCTCTTTTTAGCATGGGGCATCTTGTTCTGAACTCTTTCTAGTTATAAGGAGTATCAGTCTTGTTTTCGTTGATTCCAAGCGTCATTGTTTTTTGACACACAAGATTTCTGGTTAAGAATCTTGACTGCTCTGTTTTGGCAGAGTAGGAAGATTGGATTCAATCTTTGTGTTCATTTTGTTTTGGTGACCTTTTGTTTGCTTAAAGAAACCATTTTTGTGAACATTTGCTCCTTCGTTTCGGGAAAGTTGTTTGTTACCATTTTCTTGAAACTTGTCTTTTGATCTTTTGGACTTTCATTGCTGCTTTTGATTGTCATGAGCGATTTCAAACGCATTTATTTTTGTTGGGTTTTCATCATTTGAAAGGTGTCAATTCACAAAAGTGTTTGGTTGCCTATTCATCAATCATTAGTGTCAGTATTTTTGAGAGCATTCTTTGAAAAAAGACTTCTTGGCTTCATTGAAAGAAAATCTTTTGAAAGTTTTGAGTTTCGCTTTCTTAAACTTGCTTTTCATTTGATTTCCTTTTTTGCGAAGTGAAAGTGCTTTGTGTTTATCTTAGAACTTGTTTTTATTGTTTGGAAGAAATGATTGGTAACACATCATCTTCTATCTAAGAATTTTAGTGGCAAGACAAATTTGATAAGGCAACAACTTTACTTCTTTGTTTTTAGAGTAGTCTTTAAATCTTCCATCCACATATAGTTCTTGCATTAGGATAGATTTGCATCTCTTTTTAGGCATATATAGTTTTGTTAGTTTTTGTGAGTGTGGAGTCTGAAAAGAAAAGGAAAATTTGTTTATATTAGAAGTACCTCTGAACTTCATAGAAATTGCTCTTCATCGAAAACAAAAAGTGCATGTGCATGTAGCTAAGTTTTATTAATTTCTTTTGCGTCCATAAAAACACCACAAGTTTCATCTCCATTACCTTGTGACTTAAAGAACAGCCTAATAAAATCAAGCGCTAATTAAAATCCACTAGAACTTTTTGTTTTAGTCAGTTACACCAACAATTTTAGGATTTTAGGGCCTTGGATTAGGCGAGTGGAGAGTTAACTCTCCAAGGCCACATAAAACGTCAAACATAAGAGTCTGAATAAAGAGAGAAAATCCAATAGCGTTAGGAAGACCAGGAAAGCTCCGGATCTGGGAGTTAAGCACGAGGGTCTGTGAAGACAGGGAAGAGAGATACCCCCTCTCCTACTTGTCCGAATTTACCTCACGACTGTTTCGCCTGGCTTCTGTGACGAGTTGGTACCCATAGTTGCCTCTCCTAGGGATCTACACAGGTGGCTGCGGAGGGGAATCCCGTGGCACCTGAGGTTGACGTTGTATCACTCTCGACAGTACTACTGGAGGGCACCCTTGCGAAGCTTGGGGGCTTGCACCGGCGCAGGCTGTTGTTAGGAGGTCAGCGTAACTTCCTCTGATACCTTCGCTGATAGGACTGGGCCCTCATCATCCCAGACTATCTTCGGAAGGCCCCTTATTTCACTTTCTCGTATTTTGGTGTCCGGTCCTAATCACCCGGAGCGGAAATACTTGGAAGTTGTTTGACTGGCTGTATCTTTAGGGACTTTATAGTGTGTGCTCTGTGCTCCTAGTTGGCCTAGCTTTCAATTTTTTGAGTCTTTAGTTAGATCATAACAAAAAATTCAAAGTGGCTGACCGATCTCCAAGACGATCTCGAAGACTTCGTGGTCTTTCGCCGCCAAGTTTAGAGCCTTCTCCGAGAAGGCGCAGAGGGAGTACCACCGGTGGGGTTCGTCCTACGCCGGTTGACGCATCGGAGATTGATCCTCCTAGCGGAGGCATTATTGCCCAAGCAAGGCCTGGTACTTCTGAACAAGAGAGGGATAATCCAGTCCTTTCTCGAGTTCTTTTTCAAGTGGAGAATAACGTAGAGGTAGAAGAATTCTTAGAGTCGTTAGGGGCTCCGAATTCTCCCCTACCATTTAGTCATCCAGACGTATTGCAATACGTTGGGACTCCATCACATAGACCATCAAGTCCAGGTTACGCTACGCGCTTACCATTCATGACCACTACTGGAAGCATGGCTTCTACGAGTGCTGCGACTATGCAAACCCCTACATCAGTGCAAGGGGGAGGAACCATTTCCATCCCCTACACTTCCTTGTTTGGATCTTTTGCGAGCACATCTCTACTTGGGTCTACTTCCATTCCGTCCACGAGTGGAAATGCCCAAACCAATGCTTTTAGTATTGGAATCTTCTCTTTTGGCACCCAATCACAGGGTATTCCATCGGTTCCGTTTAGTGCCGCTACGTCCATGATGGGCGGATCGGATTCTTTCCAGGGTTTTCCTTTCGGAAGTGGTCATATACCACATTCCAACCCGACGGTAGGATCCATGCCTTTTTCTTATATAGGACAAAGCAACAATCCTTTCCAAGGTTGGAATAACCCTGGGGTTAATAGCGCAGGAACTGGGAATCCGTTCATCGGCCAACAAGGGAATAGGTCGTACACCACGGTTAGTTCGTTTCAAAGTATTCCTCCCCTTGCTTCGACTTGGAATCCATATCAGGGGTTATCAACTCCTTACCATTCTTTAGGAGGAAACTTTGCGGGTTATGGAGGTTATACGGCTGGAGTTGGTCAAACTCCGAATTTTGCTGGACCACAAGGCTTGCCTTTTGGTTCAGCCGGTTCTACTGGTCACTTCGGGCAGCCTGGTGCCTCCCAAATTCCATGACAATCTTTTCAGAGCTTTGGGAGTTCTGCTTAGTCTTCGTGGAATCCCCTAGGTCCTCCTAGGCTTCCGTTTCTGGCAACGTTAAACTTGCTAGATCTCACAAAGTTAACAAATGACCCAATCAGGTATAATCCGGCCTGGCCTCCGGTCCCAACCAAACTCCCTTCGGACATTCCAAAATTCGAAGGGAAGAGTGGTGAGGACCCGGGCGACCACGTAACCACATTCCATCTGTGGTGCTCATCCAACTCCCTCATCGAGGATTCAATTAGGCTGAGACTCTTTCAGCGCACCTTGACTGGTAATGTGGCCAAGTGGTATATAGAGTTGCCAGGGGGCAGCTTTACATCGTTCGCCGACTTAGCCAATATTTTCTTAAATCACTTTCAGTTGCCTGTCCGCTATGACGCCGGAACTGAACTTCTGGCCACCTTTCGTCAGGATAAGGCTACTCACATTTCCGATCACATTCAGGAATGGAGACGGAGAAAGAGGCTCATTAAAGCCGAAATTCCCCCGGAATACCGTCTCGAGTGGTTTTTGAAGTCTTTACAACCCGAGATCTCCAAGGATGTCTCCATGTCTGGGGTCTATTCTGAGGAGCAAGCCATTTTTAGGGCCCAGCAATTAGAATTGATCTACTCTCAGTCTGGGATCCTACAAAAGTACTTGCCAGATGCTCCTGGATCTAAGGTTGATTTAGCTAAGCCGAAGCCAGGTCCGCACGCGGATGGTATCGTTGGGTCAATAGACACATCTACAGTGAACTTGTTGAATCAATTGCAGCAGTTGTCTTTGCAAACTGCTTCTAACAACCAAGTCACATTGTCTAATCCTCCCGCTTCCCAAACTTCTTCAATTAATGCCGTCCAATCCGATAACCCCAAAGGAAATCAAAATTCCAATGGGAAAAAGAAAGGACGTGGTAAGAAGAAGAACTCGGATGGGAAGCCCGATGCAAATAAATCCGGTAACAACGCTGGTGGTGGTAAAGGTGAGTCGAGAAAGAAAGTTAAGTTTCCTTGCAAATTATGCAGTGGAGACCATCTAACTCATCTCTGCCCTAGGATTGAAGACGCTCATCGCTTGTTAGGACAGCAAGGGACTTCTAGTTCGCAAGCTGTGTTAACTAACCCGTTTCCCCAAGGGCAGCAACTTCTTGCTGGCGCGAGTTCAAACCCTGGGACCTCCTCTGGGGGCAACCAGGAAGGGGACAAGTCGTCGAATGTTTTCATGATGGGTGCTCACGCTAATGTGGCCACACGGTCACGCGATTATGGTGAAGGTGAAAATTCTAAGGGTAAATCAGTTCCCGAAACTAACAACCCACTTCATATTGAGCGACCCTCTGTTGAGACTATACCTCGGGTGCCGAAAGGTTCCGTAAAACGCGCGACTATCAACCCTAATATTAGGGCAGCCCAGAATTACTCCATTGTTGAGGATCTGGCCCAGAGTCCATGTGCCATGTCCGCGTTAGAGGTTCTCCAATCATGTCCTGCTCAACGAAGTGCCTTGCTATCGGCAATGGGGGTAGTAGATCCAAGTAACTCCTTAGCTCTCACTTTTGATATGAGTAATGTCAAAAAGAGACTTCCTCATCACATGGCTTTCCAGATAAAGTCTACCTACCAGAAAACGAATATTTTTCGGACGGTTGTAGATGAGGGAGCTTCCACGTGTGTCATGTCTATGTCATGCTGGAAGGCCATTGGATCACCGTCGGTTGTTCCTTCACCCACCCTATTGACAGCATTTGATGGTCATTCTCATAGGCCATACGGGATTATCCCGGCTTTTCCTGTATGTGTTGGAGGAAAGGTCGTTAATATTGAAGTAGAGGTCATAGACGCTAACCTAGACTATAATCTCCTATTAGGAAGGAACTGGGTATACGAGATGGATGCCGTGGTTTCGACTCTGTTTCGTGTCATTTTCTTTCCTCATGAGGGGAAAATCGTTAAGGTTGACCAATTGGACTATTGTCCAGTTGATCCTCAAGCAAACTCTGACTCTACTATTCCTTTAGTGGGTAACCCCCGTCCGCCTACCGAGAGTCTAGGAGTCGGGATTGTTGGCTAGTTGAATTGTTTATTGATTAAACATTCAAGTACCACATTAATTGTCAACCTGGGAAAGTCTTTTTATTGCAAAGGCTACCGCGTACTGTATGTACTTACTCCTAAAAGCATTAAAAAGATGTAGTATATGTGATCCTTACGCTAAGTTATCACTGTACTGATAAAATGAAAGTAATTAATTAAGATTACAAATCTAAAAAGCGAAATGATGGATGCTCTGTTGGCAGAGGATCAGGACCCTATCCTCCAGGTGAGGACGTTCAGCACCTACCTCTGTAATCAAATTGCTAACACACATTGCACTCAAATTCACCGGTGAAATATCCTTGCACAACTTCAAACAATGAATGAAACAGAGTACTAGCAAGCGGAAATACCAGAGGTAATGCTACAGAATCCAAACAGAGTACCAGTGGAAAGAAACTATCACACACTTACACACTTTAACGGAAAAGTAAATGGGTGAATCTTGTGAGGAAGGTGGGCCCAGTCCCTCTCACAAGATTCCCCGGAACACGGAGAGTTGATTAAGTGCTCAGAACAATTTTATATTCATCTGCCAAAAATTCAAGTACAATAAAGTTCAGAGTTGCTGATGTTCTTCTCAAAATCTCTCGTACAGATTACACATTCCAACCTCCCTTCTAATGTAGATGTCTCCTCTTTATAGAGGAGACATCTATTACAATAGATGTTTACAATTCATTCAGTTAACCCATTCTATCAAAAATAAGAATTACAGACCGCTGTTACAACAGTATAACAACATATTCTTTCTTAGGTTCTGGCTGTTACACAGCTGGTAACTGTCTTCGACCGTCTTCTCAGGATCTTCACATTCCTTCGCCATTTCCCCATGTTGTTCCTGATTTAAGCAATGGTAACTGTGTTCTACCTGCTTTAGATAGTTGCGGATCGTGCCGCATCAGCGTTCTTCAGATAGTAGCCAGTTGTTATTTCCAGCTGTTGCAAAATAGCCTGCTTTAGATGGTTGCTATTGCTGACTGTAGCAACTGCGTAGTTGCTGCTTCTGGTGTTGCAGCAACTGCGTAGTTGCTGTTTCTGGTGTTGCAGCAACTGCGTAGTTGCTGTTTCTGGTGTCACAGCAACTATAAATTATAATTCCTGCAGGCTTAAGACAATTACTTGACAATTTAATCAGCTTTTCCAAGATAAATATAAAGATACTCACGAATATGCAATGAACAATTAAACATATAGATATGCGGAAAGTTACTTCATACCTTGGGTGATTAAGTCATCATGTACTCAAAGCTTACAACTTATGACTGAAAAGGATAACATTAAGGCAAAAAATATGAGGTCAAAATAGGTCAATTCTGAGTCCTAACATCCCCCCAACTGAAGATATTGCATGTCCCCATGCAATGCCTACTCTGAGTCTGAGTCGGACTACTGGGATGAACAATGTAGATTACTGAGACAATAGTTATAGGCAGTGGCATCAAATTTGTTTCTGAATCCACAGGCAGTCTGTATTTGCCTCCATGCTGCTGCTTCTTCCCTGCTGGACAATCCAAATTGTCCTTTATATTGTTCACCAGACAGCCATAAAAGTGGAAATCTAAATCTGTAACCCATCCAATTCTCAGCACAGTGCTGCATGCAATTAACATAATGAGATACCCTTGAGAGTGCCACCTGCAAATTAGGTGGATTATAAGGGTGATATTCCTGCCTCTCCTTGGGGCAGTTTTCCCAAAACAGTTTGTTTGCCTTGACAGCCAAGGATGCCTTAGTCTTTACATAATGCTGACAGTCTTTCAGGACCATGGCTTGCAGTTGCTTAACATGGTCCTTCATTTCAGGATCACTTACCATTCTCAGGTGCTGTGCAATAAAGGTGGCTGCGTTCTGCGGTTCAGCTCTAATCCACAGAAGACAATTTTGTTCATTATGCTGAGCTGAAGCAAAGGCGTTCTGCCATGTAAGTTGATTAGCTAAAAAGGAGATAAAGGCTCTCAGCTGTATGTCGCCGACTACAGGTATCATATTCATATTTCTTTCCTCCGACATGGCTTCATTATGGAGATAGAGCTCGCATAACAAATGTTGATCGTTTTTAGGTGCCTCTGCAAAGGTTTGCATGAACTGCTCTGACGTAACTACCTGATGAGGTCTACCTTCTTTGACAGCCTTTATCTGCAAAAATGTGAGTCTTTCCCTCAGAAATGTTGCATAATTAAAAGAAGGTTGCCTTGTGGCAAGTAGTCTTTGAAACAATTCAAACATCTGGGTCAATCTGGCTTTTAGTTCTTTGATCTCCTTGTACTGGGCTCTGCACTGTTCCAGTGCTTCCCAGTTCTTGTATGCGTGACTAAACCAGATCCCTTTTTGTTGCTCGAATGCCTTGCCTTGCGACTGCTCATATTCCCTCCACCACTGTCCCTTCAATGTTTCAAAGCTATCTGTTTCTGTGCATACATCAGTAACGGAGGGAAGCTCTGTCTGTGTAAAGGCATCCACAAGGATAACCTGCTCTGTAGGAATAGTCTGGGATGATCCAACATCTTTTTCTTCATTTCTGGCTAGCGTCTCTTCTTCCTGTTGTGCTGATTCATTTTGTTCCATGGTGATTTGGGTGGGCAGGGGTGAGTCTATGCCTTTTTCCTCATTTCCTTCTTCTTCTTCTTTTTCCTGATTTTCTTCTTCTTCTTCTTTTTCCTGATTTTCTTCTTCTTTTTCTGCTTCCTGATTTTCTTCTTCTTTTTCTACTTCCTTGGCAATTTGAATAGAGCTGGGTGAGTCTGATTTTTCTTCATTCTCTCCTGAAACTATTTCTTTTTCCTCCATAACAGTTTGGGTAGGCCGGGGTGAGTCTATACCTTTTTCCTGATTTTCTTGTGCAACTACTTCTTCCGTAGTAATTTGGGTAGGCCGGGGCGAGTCTGTGTTTTCTTCTGCATTCCCTGATTCTTGTGCAACAACTTCTTCCATAGTAATTTGGGTAGGCCGGGGTGAGTCTGTATTCTCCTCTTTCTCATTCCTTATTTCTTCCTGCATAATTTCTGGGGAACTTGCTGGTTCTTGTGTGTCAGCAAGCCCTTCTGCTTGTTCTTGCGCAATCTCTGGAGAACTTACTGGTTCTTGTGTAGCAGTAAGTTCTTCTGTTCAGACCTGTGCAGTTTCTGGAGAACTTACTGGTTCTTGTGTGTCAGTAAGTCCTTCAGTTTTGTCTTGCATCTTCTCTGAAGAGCCTGTTGGTTCTTGTGTGACAACAGGTTCTTCTGTCTGCACTTCTTTTGGAGTACCTGTTGGTTCTTGTGTGACAACAGGTTCCTTTATTTCAGCAGAGGATTGCGGCATCTCCGTCTATATAATAGCAGGTTCTTTTGTTTCATCTACAGCATCGAAGGCTTCCTTCATTGGCTCTGCCACTACCTTATATCCTACCTGAGTGTATATTTCACCACAATTGGTGCACACATATTCATTATCCTTACTTTTTTCTGCTGCAGACGCTACTCGTGCTAAAACATGCAGGCTGAATTCCTTCTGATATGCTTCCTTAACCCTTATTATTTCCTCCTGATAGTCCTGAATCTGAGATTTCAGGAATTCAATTTCTTCCTGTAGGGCAGGTATGGTAGGCTGGTCCTGCGGAGCAGTAGATTCCAATGGAGGCAGAGGTTGTGTTTCATCATTCTGATCAGTATTCCCCACAGGTGGTTCTTGTGTGTCACCTGCGGTAGTGGCTGTTTCTTGTGTTGCAGCCACTTGGTCACTATTATCTTGGGTGTCGGCAGCTGGTTCTTGTGTGTCAGCTACCTTAAAGTATGATGTCACGAAGCTATGAACGCTCTGCATCTCTGCTTCCGAGGGTGAAGGAGAGGAGTTCTGAGGACTGGTGGGAGTACGGATCTTTATAGTGATGGGCGGTGAACTAGGAGAATTGGGATATTTAGCTGCTAACGATGACCGAGTTCTTCTCTTTGGTAGAGAAGCAGGGAATTCAGGTGTTTTTCTCTTTAGGCTAGCTTTCTTCAAGATGGGGACAGTAGCCGGAGTAGCAGGTGCCTTAGCTGAAACCCTGGTTCTCCTTCTTTTTGATGGGGTTTTCTTTTCCTGCTGCCTTTTTCTTTTAAGCAGGGTAATGGGGATATTGTCATCGGAGTCATCAGTAGAAATACCCAGTATGGGAATGGAAGGATTGATTCCTTTGGGAGATGGGGTTGTCCTTATGGCATTCTCAGCATCTTGCGGGGGTGTTTGCTGGATTTGTTCAGGAATGTGCTCTGCTTGCTGAGGGTTTTCCAGAGGGGTTGTTCAGGCATATCCTCCATTTGCTGAGGAAGTTCTTCATCTTGCTGAGGTATGTCCTCAGCTTGGTGAAGAATTTCCTCTTCTTGGTGAGGAATTTCATGTTCCGGCTGTGGAATTTGTGCCTCCTGATGGGGATTAATGGGGGGTGGAGGGTTATTTAGAGCGAGGGCTCTATTAATCAGTAATTGGGCTAAGCGGTGGTGTTTTAAGGAAACTAGTGGATGCTTCGCTTTCACAGCATATCGTGACATATTTTGGAGACAACCCAATAGATAATATGGCATGTTTATTAACTGACCATTTCTTAGATGATTTAACAGGACAATGTCGTGCTGGTAAATTACCTGGTAGCGGCCTTCGTACGTCAGATATTGCTTGACAAATTCAACGACTTTCGGCCACGGTTGAGGTAACGACCGAAGTGCTACGCTTCTGCCTTTGGTCTCTATGTGCTCGTCTGGTCGGAGAAAATCCTGCTGCGCATTAAGAATCAGGTGCTTTCTGCTGAACCACCGTGTGCCATTAGCTGGTAGCTCGGTAACTTCGGCTATGATTTCCTATGTGACTAGAACTTGAATTCCCTGGACGACCGAGAATCCTTCTGTTAAGTTGCATGCGAATTCAAGGACTTGCTGATCGTCAAAGTCCGGAAGTCTCCTGAAGTACTCTATCCAACCCGCTTGCAAGAAAATTTGATAAATCTCCGGAAAGAGTTCAAGGACTGCTGTCGAGCCAGGCTCATGTGTAATGAGGGTTCCTCCCATAGCTATTGTTTCAGTAACTTTCAGAGTTCAGAGCCGAGCTTCCAATTTCAGTTCAGAGTAGAACGTCGCAAATGGTAACATGCTGTGATAGGGTGGCTTTTACATATTACCGGGAGAATTAAGGGTGGCGGTAGTTGGCATGGTATGTCATTATGAGAGTTGCTTTGGTAATCCCCCCCCTACGTGTCAACGATATGATTGGAAATACAATGATTTGATAGTCCTATCAACTTCTCCGCATTAGCTATCATTTAATGTCCATACATAATCATGCGTACCTTCGTATTTTACCCTTTTGATTGCTGTGTCAAAAAGTCTTGTCTTGTCTTGTGCTGGATCATAATGATTACCGCGGATCTACAAGCATGGGAATACCGGTAATTTGTAATGATAATGACGGGAAGTGATAGTAGGGTGCTATAATCATCACAAGGAGTGGTATATTTTATCAAAATTTGTTCCTTGGGGCTGAAGTGGTAAGACTGGCGTTTTCGTACATGAAGTAATCTGCTGGGAAAGATATTCCGTGATCGGGAAGTGATGTTGTAGCACCGGGATTGGTGTTTCAGCCACGGAAAATTGTTGATGTGGCAACAGGGAATGATGTGAGACGTTTGTAAAAACGGGAGTTGTGCTGGAGCAATAGGAATGGTGTTGCAGCAACAGAGAATGGTGTTGCAGCAACGGAAGTGGTGTTGCAGCAACGGGAAATGATATTGCAATAACAGGGAATGGTGTTGCAGCAACGGGAGTGGTGTTGCAGCAATGGGGAAATGGTGTTGCAGCAACAGGGAAATGGTGTTGCAGCAACAGGAGTTCCGAGTCCGCAAAATAATTCCTTTGAAACTTTTGTTCTCAGCTACTTCCCGGGCCAAAATCTGCAAAATACTGAAATGTAATATTGCAATCCTTGGCAGGATTTATTAGTTTCTAAAAAAAAGAATATCTAACCTAAAAAAAAAATTACATAAATAATAGAAACTCAAGTGCTTTGAGGGACAACAAGTTCCCCTGGAAAAGAATACTGTTTTATTGCCATGCAAGTGGCTTTAAAATCCTCTTTGGAAACCGGCCGCTGATATAACCGAAGTCGGTAGCCATTCACTAACAATGGTGTTCTGCTTCCATCAATTGTTAAAAGTCTAACTGTTCCATTTGGGAAAACAGTATCCACTTCGTACGGCCCTAACCATCTTGTTCTCAGCTTCCCTTGAAAATTCTCGAAACGTGAATCATAAAGTAGAGCCCAGTTACCTTTCTGAAACTGCTTTTGCTTGATGGTTCTGTCATGCCATCTGCTTCTTTGTTGCTGTATCATAGTTGTTTGATGGACGGCATCCAGTCTTTTCTCATCCAATTCCTGCAGCTGCTGCAACCTGGCTGTCTGTGCATCAGTTAAATCAAGGTTAACAGCTAAGGCAGTTCTTAAGGTTTTAATCTCAAACTCTACAGGAAAAATAGCATTCTTTCCAAAAACTAATTCATAGGGTGAAAATCCTGTTGTATTCCTCCAAGTGGTTCTATAGGCCCATAGAGCCTCGGGCAACCTCTGAAACCAGTCCCTTCTGTTCTCCTTTATCGTTTTTGTTAAGATAACTTCTATGACCTTGTTGGTACTTTCCACCTGCCCATTTGTTTGGGGGTGGTATGGTGTGGTCATTTTATGCTTGATATGATATTTTTGGAGCGTATCTTTGAAGCCATGAGAATTAAAAGGAGGTCCTCCATCAGTGACTAATTCTCTGGGTAGTCCAAATCTAACAAAGATTTCTTCAAATAAGAATGTTAGTACCGCTTCTTCATTAGCTTTAATGAGTGCTTTGGCCTCTACCCATTTAGTCATGTAATCCGTGCATACTAAAATATAAACTCTTTGATTAGATGGAGGATTAATGGGACCTACGAAATCTAATGCCCATTTCTCAAAAGGTTCAAGAGTTACCTGGGGATTAAGTGGCATTTCATCCCTATGGTTGGGCTGGCCCATTCTTTGACAGCTGTCACAAGCCTTCACATATTTTCTAGCATCTTTAAAAAGTGATGGCCAGTAATAACCCATTATAAGTACCTTGTGAGCTGTTCTTTTATCTGCAAAATTTCCTCCACAAGGACCATCGTGACAAGCTTTCAGTATATCATAAATCTCGTCTTCCCCAATGCATCTCCAGATTTCTTGATCTATTCCTGTGTGGAACAGACACCCGCTTATCCAGCTGTACCTAGCACTTTGCTGGATGATCTTTCTTCTTTCCCTATGTGATAGGTGTGATGGTAATTTTCCTGCAACTAGATAATTGGCAATGTCTGCATACCAAGGTGAGTGAGCAGATACTGCAAATAAATACTCATCAGGAAAAGAATCATCTACTGGAGCATTTTCATCAGTTTTTAAACGAGAAAGGAAATCAACAACTACATTTTCTTTACCTGGCCTATCTACAATTGTGATGTCAAATTCTTGCAATAGTAATAGCCATCTGGCGACTCGGGCATTTGTAACTGATTTATCATTAAATACTTAATGGCCGAGTGATCAGTATGCACAAAGGTAGTGTAGCCAGTAATATAATGTCTAAATTTGTTAATAGCATAAATAACTGCCAGAAATTCCTTCTCGGTAACTGTGTAATTTAGCTCAGCTGGTGTCATGTTCTTGCTGATAAAATAGATGGCATATGGGAGACTGTTTTCTTCCTGACCCAGGACAGCTCCAATTGCTGTGTCTGAGGCATCAGAGGAGATATGAAAGGGTAATGCCCAATCAGGTCCTCTCAAAATAGGAGCTGCGGACAACTGATGTTTAAGTTTATTGAATGCATTTTCACAATCATCAGTCCACTTAAATTCAACATTTTTCATTAACAACACAAATAGAGGAGAAGCTATTTTGGAAAAATCCTTAATGAATCTTCTATAATATCCAGCATGTCCTAGAAAGCTTCTTACATCAGTTTGTGTTTTTGGGATAGGGAGGTTCTGAATTACCTGTATTTTAGCTGGATTGACTTGAATCCCTAAAAATGAGACAAAGTGACCCAATACAATACCTTGATTCATCATCATATGGCACTTTTCAGTGCTTAAAGCAAGGTGTGCTTCTATACACCGCTTGAGTACTTTTTCAAGATTTTGCAGTGCATCCTCAAAGGTCACTCCATAGGGAGTAAAGTCATCCATAAAAATTTCCAATGAATCATTTAACATATCAGAAAAGATCCCTATTACCGCTCTTTGAAATGTTGCTGGAGCGTTACACAGCCCAAATGGAAGTACTCTGTAAGCAAAGGTCCCCCATGGGCTAGTAAATGTGGTTTTGTCCTGGTCCTGGGGTGCAATCTTAATCTAATTATATCCACTAAACCCATCCAAGAATGAAAAGAATTTCTTACCTGCTAAATTATCCAATACCTGATCGATAAATGGTAAAGGGAAATGGTCTTTTTGGGTGGCTTTATTCAATGCTCTATAATCCACACATACTCTCCATTTCCCATTTTTCTTGGGTACAATTACAAGTGGGGAAACCCACTCACTATCAGATATGGGGTATATAAATCCTGCATTTAAGAGTTTTTGAAGTTCCTCCTTGACAATTTCTCTAAGGTTGGGGTTCATTCTTCGCTGGGGTTGACAGACTGGCTGGGACCCCTCCTTAATATAAATACGGTGAGTGCATAGTTCAGGGGAGATCCCTTTCATGTCTGTGTAGTCCCATGCAAATGCCTCTTTATTTTCTTGGAGTAACTTTATTAATTTCTGTTTTTCATCATCAGTCAAATCAGGATTAATATTTAATGTTTTACCAGGTTCAATTTCAATTGTTGTACTTTTGGAAGGGCTGTCTACTGCTGTCTGAAATAAGTTTTCATCTTTCATGTTCAGCTGGGATTCAGATTCTAAGATTGTAGTGAAGTGATTATATGTTTCAGGGCTGACCGAAGAGGGTTCAGAAATAAAGCTACTGATTAATTCATCTTCGGTGGAGTCCTTAAAAGTCAAAGCTTGTCCAATAGTTAATATAGGTTGGGTCTCCTCATCCTCATAATCTACCCATACAGAATTGTCATTATTAATCATGGGTGTAGCATGAGGATAGAGGGTAAGCTGTTTGGTTTCCTGTCCATTAGAGATGGTCATTGATCCAGAGCTACAGCTGATGAAAGCATCTGTTGTAGCCAACCAAGGTCTCCCTAGAATCAACGGATGACCCCCCAACTTTGTTTTAGTTTGTAACACCACAAAGTCAACCGGGTAATTCCAGGATTCTACAGAGATTATAAGGTCTTCAATGACCCCTTCAGGTTTAATCGTAGAACAGTCATCCAACTCTAAGATAGTTGGAGTTTCCCTGATAAAGTTTTTTAACTGGAGCAATTGTGCTGTTTCGAGTGTCATAATATTTATTGCAGCTCCTAAATATACTAGGACTTTAGAGATAAAGGTTTTTCCGACCTGGACTGTTACTGTAGGATGACCAGGGTCACCATACTTCACAGGATAATCTTTTTCAGTCATTAAGGCAGTTAATTCCCCCATCACATGAACTGTGAGGGGATCTTTAGCCTTCCTTCCAGGCTTTTTTATACAAATGTCTCTAATAGTTCTAGCATAAATAGGAACATCCCTTAATGCTTGCAATAATGGGATTTTAACATACAAGTTCTGTAGCTCTCCTAGAAGGTTAAAGGTAGGTTGTTCAGGTGTTTTAGTGAGAGCCAGCCGTTCAGGGAATGGCGGATCTATTGTTTGATCATTGTTGTTAGGTGCTGATTCTGTTGTTTCAGCATTATTGTTAGTTGGTTTCTCTTTTCTAACTT